>OY735222.1:15557527-15632527 GCA_963457665.1 Thysanoteuthis rhombus
CATTAAAATCGACCTTTTGTCACATTCAGCCATCATGAAGAGGTAGTTCTGTAACTACGACGTTACTTGAATAATAATGGCTGCAGTGTAAGCGCCAGTCTTTTGTACCATCCCGGGCAAGGTTCGACGGGAAAACTTTTGGGGACGGACAAAGTTTTTATATGAGTAAATAATACAAGTTTTATACAATAAATCAAATTCAAAGTCACTTTTTAATGCAATTTTAAATTTACTCTAAATAAATGATAGCACCGTGAAAAATGGTTACTACGCATCGGCAATTCTGTTTTACTGCGAAACGAAGGACGATGTTTCTCAGCACGTCGTCTATTAAGATTGAATTTTGCAAGGCCGTGAAAGATTGCCGATAACCCGGGCCTGGTCTGGTCTGGTCTCGCCCAGCGCCGTCACTTAATAGATGTCAGACGTCTTCCAGGTGTTGACGGATTACATTTCAACTAAACACGCAGCGAAAAACCAATCCCACAATTGCTATGTAAGGCTGCAGTTACACAAATATTAATCAGTCAACTGTAGAAATATGATGTATGTTATTTACTTGAATATCAAATTGATAAAAATGAAACGATACTCCCCCTGTTTTACGTCAGAACTGGTTATTATTCATAGCTGTCGATGGTAGCGAGGAAGTTCAGGCTGATTTTGACTCCATCTATACATGGTATAATTTTCTCACTGTTATTTTATGTGGGTGAGTGGTTATCATTTCTGAGATTGGTCTCACAACAATATGTGCTTATGTGGAAGAGACCCATGTTTAGTGGATTGTGGATATATGTATATATATATATATATATATATATATATACATACATATATATATATATATATATATATATATATATATATATATATATATATATATATATATATATATATATATATATAACAAATCTGGAAGGGAAATGACCCAACACCCGTTTTTTATAAGTGTGTATATATACATGTTCATTAAATTTTAGATAGAAATAGAGAGAGAGAGATTCAGAATGAGATATTAATGAACTGGTTTGGAAATACACGTGGTTATGAACAGAATTAGATTGATAGATAGATAGATAGATAGATAGATAGATGGATGGATGGATGGATAGACAGACAGATAGACGGATAGATAGATGCTTGTTGTCTAATACTGTCATGGACCCATAGACCCGACGAAGTGTTTACAATGTTGAAACCCGAAAAACACTATTCTGTTTAACGTAAATTTCATATATTCTTTTTTACGTCCAGTTTCACTTTGAGAGGAAGCTGTGAATTCGATTGTGAGTTAGTGTTATTTTTCCTCATTTGTTTATGTCATGAACGGCGATTCGCAGAGAAACTTCCACCAAGAACAGAGCAAACAAAAGCACTTCATCCTGTGGTGGTCTTATGTCATTTCCTCAAATGCGTGGGTAGACACGATGCACCTTTACTTCGTTACTTTTAACAAAGCAGATGTGAACAACAACACATTTTTTAGGTCAACGACCAAATCCGACAAAAATACATTGGAATATCGACCATGTTTTCCACTTCTAGGACGATAAGTAAACATTGGGTTGGTCGTTATCGAGAATAGGATGTGGTCAGATAATTATCTCAGCTCCTGAGTAAGGCCGTCGAATCTGGATGACAGATTGTTCGAGAAAATGAGAGCGGGGACACATGGTTTAGTTGTTGAAAGCATTGGTTAAGCTTATCTGGTAACCTTCCTGGTGGTCATGAGTTCAATCGATGGATTGGGTAGTACAAAAAAAAAAACAACAAAAAAAACAAAACAAGCATATACTCTTTGTGTTGACCTGTACACCTTCAACTCTGGTTTTTGTTCACATTTTGCCATTTGTAGCGCGAGTTGGTTTAAGGGGCATGTTTTCTTTTTACCCCAGAGTTAAATCATGATGTATTAAATTGGAGATTGTGCGCAATTGTGGTTGGCGATCAAATATGTAGAGAGACCAGATCAACTGAGTAGACAACAGAAGCTCAAAAAGAGAAAAAATCGGAATGAACTTTTTAAAGAATTTCTTTTATAAGTAAAACTCCAAACAAGAAAACAAATGCAGTTTGAGGAAATGAAAAATATATATAATAATTTTTTTTAGTTATTCTTCCAATCAAATCTTTTCTCTTTCAATCTTTAGCAAGAAAATTCCTTTAAACAAAAAGACTCTTTATTTTTTTTTATGCAGGATTTATCCAAATCCCCTTTTTCATGGAATTCATCCAAGACCATTAAACATCTTTTTCCCCGACAAAAAAACTCCAGTCAATCGAGTGGCCTTCATAATCTAAATCATCCTTAGATTATTTTATTCATTATTCGAGCCTTTTCAACCCAGCTTGGGCGAAAAACATTTACAAGCGTTAAGTTCCTATTTGATTCCTATCCAACACTGACTTAAAATCCCTCGAACTGTGAAAAAAAAAGCCAACATACAAAAAAAAAGTCTGCTTTTAGTCAATTTTTCAATGAAAAGCAACACTGCTTTCCCTTTGGTTAATTTTCTACCATCCTATTTTCTAAATTCCGCAAATTTTCTGACCGGAACGATATTTCATTGAGACGACCAAAAATAAAACAATTCCCACTAATTTTCCAATTCAATTATTACGGAAAAGATATCGTAAAATATGTAAACATCAGCTAAAAGATATTTATTTTTTAATAAAGGATTCGGTCCGAAATTCCTAGAAGACAGCCTACCACGACAGACTCCGAAGGTGGCCGGATGGTTCAACGCCCGAAATGTGACTATAACACTCAAGATGACACGAACTATTGTATAAGAAGAAATCACTCAGAGAGCGCATGGCTCCGCAAACGTCACTGCCAGGAGAAGTAATTGTACATTACAAATTGGTCCATCGTTTGTCTGCCATTCTTGCATTACAAATTAGTCCATTGGTTGTCAGCCAATCTTTGTTGAAAGCAACGAAGTAAAGGTGCAAACAATTGTGCTGATTCTTATGCCATTTCCCCGAATGAGTGGGAAGGCATCTTGGGTATCCTACTTTCAACAAAGTAGCTGTGAAACGGCACCTGTTATGGGTCAACGCCCATAAGATCTTCCACAAGATTTTATTAAAATTAATTGAGAATTTCTAGAGATATCGTACGGACACGAGTACTTTTGGAGAAGGCTGTACATACGATATTTTCGAAAGTTCCCAGGGACGGCTGTATGCACAGTAACCTTCCCTACGCCATATTTATATTTCTATGCTACACAATACCGACAAAGGTTCATGCCTGTCTACACGATATCTCCTAAAGTTCTCAATGAATATCAAAAAGATTTTGTGGAAAGGTGAACAATGATAAAGACAAATTTCGATGTGGATTCATGTACACTTACCTCCCGTCCATCATGAGTGTATGCGTGAATGTATGAAGAAAAAAAAGACGGAAGATATCTCTCAATAAAAAAATTCTGTATCCCCTCCCCCAATCTAACCATCTCCTCCTTATTGTATCGCCAAACCTAACCAATGCATCCACCCGATAGTCACCTATGGAGCTGAAACATGGAACCTAACCAAAAGACAGACTCGCAAACTGAGAAGCATGAGAGAATCATGCTCAACCTCACATGGAGAGATCACAACTCAACATAGTATATCAGGAAGAAAACGAGACATCATAGAATTTATTGAAAAACCTAAATGGCAACGGGCAGGCCATTTTGCAAGAATGGCAGACAGCCGATGGACATCACGACTCACAACATGGATCCCCAGAGATCACATGCGAAACTGGGGCCGACAGAATACAAGATGGAGAGAAGAACGAGACAAATTCAGAAAATACTGGCTCTGCGACGCCCATGATAGAGTTTTGTCGCAGATCTTTGGGAAGTTCTTTGTCCAACGACGGATGATATAAGACTGATGATGATGATAAGGTGGAGGAGGATGGGCAAACATTATGCGAAGAGACATGGACTTTTGGCGATTTATATAATGTGGACATATAACTAGGATGTATGGGGGATAATTGGTCATGAATCCGCCCCAAAATTCATTCAAGTCTTTTGTAGCCTATTGACCATCCTCGTATAAAATTTCCTCAAAATGTATTGAAAACTTTTGGAGTTATCATGTGGATAGATATAAAAATTTCGATGATATTACATCATCAACTACAACGTAAGGGAGGTAATTTTAGTCATTCTAGGATCGTTTGTATACAGCACAGATTGGATATAAATAATAAATCTTAATGGCCATAGAATGATGGTCTCAGTTACGATAAAGAGCAAAAGAAATAAGATTGTGCCTAATTCTTTTCTTAAATCTATTCATTCTCATCAATCATGATCCGTCGAGAAACATCTATCAATAACTGAGCAAAGAAAAGCCATCTGTCACGTGGTGATCTTATGTCATTTCCCGAAATGCGTAGGAAGACATGATGCACCTTGGGTGTCCCAGTTGATTACTTTCAACGAAATAGCTGTGACAGGGTACATTTTATGGGTCAACAACTACAACCGATAACAATACAATGTTTTCTACTTCTAAGACAAAAAGTAAACACTGAGTTGATCGTCATCGAGAAGAGGATGTGGTCAAGTAATCGTTTTTGCTCCTGAATAAGACTGTTGGATTCAGATGATAGATCGTTCGCCTACGTTTCAAAAGAATTGTTATAGATGAAAGCTGGGCATGTGACCTGGTGGGTGTTTGTTAAGCGTGTCTAGAAAACTGCCCGGGTCGGAGAGTGCAAAAAATATCATATAATCTGGTTTATTGGATGAGTCGGACAAGCGACATTGCAAGGAATAATCAATTGGAAAAAAATTACTAACATGAGATATGTTAGCGGAATTGGATAGCGGAATAAGAACAATCTACCCTGAGTTGAATAAAGGGTTCGGTTGGAAATTTTCACATGGTTATCGACTATGAAAGACATCCGAAGAAAGCCAGAGATTACAAAGGTCGAAATGTCGTTACGAAAACAACCAAGATTGGGACACTAGATCGAGTTAACTAGTATATAATTCATCATCATCAGTCTTTTAACGTCCGTCGTTGGACATAGGCCATCCCCAGGAACCGCCACAATTCTCTGTCATGGGCGTCGCAGAGCCAGTATTCTCTAGATTTGTCTATCTTGTATTCTATCGGCCTCGGTTTCGCAGGTGATCTTTGGGGATCCATGTTGTGAGTCGTGATGTCCATCGGTTGTCTTTCATTTTCGCAACATGACCCGCTTATTGCCATTTGAGTTTTCTAGTGGATTCAATGATGTCTCGGACTCCTGTTTTCTTCCTGACATACTATGCTGTCTTTTGATCTCTCTATGTGAGGTTGAGCATGATTCTCTCATGCACACGCTGCGTGCTTCTCAGTTTGCAGGTCTGTCTCTTGGTTAGGTTCCATGTTCCAGCTCCATAAGTAACTATCGGGAGGATGCATTGATTGTATACTCTTCTTTTTAGGATCATTGAGATCGTCTTGTTTTTTAAGGTTGAGCTTGCTTTGCCGAAGGCTTGCCATCTTAGGGTGATTCTCCGCTTAATTCCCTCTTTTGTGGGTTTCATAGAGATTCGTTGTCCCAAGTAGATGTAGTGGTCTACTTTCCCCAGTTCTTCGATTTTGACAGTTATGCCCTTATTCTTGATGTGATTGTTGCACATGACTTTTGTTTTACTGAAGTTCATGTGTAGGCCGATTTTTTTGCTTTCTTCGTTTCGTTCATCTAGCATGAGTTGGAGATCGTATTGGTTCTCTGCAAAAAGGACAATGTCATCTGCAAATCTTAGGTTGCTCAGATATTCGCCGTCTATTTTGATTCCTTTATTTTCCCAGTCCAGGTTTTGGAAGATTATCTCGAGGCAGACTGTGGAGAGTTTGGGTGAGCTGGTATCGCCTTGTCTTACCCCTTCTTGGAGTTGGAAGGGTTCAGAAAAAATAATATAATTAGAGAAAAGAATGCGTTTGAATAAATTTGTTACTTTATTTGAATTTCTTAGATGAGGAATTATTAACAAACGTTGACAAGTACTTCTTTCACCTTGTTTCTGTTGACCTATATTCTTAGTACACAGCGCGGATTGAAAATACAGAATAAATCTTAATGACCATAGAATCATGGAAATAAAATTGTGTGTAATTCTTTTCTTTTCTTATTGTAATTAGTAGGGAAACTTCGACCAGGTAGGGAAACAAAAGCCCTCAATTCTGTACTGATTCTTATGCCATTTCCCCAAATGAGTGGGAAGGCATCTTGGGTATCCTACTTTCAACAAAGTAGCTGTGAAACGGCACCTGTTATGGGTCAACGCCCACAACCGACAACAATACATTGGCAGGTTGATCATGTTTTCCTCTTGTAAGACAAAAAGAAAACTTAGAGTTGGTAGTTATCAAGAAGAGGATGTTGTCAGATAATCGTCTCGTCTTCTGTATTTTGGATTCGTATGACACATTGTTTGCCCACGTAAGAGTGGAACCAGGGTCTAGTGGATAAAAGTGTTAGTTAACTCGTAACCTACTTGGCGGTCGTAAAAGCAGTCACAACTAGTGTAAAAGGGCATTTACTCTGGTTCCGTAGGAGAGAGTTAAAAAACGACATTGCAAGGAAGAATCAATCAGGAAAAATTATCCTCTAGCATGGACAACGGAATGAGAACAATCTAGGTTTCGGCTCTAAATTCCCAGAAGGTTTACCGGTAATAGGCACTTGAAGAAGGCCTAACCGTTTTGACTATAACAACCAAGATGAGGACACGTCCGAGTTAATCATTGTATAATAAAATAAGAGATATTCAGTATCATTCATCTTATAAAAATTTTGAAGATGAAAATATATAGATTTTGAACATTTAAAAAGATATTTTTCGAACCATAAAATGCATTAAATATCTTGATAGTTTATACCCGTGAAAAAAAAAAAATCACGGATATGTTTGAATTTCTATGAAACTATTTTTCCAAGAAAAAATAATATTGAATTTATTCCAGTCAAAGTTCCAAAATTTTTACTCGTGGGTGAGAGAGATAAGGGTTACGGATCGAAATAAGAAAACCACACTATACATTATATAAGTATAGTAACTTGGCATAAATTGCTATCAGCCCATTTATACTGAGAGATCCGACGAGTTCTGAACCAACAAATACTGACGATGTTTTGTTTTTCTTGTTTTGGGAGAAAAAAAACTGACTTCGTTTACCAGGAATAGTGTATAGTTTGAAACAGCGAACGGGGAGTATTTTTTACACTACCCTGATCAGTGAAATAGTCCAAAGTCCAAATTGTTCTCATTCCACGATAACAAAGAAAATGACACGGTTCGTCATTGGAGTAGACACTGGTCATGGATAAAAGTTGAGCACAATTACTTTCGTTGATTTAGAGGTAACTTTTTCAGAGTTCTCCTTCCGAAAGGAATCTTCCATCTGGGGCACCAGCCTCACCCAGGCGAATACCGCACCTTTAGCCGGTTTCATACCCCAGGAATATAATCCCAACTTAATTAAATTGCTTTCACAAGAAGACTACCTCACTTTCAGCAGATCCTCTACCTTTAGAAGGTTTTCTCGTCCCAGGTAGAATATCTCACCCTGAGAAGATATTCCACCCTGAGAAAATAATGTCAATCGGGAGAATATCCCGTGCTGAGCACCCACTACCACCAAGGAGACTATCACATCTTTAGCCGGTTTTCAATCACACGAATAATATCCCATCTTGAGTAGGTTCCCTTTCCAGGAAGACTATCTCACTATGAGCTGGAAACTCTAGGGAGAATATGCCCCTTCCCCAAGGAGGACACCACTTCTTGTGCAGAAGCCTCTACCCCAAGGATTAGATACTATAGCATGTTTCCAATATTAGGTAGAATATTCCACCTTGAGCGTGTTCTCTTCCAAAGGAGAATATCTCACCAAGGTGGCACATTCACCTCCTTCCCTACCTGAGCAGTCCCCACCTGCTGACTTGGCAAGGTGCCACCTAATGGTCGTATCTTTTTCTGGTTTTATTTGTCGACTACAAATGGCCCGCACGATCAACCAGCCAAGTAGACTACAGATTCTTCTCTATTTACTGCCCAGTGTGTGTGTGTGTGTGTGTGTGTGTGTGTGTGTGTGTCTTCAGGCTGTCCTGTTCACATTTTGGAGGCTACAACCACGAGTATTAGCACGAGTACCCCAATAAGCATAATCAGAAAACTTTTTTTTAAAACGCTTTTTGCATTCTCTATAGTCATTTTAAACCAACAATGCCCGAATTTTGTGCTGATATTTTTTTAGATGATTCAAGATAAAATATTTTTTTCAGATATTTTTAGACATAAGATCTATTTTAAAGATAATTTTAGATATCTTGTTAGATAATTACTTCTGGTACACGCACTCGCTACAACGATTGATATATACGAAGGTACAGATGTTTTATTTGGTTTTTGGATTTTATTAAGCGAGGGTTGTTGTCTAAACAACTTCAAGTGCTAGCCGCCTATAAGTCTATTTCACATATTTCAAGCCGAGGCAAGAGAAACTCATGATATGCGAAGCCCGGGCAGGGACAGTTGATGCTGTTGCCAGTGTAAGGGCACCAGTTAACTAGCTGTTGTTTACAGACTCTCGTCATTTTTTGTTCAGTTGCTATGGCAAACTGCTCACTTTTCTGATTCATCCTTATAGCCAGCAAGACCCAATTTTCAGTTAAATCAGTGATACTCTAACGGGAGCCACTTGGCTCCTATGGGAAGAATTTCCAAAGGGGAGAAATTTCAACCAGGGGAGCAACACATGGTGAAAACTATAAAGGTGAAAACATTACTAGAGGGAGGTGCTGAGTAATTTTGATAAAGTGATTTTGCTTCTTTTAGAGCACTGTTTTTTCTTTATGTATTTGTTTCTAATTGTTATAACCAACACGCTCAAAACGGAGACTTCAGCCTTGAATAGTAACATAACTTGCAATAATCTATCCAGTGTCTTTCGCTAATAAAATTTCTGTCACAATGGGGGCAGATACACGCGCATATACAGACAAAGAACAGTGGCCAGGGAAAATTAAAACTGTCAACAAAAAAAAAAAAAAACTATTTGGGACCGCCCAGCAGATGACGATTCAACATCCTCTATACTCACTTGACGTTCCCGTGACTGATTTTCATCTTGTCAAGCATTATGATTGTTTTGCATCAACAATAAAAGGTTCAATAATGTGGAAGGCATCATACTTCAACTGATTTTGTAACCTCCATGCAAGCGCACATGAGAGGATCATGCTCAACCTCAGGTGGAGAGATCATAAGACAACACAGAATATTAGAGGAAAGACAGGAGTCTGAGATATCATAGAAAACATCCGAAAACTCAAATGGCATCGGGCTGGTCATATTGCAAGGGTGCCTGACAACATCACGACTCACAACATCGATCCCCAGTGATCGTATGCGAAACTGTGGCCGAGAGAAAGTGAGATGGCGCGACGAACTAGAAATATTCGAAAAGTACTGACTCCGCGACGCCCACGATAGATAGGTCTGGCGAATCTTGGGGAGGTTCATGTCCAACGACGGACGCTGTAAGGCTACTCCTGCTGCTGCTACTGCTGCTGCTGCTGATGATGATGACGATGATGATGAAACCCAAAATAATTTTACTAAAGCCTTGTTCTTGACTAAGATGAGCTCAAAAAATGTCTATACACAACAATAATGTTCTCGGGTTCCCACTCAGTTGATTCGAGCAGAGCGTATCATTGTCATTATTTTAAAAATGTATAAACCCTGTCGATGTACTATTAAAGATATTATGTCAGCAAGGATGTACATCGAAACAGAAGAAAAGAAATGGAATGTATCAAATAATACCTTTCTAGCTTTTGAGCTATGAGGCATAAATAAAATGAATTCTATTGTCCATAAAAGATGAACACAAAGGTTGAATTTATAAACTGCTCTTTGAATGAAGCAATACTAAGAGCTTTGCGCACAACGTAGCTATGTTGGTTGGTTAGTGAGTACGAACAATTAATCTCCAGATTTGACATCAAAAGATTTTCTGACTCATACCTGAGATAAGCCAGAGTGCGCTAGCGGAGATATTGTAATATAACCAATAAATATAAGTATACTGGTCCGGATAATTCATTAAGTCAAGGCAGTAATTCAATCATGGAACTTTATACAGTAAGTTCTATCCTCACTAGTTTATCTATAAATGATGCCTTGAGCCAGGTTAAGCATAACTTATTGTGTGTATAAACACACACACACACACACACACACATATATATATATATATATATATATATATATATATATATATATATATATATATATATATATAATGTGTACTTTAGAGAGTGAGAGAGACTCGGGAGTGAAGTTTTTGGTGGTAAGTTTTATTAATCCTTATATGTCAATAGTCCATACATGTTTCGGGATTTCTCCCATCATCAGTGGTGTGTGTGAGTGTGAATTAAAATGTACCATGTGGAACCAGAGTCTACTGCCAGGGGCTATATATATATATATATATATATATATATATATATATATATATATATATATATATATATATATATATATCGTAGCTTTCGAACGAAGATTTATGAGGAAATTTTACTTCCATTGAAAGTTCCACGTCTTCCGTAGGAAAACGTCTATGAGAGTGTGCGTGCGCGCTTGTGTGCGTAAATATGTGTGTTTATTCAGCTTAACTTAATCTTGCAGAAGGGCGCACCCAATAAAGACTGAACTTCAATTTTCACCGGTGGTTTAAACAAAAAAAAAATTCGATCAAGTCGCTGAGTCAAGGGAATGTCCCCCACCTATTCTCGTCTAGCGCAGTAAGGAGGTGTTGTTGGGCAGACAGAACCTTGGACCCAAGCTAGAATTACTTGTTTGCTTCGGAACATGAAGGCTCGAGACGCCGACCATTGCTCCAATTCTGTCCCCGCAAAGTTCCCTGCCCTAGTTGTCCTCTACCTGACCAAATCAGGCTTAATAAATAAAGAAGTCGCTTATCATAGCACGGATAATGTTATCAAACTCTAATTGTTAGTCGGTTCCAAAACATTTTACAAAGTGATTGCAATAAGCGATTTCCTTTATATATTCTTCGCTTGATGTTATCTGCCGGTTAATTTCACCTGAGAGACCCTACCCCAAGCTATCACAATGAGCGGCTTCCTCTGTATCTACAGGGTACCTGGTTACTGATGAGTCCGTAGACCAATATGAGTTCAATCCTCACTGCTTCCTCTAGCGTTGTGGCCCTACCCAGATTAAATGAAGCCCAGTAATCATGCACAAACTGACTCACCCACCCTCGAATTGTATTGGTGAAATAATGATATCATTCCACTCCTCCAAAATAATTTCATCTGCTTACATTTTGGGACTGATTAGCCCGAAAAAGACACTCATAATTGAGTTTCTTCCCAAAGAGATTTTGTTCCGTGGACGTGATTAGGAGAACACAACAGGGTAGTCAATGGTGATCCCGATAGAATACTTTGTTTTGAAAAGTGGAGGAGGGGGGGTGAGGATAAGTTTATGTGGTCCTAAGGGAAGTACTTGGTAGGGGACTAAGGTGCAATTGCTCGAGGTGGGTTATTTTTTGTTGATATTAAACAGCTGGATACTTTCACACGTACATACAAACACATACACGCATACATATGTATTTACATTCGTGTGTGTATGTGTGCGTGTGTGAGAGAGAGAGAAAATTACGTTAAAAACGATAAGATAAGATTTCTTATAATCATACTCATATTAAAGAGCATACACTGCTCGGCAAAGGAGTTCCTGTTAATGGACGGCAAATACTCGTTAACAATGCATATATACTATACGACGTCCATTTAAAAAAAAAAGCTGATATCAGTTTTTGGTACCGATATTGCTTGAACCAAAAAACTGATATGCTGTTACAGTCTGGTAACGAAGCGAATAATCTAATGGTGAAATTCAGGTCGTTTGCATGATTCCTAGAGGATTATCATTCCTACCCTGGCGTATCTACTCTTATTCATTCACTTATTGACAGTTTATCATCATTATTCAGCATGTTCACGCCAGATATCAGGTAGTTGTTGCCTGGGATCGAGTAAAAGCAAATTTCCAGCACCTTCCTCAGAATTTCTGCTGACCCTAACCGACACTGTCATGATCTAAACAGTTTCAACCCATCCACAAATTTCTAATTCCTCTAGTCTCAACTGTAGTGTCTTCACGAAGGTTCCCGGTGCGCAAATGATTATTAGAACGACTCTGGTCGTAATGTTCTACCGCTTCTTCAGCTCTGATTTAGTGGTATCATTAGACCTCTATTCCTAACACTTACTTTCGGGTCGGTCCAGGTCAAGTCATCAAGTTTATTGAACAACCCGTGTGGGATTTGACTGAAACATTATTCCTAGGTAATAATCCAGCTCGGCCTGTAGGCAGTATTTCAACCTCACCCTAAAAAGTACACACTCATAAGAGAAGAATGATTGTATTTTTAAAAAAATTAGATGCTTCTATCGAACTAATTACAAAATTTAGAAATAGTACAAGAAGTAGATCCTGAAGTAATAAAATTTAAACTGTCTCCGATTTCCCCTTTTGAACAGTCAAAGAGTCAACTGTCTGGTTTTCTGAGCATACTCAAAATGAATCTAGCCTTACTTAAATTTCACCTGAAACCCTTTTCCACAATATTTCATCAAAACATCAATGGTTTCGAAATTGGTCTCTGCAGACCCCAGGGATTACATAAACATAAATATCATCTGAAATTTAGAATAACATTAACATAATAATAGAATAAGATTGACACAATTGTACATGGATTTAACAAAAAAAATGCGGGATTTTTCACATTATGTGTATTCACATTACTTAAACTCGTATCACATTACATCACTTTATTTATAAACGTTTGTTTTCTGTTTATCTAATGTCACTGTTCTGAAGGTTATACTGTCTTCCTGTTACTGAGCTTGTGTGTCAATTCAACTAATCAGAATTGTTTCTGTGAAACAACTAAGTTAAGATACCAATGTTGTGATTGCGTTGAGATACAAAGATGCTTGACTTTATTCATAACATCTGAATGTTCTTCATCTTTTTGGATTACAAAACCAATTCACCATTTATGGCCATATATATATACAGGCATCATATTCAAATACAGCTATAGAAATTGGCTCCAGATTGTCTCCCTTCTAGTCCTAGTGCTCCAGTTCATGAACTTCATCTTTTAGCTGCTACTTTTGTTTCGCTTTGTGGACCAAACTTACGGCAGATTCCTGATGCACTGACAAATCGGAACTGATACATTGCCTGGAAAAGCTGGAGAAAAAAAACGCAATGAAGCCCTTCAAAATGCACGAAGAGAAGAACCTGAGGATAATGTTGGTGTCGCGAACACAATTTCAAGATCCTCTTAGTGTCCAAATACTGCCATTGTCGATGCAAGAATGACAAAGAAATTTGGAACAATCAGCACAGTAAAAAATCAAACCTTAGCCAACACTTCAATGACAGGCTTCTGCTGTTGATAGCGAATTTTGATCAGGTTATTCTTGTCTTGTTGAAGCAGAAAACAGGGGAGGAACGACAAGGTAAACGTTTTATTCAATACCACATTACTGACGGCACAAATATTAGACACATATCAATGGGAAACTTACTATCAAACGAATATACGAAAGCTAATCTAACTGAATACTTCACTCAAGTAGTTCTCAAGACAAACACTAACTCTCGAAAGTTTGCCATCACATCAGCATCAGGTCGCGTAAGGATCAACAGTGAGGTGCAGTTTTAAGATAACAGCCATAGAGAGGCTGGCATGTCGATGATCCGATCTGCAACTTCTGCATCACAGAGCTGTCCAGATGCCCGGATGGTCTTCTTCAGCCCTGATACCGATGCCTTGGTGTTGACTGTCGAACATAACAAGCTCTACAAACGTACTGCGATATTTATGGTATCAGATCTTTTAGAGATCGAGCCAATCTAGAGTGCACTGGAGCGAGACAAGGCAGCAGCGTTTCTGATATTCCACGCGTTCACTAGAGCAGGTCATGTTGGTAGATTCTCTGGGGTAGGCAGAACCAAGTGGGTTTCAAAATTACATGAAAGTTGACAGGAACATAATTTCAACGGTGATGTTACTGTCAAAGAAGGATGCAATGGTCAACTTTGTATGATGAGGTCATCCATATAACAAGTATTCATCACCTGAGTTGATATCTGGCATAAAGCAGCAAGTTGGCTCCTACAGTTAGTGCCCTTGACGAGCACGTTGAACGTGTGCACTTACAGAGTAGGGTATGGTACCGAACCATTGTGAAGCGTCAACGTCTTTTCGACCCACTAAAACATGGCTGTTATGAGGATGAATATGCTGACATACTATCTACCATCACGAAATTTCCACCAGCTCCAGAGACCATTGCGGAGTTGGTCAGGTGGCAGTGTAAAGCCCATTGCACAACCCAAAGATGTTCATGCAAGAGTCACTTGTACAGACCTTTCTTTGTTTGAAAGTGATGATGAAAATGACATAGACTGTGATACCAAAAAAAGACTCAGGACAGTGATGAAGATCTGTAAAAGCACATAACATAAGATAATCTTACTTGATAACTAACGAGGCCGCTTTGTTGCTAGATAAACTCATACTTATAACTTCGAAGGCATATATTATGTGATAAAGTTTCATCACAAATGTGAAGATAATTGCCTTCAGTTACTTTTCTGTTGCTTTTTTTTTTCGTATAATTATGAACACTATTTTGGGGCCTTTATTGTACTCCTTGACTCAGACAACATAGGATTAACATAATTAAATTTTTAGGTTGATTAGAAACCGGGATAGCACAAATGATGTATTTTATGGTCGCCATTTTAAAAATCTAAAATGGCAGCTATGAAGGCGTCTAAGTAAATGCCAACGTTATTCTCTTGATTCTCCATGCTGTGAAGATTCCAAAAATGTATAGTTTTGCTAATCTACAAAAGCTATGAACGAAAATACTCTGTGAATCTGAGTCATAGTTCAAAAAATGCATTTTATGGTGGCCATTTTGAAAATCCTAAATGTCGGCCATGCACGTGTACAATGTTAACATTAATTTCCGGATTCCTCTTGCTCCGAAGATTCCAAAACTGTTTTGTTCTCCAATCCCCACAAACTTTTTTGTGAAAATGCACACTGAGCTTGACTATAAAGACAAAAAGAACACAACTGTCAGAGGCAGATTATTTAATTCAACAAAATATTTTACCTATTAGGTGCGTACGAAGGTTACCAGCACTCCTTTTGAGAAATCCCAGAGATTGAATACACAATTAAAAACTGGATTTCGCAGGAAGCTTTTGCACACACCTAACATGTAGAATGCCATTAACCTTACAAAACATAGCTGTAGGTAAATAAAGATTAGCTAATCGAACCAGAACACTTTCTGGTTCGTGAATTGCATGCCGTGGTTACTTGAAGTTGTTTGAGTGACGTTGTTTTTGTGTGTTGAAACAGGTAGGTAGATAAGTAGATAAAAACAGATCCAAACACACTGACACACACACACTCATCTAACTTATGTAATACAGTATTTGTGTTGGTTGGTTGCTTGGTTTGTCCGTCTGTCATGGGAAGAGGGAGTATGACATTCTAATTAAGATTTCCCCACGCTCTACTTCCTTCCTCCCCACTCTCCAGTCAATCATCGTTGCACCCCAATGCATGGCAAAACCCGAACCACCCAATGTAAAACGTCAAAAAAGGACAGGCAAAAGATTATTTTGCTTTTTTGTAAAGTGAAATTATTTATGATTAACCCTCAATAACGAATAAAACAGTCGTCATCAATAACGAAACGGGCGTTAATGTATATAATGATCAGTATGAATTAGTTTTGTGTGTGTGTGTGTGTGTGTGTGTGTGTGTGTGTGTGTGTGTGTGTGTGTGTAACTCCCTCTGGAGCGCTCAGGTTCTACATTTTGATTCTAGGCAGAGGGCCGGTAGAAGCATTTCAATGTGGGTGGGGGGCTGGGTAGATAAATAGATCGAAAGGGGGAGGGAAAGGAGAGGTTAAAAAGGGTAAATAAAAAACATATCATTACGTACGAGGATGGATCAATAAATTCATAGTGTGAGTTATTCGCTGAAATTTTATCTGAAATTTTCTATGTATAACGTTCGCTCTATGTGATCTGCGGAGAAGTGTTGAATAAGAAAGGAGATTATATTAAAAGAAATTTTTGTTCGATATAAATGCTTTTTTCCATCATTCAGCGACGGGCGTATTGATGAGCCTTCGTGAATAGACAGACAGACAGACAAACAGATAGATAGATAGATAGATAGATAGATAGATAGATAGATAGTTCTGTTTACTAACACCCATAGACTAACAGAGTGAGTAGTAATGGTCTGAAAAGCTATTGAAATTTAGATGAAAGAAATACTAGTCAAAAACCTAGAAATGCTTATCTACTAAAAATAAAATCAAGATATTATTACTTAGCAGAAACAAGTACTCCGTTTTAGAAACACGCTCAGTAGTTACTGCAGAGATTACCCGTGTTTTTATAATCAGAATCGTTTCAGTCGTAATGGCAAACAAATGTGATCTCAACAACACCAGCTGGGGCAATCATCGGGGTAATAAATTCCATGGTGGTTATAGCAGTCGTAGCAGTTTGTCATTGTTTCTTTCTTTAGAGGCTCACAGAGTTTATCACAATGCCACCTGAGGATACCATCGTGTTATTCTACAACAAATATGGGGTAATAAGAACTCGTCTAGCGTAATTCGAATTTATTCACTCAGCGCAGTATAAGTTGATAATTGGAGTTCCCACATTTTTTTAATTGTGGTCCTGCATATCTATGAAGTGAAAATGAATTCCAGGCAGTAATTATTAATTGAAACTACTTTGTGCCTGAGATAGAAAAATGATTGACTCAATATTTAGTGTTTTAAAGGGAAGCTTTTCTCAACATTTTTTCGTAATGAACCTTTTTCACAGATGGAAGTCGATCCATTTGAGGATTTTATCGCAAAAACATATGCTCAAAACTAACATCTAGTCATGAATTGAGAAACTTGTTTGATAAATAGAAAAACAGTGATTACCAATCTTTCTTTTACCAAGGACCCCTTTTATTTAAATTAAAATTTTCTCACGTACCCCTGGCTTTTGAAGGTCAGCGTACTCAGCAAGCTCGCTGATTCCAGGCTTTTGTAAAGTCGGCCTACTCAACAAGACTCTCGTAGTACCTTTGTAGATCAAACGGGAGTCCGCAGACTCTACATTGGGAACCGCTCAGTTGGGAAATGAAGCAGGTGACGCTTCCACACGTCTAAACTTGGTTTCTGTGGGGACCATATTTCTTAACTTGTACCCTCGGCTTCGTCGGTTTCCCAATAAACAATGCTTTTTAAGATAACATACAAATCAACAGGTTTCTCTAAGTTGCAGATGGAGTGCTAAACTTGAAAAAAATAGCTGGTAGGATGGCGGGCTATTTAAGTTGTTCAAGCTTAGCTTAGTTTTAGCACAATGCAACAAACCTGCGGCGCGTAGTGAGGATCGAACTCACTACTCATCTGATCGTTAACCATTACACCACGACGAGGCATCTATCTTTAGTTTGTCAAAGTGGTAAACTCGGAATAAATGAAAACAAAAAGTAACAGGTGGCAGGTTATTTCAAAAATTTGAATTCATTATGTCCGAGACAAGATAATATTTTCTTGATGCCTCTTTGACTGTATTTTCGGACCCAGACCAACTGTCCCACCCTAGTCAAGAGAAACAATAGCACCACATAATACCCTTCCCATGGTGTCGACGTAGTCTAGTAGGTGTGATTGAGATAGTGAAGATCAGGAGAGAAGGTCAAGTCCTGAACTAAAGAAAGCCTTTTCTCTTTTAGCATCAGCGAAAAAACTAAACAGTAACATTGTCACTACCTACCACTAACCACAGAACGATCATCATCATCATCATCATCATCATCATCATCATCATCAAGTGCACAGCTCACAGTAGCATCATCATCATCATCATCATCATCATCATCATCAAACAATAATCATCATCGTCATAAGGAAGTCAGTCTCAGTGAAAAACAAAACAAAACTGTCACTACCACTATCTCCTACAAAGATCACCATCTTCATATAACGATCATCGTCATCTTCACAGTTTACATTGGCATTACCATCATCATCATCATCATCATCATGACCAAATCAACATCACTATTTTCATCATTTTCTCTGACATAGGATACGTACACGACGTGCTTTAAGGAAGGAAGGAAGGAAGGAAGCGGCACCCCAACCACACAGCCGAACGAACGAACCTACCAAAACCCTCAGCGTCAAATACAGATTGGTTGTTGTATAGTTCGGTTCGTTCTTCTCATCTTCCTTCCTTCTCCTCCTCTCCTGAAAAACAAAAAAAAAACAAAACAAAAAAACTGGGGTCTTCTTTTAACCCTTCTGCGACCCTCATAACGTGGGGCTGATTGCGCGCTGGCCCTTTTTCTCCTCAGTCTGAAGAAAGCTTCTTTCAACCGACAAAACTGTCCTTTGTCTGGGGAACATTTACATTTTCATCTCTTTTTTTAACCTTTAATCGAATGATCGTCACGACTGCTGGAAAGTCTTATAATGACGAGTGAATCGATTTAGAATTGATTTTTTTACGAGGAAAGAAAGCAAACAAAACAAAACAAATAAGAAAAAAAAAACCCAACACAGGAACAAGTACCCCCAGATTATTAAAGGATGAAAGATAGATACGGGTAATGTTCGTTTTATTTGTTTACATTTTTATCTATTTACCTATTTGTTGTTTTTTCAAATTCATTCACTTGTTTATCTATTCAGTTTCGAAATGCAACTGAAAAACATATATCTTTTTAACTTTTAAATAATTATAAAATATTCTTTGATTTTATTTCCGATGTTTTCACATTTTTAAAAAATGTTTTGTATTTTATTAAGATGAAAAAAATTATTTATATTTTTGCTCATTTGTCTTCCTTGTAATACATTTGAATTTGCATGTGAAATTAAACACGCATACGAAAAGATATACATTTTACACACACTAACTCGACATGCTTTTATACGGGGCGTCGTGCCTAAGCTTAAAAATAAATACTTGTTGGAACTCGGAGTAAAGGTCACCGGGAAGAATATTAAGCCGTATTTACACATGGATTCTGAAAAGATATGCTTCAAAACGATACCATTGTAATTCCTTTACTAGTATGTTCCATCATCTTAAATTTTTGAGTAGTTTTTTCCATGCTAACTTTACTCAGACCGTCACTCAAAGGCAGTAAGTAAACAGCACAGATCAGAAAAAAATATAAGCTCCTCGCGAGACTCGAACTCGTGGATATCTTTAGTTTCCTGAGGATATGCTAAAAGAATGGAAATGTTTTAAAATAATACACATTTGAGGTTAATAATAGAAGCTGTGGTTGGTATGTTATTCTCTATACCTGATTAAATTCATTTTCATTTCGGTCTATTGTGTTCTGAAAAATGATTAAACAAAACGATCGGATGTAAATAAAAGTTAAAAGTCCAAGTCTTCGATATTCTGAATTGGATGGTTTCTCAACGGTACTAATTCAATATTTCTGTGCGTGCGTGCATTACGAACACGATTTTGTATTAAGCTGAGTTAAGTCAGGTACGAGGCAACAACAGTGGAGTTCCGGAGAGGATTGAACTCACTGGTGCGAATTTTGACCAGCTTGATAACCATCATAGAAGGCGCCCTACCTTATGAAAATGAATTATACACTTGTTTACGTACGTGTCAGTACTACGTGTGGATGTCTGTGTGATATATATATATATATATATATATATATATATATATATATATATATATATATATATATATACATATATATATATATATATATATATATATATGTATATATATGTATATGTATATGTATGTATATATATATATGTATGTATATATATATATATATATATATATATATGTATATATATGTATATGTATATGTATATATATGTATATATATATATGTATGTATATATATATATATATATATATATACATACATATATATATATACATATATATACATATACATATACATATATATACATATATATATATATATATATATATATATACATATATATACATATATATATATATATACATATATATATATATATATATATATATATATATATATATATATATATATATATATATATATATATATGTACGAAGCAGTTACATGGTAAATAATTGATGACCCCAACAAGAGAAAATTAACACATAGTACCATAATAACTAAGTATATGTAGAACCGGAGAAAAAATACTGAAGAAAATTACAAAAATTGCATTGACTGATATTGGGAGATCGGTGACTGAAGTGATACAAAAAATATATTGAAAAATGTTTGTTTAGTGTTTAAAGTTGTAAAGCTTTCTAGACTATATATATATATATATATATATATATATATATATATATATATATATATGTGTGTGTGTGTGTGTGTGTGTTACAGTAAGCTTGTGATGCTGATCATTACAAGTGTAATGAATTCGATCCTCACTGTGTAACCCACACAAGGCCACAGCAATGGGGCTCTCTGTGGGTATCGAACTTATCATACTAGTAATGGTCAGCTTCACAAGCTCCTTAACCATTACTTCACTGGTATGAAACTAAAATTTCACGAAATTACTGTAAGGATCAGGAATTTCTTGAAAACACTAGTTTCATAAGTTTATTGAAACACACACACACACGCATGCTTATATATACACCCCCTCTTCATTTATCTCTCTCAATACTATATATATATATATATATATATATATATATATATATATATATATATATATATATATATATATATATATATATATATATATATATATACACAGAGACCGAGAGACAGAGGAGGAATTGAGGACACTTCGAGCGTGTCAACATCAACAATTGGATAGAGAGAGAGAGAAAGAAAGAGTTTAGAAAAGGACGAATATAAAAACGATTCCAAGAAGTGTATATCTGCATCATTCAGTTAGTTTTGTCTTATGTTTATCTTATTGTTCATATTCGAATAATGATACACGATGTATTATTCTTTTTAAGTATGGACGTATTATTTGAGTGTTCTTATCTTCAAATTTTTCATTACACATACACATGCGATGACATGTATCTATAATTAGAAACAGTCGGCTACAACTGTCAGTATGGATTCCTTCAGCCTTTAAGATGGTCTGTCTGTCTGTCAATCTGGTTGGCTCTGAATGAATGTATGTATGCATGTGCGTACGCATGCATCGCACTTACAGTTCACGCCAATGGAGCCAGAGGGCTGAAAATTTAATTTCAAGGAAAAAAAGTTTTTGTTTTTGTTTTTGATCTCATTAATAGTTTTTTGTTTTTTTTAGTGGAGATTCAATTTGCAATGTAAGTTCATGTTAAATCGGTCCCGGTAGCATTCATGCTTGATTTTTGAGAAAATCATACTCTATTTTAGTGATCACTACCCAACAAAAGGCGAAAGAAGTAATCGATTCATTCATTCCCACCCTTTTCCTTATTCTTTTATTGATCGCCACCAGCAGGGCGTGCTGCCAAATGACGTCGGCCATGCGCGTGACGGTTTCTATCGGGTGACTAACCAAACCTGTTTGTTTTTTGTGCAGCAATTATCATTGACGGACATATTTGCTTTTTCCTTCAAGGTGTAGATGAATTGACTTAACATGTTTCGCTATGTTATTGTCCCATTTGCTCACATAACTGCAGTAAATCACACCTTCGATTATTCGGTAGGTTTTATAAATGTAAACAGATAATCACCTCTGGACAATGGAATAATACGAATTCAACAGTTACGTACAATTCCAGCTTCGTAACTTTTTGTATTTCCATCCAAGTCCAATAATGATGTGTGTGTGTGTGTTTCTGTGTGTGCGTGTGTGTGTATGCTATTCATAACAATGATATATTTCCAATGTTGCTCTCTACTATTCAATATCTTTTTTATTAAATCTTCTTACTCGTATTTGAAGGCAATAATATAACGGCAACTAACATCGAACGATGAATCATTTTAGGCAAACAATAATTCTTATTGGAAAATTACTCCCAAGCACCGTTAGGGACACACAAGGTCCCAAATT
Source organism: Thysanoteuthis rhombus (assembly GCA_963457665.1). Taxonomy (NCBI): domain Eukaryota; kingdom Metazoa; phylum Mollusca; class Cephalopoda; order Oegopsida; family Thysanoteuthidae; genus Thysanoteuthis; species Thysanoteuthis major. Next base: position 15,579,732 of record OY735222.1, read on the forward strand.
GATCAACAAAACGAGTGGTGCTTTATAAGTGCCGTTAGTATAGGATTAAAGTGTCTTAAACAGAGGAGGCTGCTTATTGATCACAGATGATGTTATCAGACGTTTAATCAAAATCAGTCGATCTCAATCATTTTTAAGTGATCACAATACAAACAGATTCCCCAACCTATCTTTCACGTAATGTTATCAGTCGATTATTGTTGTCTAAAAGTCCCCAACCCAAAGTCATCACGATAAAGATAAGCGGGTTCCTCCGCATTTTACAAAAGAAAATAGAAGATGATGCGTTTTTACTTCAACAACAAAAACAGCTGTGTAGATGAGACTGGAATAAAACATCCATGCTACGGACGAGCCCTTTTCTGTGAACAAAATCTATGCTTATGAAAAAGAAGCAGCCGTACGAATGACTTTAAAGCTCGTCTTCAAAACTTCCTGGTAGCTAACAACAACAACAACAACAACAACATTCACCATTAGTATAACAACAGCAGCGACTTGAATAGGATTGACTGGAGCTGCGTGGGTTTCAACGAGGTCGGTGTTTCTCGATTGACAGAATTTTTTCTATTATCATTATTATCCAAGTTTTCGTGTGACATGAGTCCTGCTGGAAGATGAAGCTAACCTCTGATCTTGGATCTACTGTTATCGAATAACTGTTTACGAGCGTGAAGAGGGAATTACCTGTGGGATGGTGAACACTTACTCCGTTATTGGATGACTAATAGAAAGTTAAGGTGATTTTTTCTTATGAAGTTTCATATCTGACATTAATTCATCTTCCATAAGATGATACAGACACTCATAGGCGAAAAAAAAGAGAGAGAGGGAGAGAGAGACAGACAGACAGAGAGAGAGACAGAGAGAGACAGAGAGAGAGAGAGAGAGAGGGGCATTGACAGACAAATTGAAAAAAAAAAGAGAGTTGCTATCTCGTAATTCAGCGTCCCAAATTATCACGGTTGTTGTGAGGGCACTTGGTCAGTTGAATAGACGTACGAGTCTGGATGCGGGAGGGGGGGGGGGTCAACCACCTCTCCCACGAGGGCAACTTTTGCTCTCATGGAAGGCAAAAAGCAATATTTATTTGAAGTTGCATATTGTGTGATCTTCACTGCGTCTCGTCGATTGATAGAAACACAATTTATTGTAAATTAGTACTTGCGTTTTTAATCTGTGTAAAATTTCGGGAAAATCAAACCCTCCCTTCCCCTTAAGCAAAGAATTCCCTTATGCCAGTGGCTAGTTACTGTAAAATACCAACTTTCAGGCAGATATCAAATCCAAAAGAAAAATTTACATTCTTTTCGAAAGTGTTTTTACTGCTAATTGTATTTTTATTCATATCGTATCGAAAGAAAACACATCAATATCAAGTATTACATACGAGCTTTCGAAACTAAAAAAAATAGTGTGCTCCCAAATACATGATGAAACAAATACACCCACAACTGATGTAATATTTACTTCTATTCTACTCCAGGGTATTTTGATTTGATATCTGCTTGGTTAGTAATTGATGATAACTGGCTAAATGCCCCCATGTTTCCATAGAAAGATCACCGGTAAAAAGTGAAAAACTTTTGAAAATAGCACATTTAATCAGAACTGCAACTTGGTGTAGTTCGTTTATTTAAAGCCATCCTCACAAAACAGATTTATAACAGCAATTTATTTATTTATCTTAATCGAATAGATCTGTTGTTTTTTTTTTTTTTTAGATTACCACTGTTTAGATTAAATACGTCATTTTTCCTAGTTTTTCAATTGTGTTATTTTTACCAGTGACATTTTAATCCAGATTCGCCCTCACAACCAAGAATTATAATTTGGGACGCTTAACTACGAGGACACCAATAAAGTTTCAATCTCAATTACAAGCATGAATAAGCGTCAGTAATGTACATCAGGTCAGGATGAAACTAATATCAATTGCTTTTTGCGATAGCTGACAATAAAGGTCAGTGATTGTTTAATGAATTTAATGTTTATAAACTGCTGTTGATTGTTTACTTCTGGAGTATAACATCCAGCCATTTGTCGCTGTGGTAGACTGGTGGTTGGTTTGAGAGGTCTTCAAAAAACTTTCATTGATTTATTGCAAATATCTATCATATTACTCTGTTTGTCTTTAAATGATTTAGGAATTTCTTCCTTCCATATACACAAAAAAACGACTTTTCTCTCTTTCTTTCGGTCTGTGTGTGTAACGAATTTTTCACGTACACGGACGAGTTCTGATGTCAATACGTATCAGTAATGCTTACTATTACCACAAATGATGTTATGGTTGATATCAAATGGTTATTGTAAGCATAATAAGTCAGTCCCCAACACTTTGAGTGATCACAATAAGTGACCCCCTCTGAACGTACTTTGTTTAAAATTATCAGTCGGTTATTGTTACCTGAAAGACCCTTGACAAAATGACCACAATAGTCAGTTTTTTTCATATCGGTATATGTGCGATAAGAATATGTCTATATATATCTGACCATAACTAGTGTAATGAATTCGATCAGCGCAGAGTGCCCCATTACAGTGGCTTTGTGTGGGTTGCACAGTGTGAATCGAATTTATTATGCTCGTAATGATCAGCATCACAAGTTTACAAAACCGTTACTTCGCAGGGATTTCGCGAAATTACTGAAATATTCAGAGGTTTCAAAAAATCACCTGGGATTTCACGAAATCGTTTGTATCACTATCTTATAGTAACAAATGTAAAGCATTATTTTAAACAACAAATATCCATTTTCCTACACCCTTGTCGATGCATTTAATTCAGTGGTGAATATTAATCACATAGATCGAACATATTACAGTGAAAATTTCAGATCAACACCCAGTTGATAACTACGTTTCAGGCTATGTTTCAGATTGCTACACCCTAATATAGGTAGGCACGTTTAATAATCATAGTCTTCCTTCATGTGTATATATTCATATACACATATATGCAATAGATATTTTATGAAGACGTGATTTTGTCGTCCGCATAGTTATTGTGTATATGACAGTCCACAACTATGATATGTTTTTATTATAGCCTCAAGTGTATTCATGTGTCTGTGTGTTTAATATTCTACATATGTTTGTACTTATCGTGTATGTGTGCGTGTTAGTGTTTATATGCCTTGAAAAATGAAAAAGAAAATAGGTGTGGGTGTGTGTGTAATGTAGTGATTTATGAGAGGAGTGATTCATCCTCCTTGGATCCTAGTGGATGTTTTGTTTTGACGTACATGAAAGTGTTAAAAGTTTTAGCGCCACTGGATTGGATGAATAATGGCTTTGAAAGCGCCAGGGCGAATACTTCTTAGGAAGTAACCAACTTGGAAAACAGCATTTTCAGTCACTGTCACTGTCTCTCTGTTTCCTTCTGGGCGTCCACAGGGTTGGGGGCAAACGGGATATTTGCCACCCTCCTTAGATCAGGCCTTGTCACCTAAGGTCGAAGAGTCCGGAAGTTGAAATCTCATAGTCAATAAAGGATCATGGTGCTGTACAATTGTTTTATGTAACTCTAACTTTATGAACCCATATAAAACAAAGATGGTATTATTCTACGTTGGCAACTGGGTTGTAAAAGAACAAGTCAAATATTTCCTTTGACCTTTCGCTGGGATTATGTCCTTATGCCTTTCCTGGAAAAGTAGCAGAAGGCGCCCATGTCTCACTCTCTGTCTCTCTATCTATTTTGGGACAGATTTGAGCTCCTGCTGTTGAACAGTGGTTACTAGTTAACAAGGCAGACTTAAACCGTTTGAATTTGATTCATACGGAGTGACCCCTTGTGTCTTACCAATTTAGGCTTAGTAAATACATTTGTGTATATAGATAGGCCAAATGATACATGCACCGTGTAAAAACGGGAGATCATTTCAAATAGAGTTTCAATACATATACATATATACACATAAATGAATTATTAATTGCGACATATTATGTACAGACTTATTTGAAATGATCGCTCATCGTTACTCGGTTTATATATAACTTAATTTAGACAACGTAAATAGAATAAACAATCGATGAGAATGAGACTGCAAGTGTGTGTATGTGTGTGTGAACAAAAACAGTGGAAACTCTCAATTATAGACAAGTGTGTTCAAAATTGTTTATATATGTGTTTGTTCGCGCACGTATTTACACGTGCATGCTTCTCTTGATATACACACACTTCTATACACATCCACATTGCATATATACACACCTTGTACAGTGAAGATAGAGCAAAAGAAAGAAGACAGAAGTACTCGCCCACATAACAAAACATCCGGATATGTCGTCGCTCATGATTCAAGAGAAAGAGAAAGAGAAAGGAAGAAATATTCGTTACCGACCATGTTTATTCGAATATCACTGATTCAGTTAAAATATTTGGTGCATGCATTCTAGTTAATCTTTCAAATCCCCCTTCAGTTGCAGTCAGTCTAGTCGTGCCAGGGCAGTACTTGGTAGTGCAGCTGCATAGGACATTTAAGATTTTAGGGGCCTCCTCGAAAATATGTGTAGAAGATATTTTTATCTTTTTAAAATTCTTTTGCTGGTAAAACCATACTTGTTTGAGGAAATTATTATGTTACACAGAGTTAGATTACTGACCCCTGAAGGACTTTGTTCTGAATCCAACATCATAATTGTATGAATTACACATTTTCGTAGTGGTTTGTTTGAAAATAATAGCTCTGTACTAAAAAAAGAAGGGCCCCAAGAATTGTTATGTATGTACCGGTCCCCATCAATGTTACATTCGACCCTTAAGTCTAATTGTGAATTTGGGCATTCATATAAACCTTTGGTAACCGTGGGCATCCGCTAGGGGAAGGTGTCAAAACGGGCATCCCTCCCATCCCCGATCAGGCCTTCCCTTCGAGGGTGAAGGTTTTTGAAAGTCTGATCCTTGCAGTCAATAAAAGATAATGGTAAAGTACAATTGTTTTATGTAAGCTCAGCTTAACGTTCCCATATAAAAAAGAGACTGTATTAATGTTCGCTGGTCAGATAAAATACACCATCAGATGTCCGGTGGATCTTACAATGGATCGTACTTGCTTACACTCCGAATAACGGATGGAATGCTATGATACACTCCGAATATACTCCCCCACCCCCAGGAAGTATATGCTTTTGCCCCTCCCGTGGAACATATGCTTTTGCCCCCCACTCCCTGTTGGAAAGTGGTAGCGGACGCCCATGTTGGTAACTAAAAAACAGAAAATATCGTACAAATAGCTTGAGCAATTAAATATACCACACATTTGAGGCATCTGACATACGTATTAGTAATCAACATCAAAGGGACACGCCCTGTCGTGTGCTTAATAAATAAGGCGCGCGGACAAATATTTTGAAAGGTTCAACTGAATTGGATTGGAAAATCCAAACCATAATTTTTGAAAAAAGCAGATACGCGTATTTTGACGTCCGTTCACGCCAGCAAGTACTTACACACAAGTCCGTGTGACCGTATGGTCGGAAAGTACAACACACTTGAAATACTCACAAATAGAGACAACGTTCTATGTAAACACATTTATATAAACTGTAGGTGTATAAGCAAATAAAGCCATGCAAAAAGTCAGCAACACACGAGGCAGAGAGAAAACAGGTGTTTGCAATGAATCGTTTGTTTGTTTTTGTTTCTCCCTCCGGTACTATCGTTATCAGATGATAAAAATGAGATAAAATGAATCAGATATATTACAAGTAGAAAAAGAATTAGACTTAAAAATTGCTATAATCATCTATATATTCTATTCATTCTTCTGTGTGTGATATTTTGATAATCTGTATTTATTTTTGATACGCATTGAAATAACCGTTTTCATCAGCTTTTTGAAATGACCATGAGATTACTATAGGTCTCACTAATACATATATGTCAGATGCCTTAAAACACACTAAATGCGTGCGCAAGTAGAAGCCCAAGGGATGTCCAAAAAGAAACTGATCTTTGGTTTGTATTAGAGCAGCACGTGCTAAAATGAATGTGTGTGTAGTGCGTTTGGCACTTTTGCTCAAGTCAACGGACGATCACATTATGACATAACTTTCTGTGAATTACTTGTCTCTCTTTTTTGAAATTCGCGCCTTGTCTTCCTTTATTTTGTCTCCCTCGCACAGCTGCAGGGCCCCCGGGAGTGGGTGTGGCCGGTGTATCGCACCGGAAGGTCTGAAGGGGACACGAAAGAGTTGAAGAAGGCCTGGGAATTAAACTTCCGAGCTGATACGTGACTATTGATAAAATGGGTTGACAGTTGTTTTTAGCGAATACAGTATATACAACGTTCACGTGTGTGGTATCCCCACATAAAATCGACCTTGTGTCACACTCCGTTTTGGTAGTTGCTCAGGCAAATGGGATGGCTTGCTTAAAAGGTTATATAGCAGACGAAAATGGGATGACTAAAGGACGAGGTTGTTTTTGGCTGTTAGTGTGTTGTATCCCGAGAACAGCTTCTCACCGCCTTGAAAAAATTCCTCTCAGAGGCTCTGCACTGCTGTGACTAATACCCGCTTTTCAACGATGCTGTTAATTGTCTGGGGGATTCCCCCATTGTTCTATTCTTCACATGCACACGTCAGCGAAATAAACGTTGGCTCTGAAGATGTTGAATAATTAGAAAGGCGCCACGACGTAGGGTAGCGATTAGCAAGTTTGTCAGGCTGACCACAATTACTTTGATGAGTCCAGTTCTTGCCGTGCACTCAATACTTGCGCTTGGCTAAGCCAAGCGTGGTAAATATCAATATCATTTATCCTCTCCTAGGTATTAAGACGCGTCCTTTCTAAGATTTCCCTATTTTTACCTTTAAAAGTGCCTTTCTGAAATTCTTTCCTCCGACCTCTCTGAGCTGAGAAGACAGTACACAATAAATGAAGCTTGGTGACTCGGGATCCATCTCGCAGACTGTTCCTGTGCCTCGGTCATTGGACTCAGAAACGCCAGAGAAACGTTTCGATTTATACGATAAAGACCGAGGGAACAAGGCAATTTTTATATCTTTTCACGAGCATATCAGAAAGTAGAGCAACCAATTTTAAAAATACGGTGATCAAATTTGAGAATATGCCAAGCAGATTAAAAACTACGACAATCTAATTGAAAAATAAGGCAACAAAATTTTAAAATCCACCAAGCAAATCAAAAATCTACATAATGATTCAGTTCTCTTGTGTTTTTTATTTGATTTGCATCTTTTCTTATTTGCTTGGTGTCTTCTAAGTCATCATATTTTAAAATTTGGTTGTTACAGTTTTCTATTTAGCTGCCTAATTTTTTTTTTTCTTAATTTACTTGCTCTATTTTTCAATTTTCTCCGTAAAAGGTAAAGATGATCTATCATAAAATGCAATAATGGGTAGTGTGCTGTATCGGCTGGGTATACTGTGTCTTTCATTAAGAGGTGTCCTCTCTGCAATTATGAAATCAATAATTCTTATTGAGAACACGGGAACGCCCATATACTTCTCCAGACACACCTATAATAATCTATGTATACAAAACTCGCCAACGACGCAAAGATTTGTTTTCTTTTTTTACAACCCCCCCCCCCGCTTTCTTTTCCACCCTCCCTTTTCCGTCTCACAATCTCTTCTTATCAAGTATAATCTCTTTCCTCACCTCTTATCCAACTTCAATGAAAAGAAGAGAAAAATTAGTCCCTCCCGTAGGTGTACTTCGGTTGTAAACCAACGAAATAAAAAATATATATATCAATGTAAACTGACTGTTAAAAAAAAAAATGCAGAAGAACAAAACATTCTGAGAAGGAAGCAGCGCGTAGGTAAACGATTTAGTAGACAATTTTTAAGACACCCCCGTAAAATTCCACATCTGATTAAGCTTCATTCCCTTTTCCTCGAATTCCGACTTTGTGTTCCGTCTTTTCATTTCTCCTCTTCTCTTTGTTCGTACCAGATCGCCGGCGTATGCAGTGTACGGTGGTGTACCTCCGTGGTTCCCCACCGGTCAAGGACTACCCCCAGTCCATTATCACTACAGAAGAAGAAGAAAGGCTGCAGCAAGGGCTTCGATGGACAATCGCCGACTCCGGCCCGACAAACTTCGATTTGTCAGTAGGGCCAGTATCCAACTCAGTATTAATCAGTATACTCTTATTTGTCCGTCAACAGTTCAGGTAAGAACATGGATTTTACATTATATTTGATTATTATTTCACTCTGCCAACGGTGTTAAAAAAAGTACATGTATTCGGTTGTATCTTCCCGTCAGTCTGTTCGTATGTCCACGTGTCATCTCCAAAGGTATTGAATAGGTTTTGATGAAAATTTATTTATTGGCGGACAATGAAGCAAAGAAGATGTAGTTGAATTTTGGAGCAGATCCAAGATTTTTTTTTTTTAATTGAAAGACATTTTTCTGTTTTTTTACATACATTTATATACGCTCCTGTCTGTCCACACGATATTTCCCAAAGTTCTTTATGAACTTCATGAAATTATAGACCATGAAAGAAGTGATTCAATTTGGCACATATCCATGCACGATTACCTTCCCTACGTTGTAGTTATATGTCCACGCCGCATAACATCGCCAAAATTTCACTTCCAAAATTCGTCAAACTTTAATGAAGGGCGGACAATAGGTTACGGAATAACTGCCTAAATTTTGGAGTGGATGCATGCACAGTTACCTCCTCTGACAATGGCGTCGGCGGAGGTATGCGCTCCCCGATTGATTTCTCGTTTTTAATTATATTCCAGCCTATTTTTGTTACCAAATTAGCGGGAATATGAGACGTATGTGTAAATTCTCAAAGATGAAACTATGTAGCAAAAGTAGCAATGCTACATGCCTCGCAATTTCAAGTCCTTGGCGTTAAAGCCATCAATTCCAATTCATTGATTTCGTACTTGCTCAATTTCTGTAGTACTATACTGCCTTCAAATTTTATGAATGACGCTCTACTTGAGGTTAGCAATATTAGCCAATTACAGTATCACCTTTGATTGGGTTATCATATCAACACAGTAAATAATGGAATAATAATTATATCAACACAGTAAATAATATCAGACATATTTGTCGTATTTGCTGGCGGTAAAGCAAATCGAAAAAGGTAATTACTTTGCAAGTAAAAAGTGTACTTTATTTAATATTCATCTGTATTTTCTTAAATAACTTCATGACATTTGCTACAGGCCCTGCACAAACTTAATCCTGAAGAGAAAACTATGCAAATATCACTCTAGTATGTTTTAAATTTTTTCGTAATTAATTAGTTGCTATGTGTTGTGTTGGGACTTTTAAGGTTCTTTTGTTCCAAAAGCTGTCATTCATTACAGTCCAAGCCCAACACCAAACTTTGAATTAAAACTACATCCCAACCCCAGCTTCCTGCTGATAAGTGACGATTCTAAAGAATCCTGAATAAGTAAAAAAAGTAAAAAATCTAATATAGAACGATTTGAATTGGAGATAGTAATGGGAAACAATTAAGATAGAAGTGTTGAGTTCTGATTATTTACAATGAATGAATTTTGTTGTTATGTATGCTAATGAAACAGCCCAAAGGAAATTCCTGTGCCTCACGTTGACATTTCGTGAGGGTTCAGGTAAATAGTGGAACAATATCGAAGTGGCTACCTTATTAGTCGCAGATCCGATTTTCACAGCAGGCCCCTTTTCTTTAATTGTTCATTCTATTCACGCTGTCTAGGCCATTCAGTACGTAATAACGGGAGATCATATCAAATAGAGTTTCAAAGTAATATAACACATTTATTATCATTTCTGTCGGATTATATACGTACATTTCTTTAAAATATCATTGTCTACGTTGAGAAACAAATAAAGCAGACATAGTCAATGAAATAGAATATGGAGTTAAAGCAGTTTTTTGGGCCTTTGCATTACCGACTTCTGTTTAGCTCAATGGCGAGAGCTACGCTACGTCGAGGCGCCGGCCATATCGATTGCAGGTTTGATTCTTCTTATTCTAATTACGCTCTCTTGACCAAATGATATATTCACCGTGTAATAACAGAAGATCATTTCGAATAGAGTTTCAAAGTGATATGATATATATTTATATGTATAAATATATATATATACTCAGCGTTGCCCGGGGGTAAATCTCTAAACATGCCAACTCTTGGAAGCCAATGATATTTAATAGAGATTTCCTTAAAACGCCGGTCAGGTATGTGTAGCACTTCTTATTACCTCGAAGATAACTGAGAATTCATTTGATAATTTCTGGCGTTAGCAGTCTGCATTTGGAAGCGGACTACGGAATTTAAATTGAGCGCATGTTTCATTATCATTTTTGTGTTTGGATTTAGGGTCAAATTAGGTTATTGTTTCTGCTCTGTGAAAACATCTTTCATGGTTAGTTTAGATTTATCCTAAAAGAAAACTCTTGCAAACTAGTATTAGCACTGATAGGAGGAGAAATTCATGTTCATGGTTACCTATGACAGATAGAAAGTAAGGGTGTGGTTCATCATCATAGCTACATTGTAAAAAAAAAAAAATACTTTTTTTTATAAATCCTTCGAGTATATCGTTTTCCGATTTCCGGAAAAGGTCTCATAAATTGAAAGTACAGGAAACTGGGGAAAAAAAAAGTAAATTTCCTTCAACAGGTCTGGAATCGGTCCCTGTGGTTGTATTGACCGCTTTTCTAAACACTGGTGTATTGTTGCTCTCATTGATTTCTATACCGCTAAAATTAGTTTTTATTGTATGAGCCACCCAGCTCTCCCAGAATCGACGTTTTTTTTTATTCTTTTATTTTTTTTTTTCATCATAAAATTCAAATGAGCGCTGTAGGTAATATGGTAATCTACTGATTTCGGATATGCCTTTGTTTTTCTCCCGTGATGCCTCACCAGTAAACCTTCCAATGGACTCAACCTTGGACAAAATGGCATCAGAAAGAGAAATTTACATCCATGGTCACTAATAACGAATGGAAATTGAGGTTGCAGTTCAGCATTATGGAGCCATTTTAAATAAAGTCCCCTCTTATGAAAACTTGAAATATTTCTCAAACCCGCCAAATTTTCAGACGGTTTGGGCGTCTAATTAACTGAAAGCACATGAAATTCAAAGAAATTTAAAGAAAAAATATCAGTTCTTTGTATGATAGAGACACATCCAAAATAACATTAGCACCGAGGAAAAGAAAAAAAAAATCCGAGTTGAACTCGGTCAGCACATTCCATTTTCTACTGACCCTAACCCTGTCATGTCTGCAAAATTGTAAATTACAGCCCCCCCCCCCACAAAAAAATTAGAAAAACAAAAAAAAACAAAACCTAAACGTCGATACATACTGGTTTTGTTGGAGGGCGAACGCAGACCCCATAGAAAACTCCGAACTTATTTTTGGAAAAGTCAACCTCAAAATGTGTGTTGAATTCGGATATACCTATTTTCGAAGGTTTTAACCACTCGGCTTTTGCACCGGTATGCCTTAGAAACGACAATTCACTGCCCGACCCCTATTTTTTTTTTTAAGTAGTGTGAGTTCGTTCAAATAAATAATGAACTGAACCTCCCAGGTGATGCTGATTCAAAATATACGTATACTTTGATTTCATTGGTCTAACACTAATAGGCCTTGAAGAAAATATTTCCGACAGTCTTGTTTTCTGAGAGTGTATACGCAGACCATAAAAGAAATCGACGAACTGTTGAAATGTGTGCTGTAGGCAAATTGTGAGCTACTGATTTCGGATATGACTGAAGTGAGGGTCCAGTTTAGCATTATGACTACATCGTAAATAGATCATCCCTCTAAAACACGAAAGAAATTATTCCGTGTGGTTCATAGGTCAAATAGTTCGTAAATAGTAAATAAAATCTAAAGGGAAAGAAAACAACTTTTCCTGTTGGAGTTTGAACTTGGTCTGCCAATTCAATTTTCCGAGGCTCCAACCACTGAGCTATTGAGTCGCCATGACTCTAAATCCAAGAATCACGTTTGACCGCCGCCTCGCTTGGATGTGAGTTGGTTCAATCAAATGATACAAAAAACTTTTCGAATGATGCTGATCCAAAATATACGTGCAGTTTCATTTCATAGATCTAATTGATTGATTTCATAGATCTAATTTTGATAGTTTTTTCTGGAAATCCTCGATGGAAAAACGCAGAGAAAAATAGTTTTCTGAGAGTGCGAACGTAGATCTCCTCAGAATCAACTATTATCTTTTTGGAAAATTCGATGAAGATGCGTGCTATAGGTAATGATTGACCCGGTGGTTTCAGGCGTGCTTTTGTTTCTGTGATGCGTAGTTCTTGTCATCTTGGAGTACGAACATACACACACAAACGTAAGTACTTCATAATATATATATATATATATATATATATATATATATATATATATATATATATATGGTTGAGCACTCTTCAAGTGAGGTAACTCATTCATTATAGGCTATATAGTAATGCTCTTCCAACTTTGGAATGGAGCACTCTGGTGGATGGGGAATTGTGCGTAAGTAAATATATCGCTTAGGTGTCGATCGTACCTCGTGATACTGGATGACATAGTGGATAGTCTATAGTCACATTGAAGATATAAAGCCAATACATAACGATGTATATCTTTTTGTGTGGATTACAATTTTTTTCAATGATCACATCGATACAACATTTTGAGCAGAGGTTCGGGGAGCGACCCCTTGAGCAGAGACAGAGCGTGTATATTCTCTGTCCGTAACAATACCTAGTAACACTTGCATCTTCTTCCTCACATCTGACTACCCGTTTTTTCAATGCACAGAATATAGATTGAGAGACGAAACCTTCTCAAATACATTTTGAAAATAAATAATTGTTCCCAACCGCCAAAAAATTTAGTATGCTTATGCATAAAGGGATTAAACTAAGCGAACGAGTGGTGGGGTAACAGTAAAGTCAGTGGGCTGTAAAGATAAAGCGAAAGTGTATCAACGAATACCTGCTTCAAATGAAGTCGGGTCTTAAATACAAGCGTGATTAGTGTTACATTACAGACTTTATCGTGCAATTGCAAGCGGTGTGGTCAGTAGAGTAAGTTGACTTATTGAGGTGTTTGCTTAATAAAACCTAATTGTGATATCATGGGAAATATAGATAACAAGTGGAGAAGTGGAGAGGGGAAGAAAGGAAGGAAAACATAATGAAAGAATAAAAAGGAAGGAAGTTAGAAACAAAGAAAGAGAGAGATTAGGAAAAAAGAAAGGGAGAGGTTAGAGAGGAAGAGAGAATAAAAGAAAGAAAGAAAGCAAGCAAAATATTAGATACAAGGGAAAAACGAATGAATGAGGTTAAGAAAGACGGAAAGAAGAAAGAAAGAAGGAAAGAAAGAAAAAGATTCAGAAAGGGGAAGATAAAAAGAAAGGGACAATAACAAAGAAAGAAAGAAAAAAGAGACTAGAAAAGAAGAAAGAATAATAAAAATGTCAGAAAGATCAATGGAAGAAGGACTGAAAAAAAGAAAGGAAGCAAAATATTAGGAAGGAGGAAAGAGTGGGTGAATGAATTAGAGAGGTTTGACAGAAAGAAAGAAAGAAAGAAAGAAAGAAAGAGGGTTGAATAAAAAAAAAAAATATAGATCGCACGACGTCTCAGAATTGAAAGAAGTAGACAAGCTACTTGGGAGAGAGATAAAAAAAAGTGGGAAGAGAATAATCAGAAAGAAAGCAAAGGTCCAATGGCTAGAATACATTTTTGTTTTTATAGTCAATTTATGATTACTTGGGATTTTATATTATTCATTAAACTTCTTTAATTAGATCAATGGTTTATAACCGGGAGTATGCAAAGGGAATTACTCCCAACGGGCAAAATTTTGGTAGTCAAAGAGAAGGATAAGGCAATAAGACAAAAAAAAAAAAAAAAAATTGTTGTATGTTGTGTTCCTACTAATTTCCGTCTGTGTTTGAGTGACAAATTAGCAGCAACATCTGCACAATTACAGAATTGAACTAATTCTTATTATAAAGTTGTCTAATTAGACGCAAAATGAAATGATAATTAGAAATTATTCTTAGTTGCAACTTCCATAAATGGAAATGGGGGAAAACTAGCAAGTGGTGTATGACCTTAAAAAGGTTGGGTAGCAGTATTTGAAGAAAAAAAATTCAATTGTGGGGATCCAGGCCCTCCTCAATCTGCACCTGGGAAGGAAGTGAAAAGAATTAGCAGTTATATAAAAAAGAAAGAAAAAACAAACGAAATAAAACAAAAAACGAGTTAGAATGGTGAGAAAGAAGAGGACTGAACAAATAGAGAGAAACAGAGAGAAAGTAAAATGGGGAGAGAGAAAAAAATTGTGTAAATAAAAAATAAGAGACCAATGGATTATCCTCGTCTCTTATTCTTTTCCAAATAGTTCATGTCAGCCATGTTTGTTTTTGAAGCTCGTGAATTTGTTGACGTTCGTTTCCTTTTTTTTTCTCTTTGGCTTTCTCCTCGCTGAAATATCAACAAAACAAAACTTACTAGTCCCTTGATTTAGTTCACTATCTCCCAATAACCTCTCTCTCTCTCACTCTCACACACACTCACACTCACTCTCTTATACGCACACATTTCGCATAATCCTAATCGTAACCCCTTCCGAAAACACAAAATGTCATCAGTTGGGTCTAGATGGGTCTAATGTCGAAACCTGAAGTAACCATTTTTGTATCCGAGGTTAACCTGAAATAACCTCTTATCGTCAATTAACCTGAAATAACCCCTTTTTATTAGTGAAGTTAACCGGAAATAGCCATTTAAAGTCAACCGAATTTTTAACTACATTATCAAATATTTTTATTTGGTGCTTATTTGTGCGTAATTTTTCAACTTAAGTACCTTTTAGCTTTTTGGCTGTCAAACTAGCAAGAAACTATGTTTTGAGTTGGCTATCTATTGATGGCTCAGTGCGCTGCCACTTTTCCAGGGTCTTAAAGTATACAAATCTCACTACATTTCTCCGAAATTATTCCAGCTCTGATTCTACTGATATGAAAATCATTTTATCTATGCCATTCAATGATGATAAATAAGATTGGAAATATTCCAATAACCAGTATTTAGCCACGGATAACTGTATGCTGTCCTTTCCACTGCGAAGACATTGAAAAATTTAGTACTTGAAGTGCCTTAAATTCCACATATCTAATCGTTCTATAGTAGCCACAGACCACACGGAAAGTTATACTATGATCTGGTCTTTTCAAAGGTTATGGTATGGAATTAACAACTATATCCGCCTACTTGTCTGTTTCTTTCCCCATCTTCCATTCAATATATCCATAATATAACAAATTTTAGGACCTGCTGGCAAAAATTCATAATATTTTACGTATAGACTTATTCAGATGTATCGTGAAATAAGGACTGGTATTTTTCTTTTTGGTATTCTTAGATAGATTCAAAACAGCATTTTTTGACATCTTTTATCCGTATAGATTAATAGCATCGTTATTCTGTAATCAAAGTATTTCGTTGGCGTTCTATGGTCTCACGCTATCTTCCAGATAAATTGCGTAGTCCGTTATGAAACAACGATTCTGATTTCGATGCGATTGATTCTATGAGGAATTCTTCGATATCTTCAAATGGTTGATACCGCTGACCATACAACAAAACAAGTCATAGTCTTAAAGTGATAAGTCTGGAGCAGGATTCGATAACAGGTGTGTTGTGGCACACAAGTGAACCATTGAGGTATTCTGCGTAGGCCTTGGATCTTTTCCAAAGTTATATAAATATATATCTTTTCTATGTTATATATTTGTGGGCCATTTAGCCGTTGTCTTTTATATAGTCTTAATGTCACGATTTGTTCAAATTTGCATTGTATAATTTGTTTTCTATGAGCATGTGTCGATATACCTACATTTCAAAATTCAACTAATTGACTTTTGTATAAATGAATAAATAAATAAATAAACATGAATACTTAATGCAGATTTCATATTACATTATTGCTTATGTAAAACATAAAAATCAAAAGTTGACCATTACAAAAAAAATTTGCTAATCACTTGTGGAGCACCGGGAAGAACTTCCCATTAGGATAGCCGTTTCCAAATTTCCCAAAAGGGGACAGTCCAGATCAGCGGTTCCAAACCTTGACCCGTAGACCCTAAGAGGGAGAGGTTTGCAAAGGTATTACTTGGAGTCAATGAGCTTATTGAGTAAGTAGATGTTTCGAGAGCGGCATTCGCATATAATAAAAGTACATGCATGAATAGGGCCACTCCATATAATAGAAATACATTAGCGGTCGTTTTCTTATTTCAACTTTTTGAAAGTATATCTGAAGTAATGTATATAAAGTTTTCTTGGTCAAACCCTAAAAAGGAGGACAACGTGACGTCCGGCTCGAGGTGGCGCTGGACGAAGGACAGAGTGCGCAATAGCCGGACAGTCCGTGGTAAGACCGGACGTCTGTCCATCCTACTTTCCATTCAAGATCATGGCCATCTACTGTGTCAGAGTTTCAACTTGTGAACGGCATTACACGTGTAGTGAGATCAACCATTAACATCCTTGTGCAGAACAAGCTCTTTTTTGTTCCGTTGAGGTGACTGATTCATCTCTATTTTTTCTGCAAGTTCACTAAACATTTGCGTACTGATTTGAAAGATTCAGGAGGGAGGGGAATTCAATTGAATGACGTGGAACTTGGAAGGCCAAGCAGAGATCATATGTATATTTAGATAATGAGAACCAACTTAAATTCACTTTTCTTGTTGTGTCAGTTGATGACGAAGCAAGAAGTTATAAATTCAATCTGACATAAACTTTATACTGGGTTCATGACGAATCTATATGTATATATATATATATATATATATATATATATATATATATATATATATATATGAAGACTTTCAGGGGTGTTAGGCAGCGTAACATTTATCGGTATAAAATCGGCAAACTGAGTTGGAAATTTGACCTCACACCAATGCCCTTTAGAGAGAGACATGAATACGCTTCTCCTTATGCTTTTCTGTTGCCAGATATCTTGATGAATACACTGCCGCTAGCATGCCACCATAATTGGCAGAGATTGAATCAACTCCTCGACAAACCACTTTCCCATGACTACCCTGTGCATAGAGAATTGTATGTGACAGCTGTGGCCACTATGATCGACCTTGACAGAGCTCAATCAGGCATACACACACTTACATTTATGAATACATGTATGTTTAGATATGCGTGCGTGTTTGTATCTGTTAGCTCGTGCATTGTACCTAAACTCACAAACAATTAGTCATATACTCACAAATAACCATTTTGCTTACATATACACATTTTGCTCAATATAAACACATTTTGCTCACATATACACATTTTGCTCTATGTAAACACATTTTGCTCACATATACACATTTTGCTCAATATAAACACATTTTGCTCACATTTACACATTTTGCTCTATATATACACATTTTGCTCACATATACACATTTTGCTCTATATATACACATTTTGCTCACATATTCATATTTTGCTTGCATATACACATTTTGCTCTATATATACACATTTTGCTTACATATACACATTTTGCTCTATATATACACATTTTGCTCACATGTACACATTTTGCACACATATACACATTTTGCTCAATGTAAACACATTTTGCTCGATATATACACATTTTGCTCACATATACACATTTTGCTCAATATAAACACATTTTGCTCACATATGCAAATTTTACTCAATATAAACACGTTTTGCTCACATATACACATTTTGCTCTATATATACACATTTTGCTCACATATTCATATTTTGCTTGCATATGCACATTTTGCTCTATATATACACATTTTGATTACATATACACATTTTGCTCAATATATACACATTTTTCCTGCAAACAATCATTGAACCAGGATCGTATATTCTTCTATATGGGAGCTATTCTTCAGACCTGACGCCTTCTGGTTCTCACTTATTTTGTCTCATTCAACGGTTTTTGTCTCGTTAGAGAATCAAAAGAAAATCAAGATATTGAAACATTCATTGAAGAATTTATCGAATCAAAACCAGGACCATTTTTTATGATACAAAACACAGTAAGGCTGGAATTGGTGTAAGATCTTTGAAAGACAGGGAAAATGATTTAATGACTGATATTGACGATATGAATTTATATGAATGAAAGATTTGTCCGAGAAAACTGCAAAAGACAGCGTTAGTAACTTGTCTCAATTTCATGCTTTTCTTTCTTCTTTTTTTCATCGTCTGTAGACTCCCTGTTGAGTATTGGGTCACATTGTGGTTTCAGGAGCAAGTAGGTCTTAACGGGGCAGATATTGCTAATCCCACTCTCAAAATGAACTCAAGGGCTCCACAACTCTGCTATTTACACATAACTTGGCGAGAGAAATGGATTCACGCTTTTCCAAAGGATTTATTTGCGAAGTGAACGTAAGCAGCTCAAGCCAGAATAAAACTCAGCTCGCCGATTCCATTTCCTTTGCGCTACTTTGCACCTCCTCGTACATTTCTAAGAGAATTAATTTGCTTTGCTTTATGTAATCCAAAATGACAGATTACATGACAAAAAACGTGGAATATCAATTCTTGCTTCACACTTTTTGTTATCATGTTATTCCTTTGATGCATTCTAACCATTTCTGATAGTATGTTTCTTATCCAGCTGTGAAATTTTCGAAAGAATGGTCTGTCTTCAGTATAGTGGAGATGAGGTTAGCATTGGAGAAAAAGCGACAGGAGACCTTTAGATGTAACAGATGAGTTCAAATGATGCGATAATCTTCTGATCTTTTTTTACGTAAATAATTACTGGGAGGTTGTACTGACATGATTGATAGTTATGTATGTGTACGTTTATGTAAATACGGTATTTCCCGGCATCGAGGACGTTATTTTCACCCCCGAAATAAGTCTAGTCAACTTTCCCCGCGTCCTTCAGGATGTTTTTTATCGGCCAATCCCAGTGAAAGGTAATCTCAGCAAGACAGTAATATGAACTCCTGAATACGACCTCTAAATGAACAAATAGTTATGTAGATGTTGTGTATCAACATTTCCAGTGTTTTCACTCTATTCAAGCAACCTTGACTGTAAGGGAACATTATCAAGTGACAGAGGGAGTAACACCGCGATATTTTTAAAAGTATTTAACGTTAAATCTTATGAAAACAATACTATCGATATCAAACGCCTAACGGGTATGCTAGGTGTAAACTTCGGGTGTAAGCTTACCATGTCTGTATTGGAAGAGAAAAACGAAAAACTATAGACTATAAGTAAGTGATAAAGAGGATCGACATGTCGCTGCACCACCCAGAAAAATTTTGTCTGGGTAGGTAAAACTGCTGACTTAAATTCTTAGAATCGGAGTGAATACAAAAGAGCAAAACACAGCAACAACAAAAAATTAGAGGTAGAAAAATCACCTGGCATACACCACTATTCAATCCACAAATAAAAACCTACATATAGAAAATCTTCCTTAAGCTATCTAAAAAAAAGACTTCTCCTGAGCAACCTATTGAGTAGAATTTTCAACAAGGATAATCTCAAAATTAGTTATGGTTGTTTTGACGATTTCTGAAGAATAATTAAAAAAAAACAAAAAACATAACAATAGAGTAATAAGAAATAATACCTGTAAAGAAAATACAAATAAAGCATGCTGCAATTGTGCAAACAGCAACAGGTGCCCTTTGCAAAACAAATGTCTCAAATCGTATATCAAGCTGAAATATCAACCCCGGAGAAATCGTTAGAAGCGAAATATTATATAAGAATATCAAAAACACTCTTTAAATTGAAATTAGCCAACCATATATCATCTTTAACAAATGTTAAATACAAAAACAATACATTACTATTCGCACATTATTGGGACCTAACAGACAGCAATCTCATACTAACAGTAAAATGGAAAATATTAAAACAAGCACACATATACAAAAACAGGGAAACCTCATGCTACATATGCCTAAATGGGAAATTAGAGATTCCCACCTTTACTAAAACAGACTTACCATATAGGAAAAAACGAAGCAGCTGTAAAATGTCGTACCGCTCAAAATCTGTTTTAAGACATAATGTAACACCCCACATACAAAAATCAACCACCATTGCTATCTTATTATTCCCATGATTATTAGTAGTAACAGAGGTGGCAGTATTTCTGTTACATTATTAGTAGTATTATCATATCCCCAGCCACTTTGAAAAAATCGAATCACCTTCTCATAATTATCTTTCTTATATAAATGCAAACCCACCAAGAATATTAAGAGAATTGAACATAAACAACGAATATCACGCAAAAGTGAACCCTAATGCTGGGGATAAATGAAAGTAGAGAGATGTACTTCCTGAGAAGAAAAAACATACCGTAAAAGGCTGATGGATTAACAACACACTGTTAAAAAAAGTGTCTGAAACATCTGGTGTAATTTATAACGGCTAGCCAGGAATCCACTCCCCTTATGAAAGATGAAATTCAAACAGAGATCAACAACCAAACAAGGGAAAAAAAGAAATATGAATAGAATAAAACAAAAGGTTTTCAGTCCAGAAGAATAGACACTCCCTAGCAATGTCCTAAATAGAGATCCAAATAAATCGAATCAATCGCCAGAAGAAGCCCCAAAAGGGCAGAAACATGAATGTATTTGTGTAGCGAATCCATTATTTGACCATTTTTACTTAAATTCACATACTGTTGAATGTATCGAACGCTTAGATAAACCTGCCAAACATCGGATATTGAATTACTGATTTATACTTTGTAATATATGTATATGTGTGTGTACATATATACATATAGATAAGTATGAATGAATATGTACGAATACATACATAGACACTTAGATATATGTGTACATGAGTATCTGATATCCACTGCCTATATAAATACTGTCTGAGATCAAAATCGACACAATGGATTCAATATTCACTTGGGTGAGCACTCAATAGAAGTGACACGAACAGCGAGTCACGTTCGTTGTTATACTTACTGATCCTTTATCGTTGAATATTTTGGGGGGTGAGCAGCATAAGTCCTGTTTAAAGAAACTAAATGATGTACAGTAAAGATAACATCCATGTATATTATGATATTACCCTATATAGAATAACAAACTACGTGTATTACAATAAGCTACACGTTAAAATCATTGCTGAAAGGGAGGTGGTGCTTGATCAACATTGCTTGACGCCATATTAATATAAAGTTTCGTTTTTAAAATCCCCTAAACGGTAAACAACCAATGATCTCATCAAGAGAAAATGTACATTCATGATATCAAAGAATATGTAAAACAAAAAACTCTGAAGAAAATTACATAATTACAAGATTTTGGGAAATAAGAGACTGAAGTGACACAAAAAAATCCGAAAAAAAGTTCTTCTTAATTGTTAAATGTTTAGAATTGTAAAAAATTCAAGACTATATATATATATATATATATATAAGAATCGAACATATTTGGCCCGATAGAATAAATAATAAATTGTGTTATAATATTTAGAAACTTATCTAAAATGACGTCTTGCCGTTACACGGTTAATATATCACTCAATTTAGATAATAGAATAAACAATTAAGGAAAATGGGGCTGCTGCAGGAATTTAGCCTTTGCATTACCGGTGGCTGTTTAGCTCAGTGGTAAGAGCATTGCTACGTTGAAGCGGCTACCCTATCAGCGGCAGGTTCGATTGCAGGAATGTAGACACCTATCTGTCCAAGACGCCTCACTGTTGGATAATGGTTAGCGATATAGTCAAGCAGACTCCTACCATTGTGTAGTGAATCTGATCCACATTGAGTGCCCTACACTTATGATCTTATGCCAAACTAAGGTGACCTGCATTACTCCCTGGAACATGCATATCCCAATGTTTCTGTGACTGTTTGGATTTATAAGTTCCGTAGATCTACTTCCGAAGTCTACTTGGACATTTAGAATCAGACATTAACCACTTTTATAGGTCAATCATTCATGGTTGATACGAAAGGAGGCTAGTGCTCTCAGTTCAGTCTTCACGGTTGCGCCACTATTGTGGCCTTGTGCTAGACAAATGTACGCTTGATAAATGACCATGCAAAATGTCAAGCGTTAACATGATATCTGATTACAATTGAAGATGCCTCTGTGTTTGGTGTTTGCATTCACCGCAATAACTTGACAACTGGCCATCGTACGAAACTGACATTCACCAGGTATATTAGTCAGCAAAGCAGTCTATTGTCGAGTTTCAAGATCAGCGGTTCCCGAGAAATCTGAGAAAAAGATCAAAAAGACCTTTCTTGATAGTCTCTATGAATTAAAAAGCTCTTCAAGATTATCTGAATTTAAATATAAAATATCAAAACTGAAGAGAAGCGACCGAAATTCTTCGAAGCCGTAGTTTCGTAAGACAGACAGATGATTATTTTACATGACAATTATAGCCAGCTGCTTCATACACCATGAAGTCTGGCCTCCTTCGAATCATGCTCGGGAACTGTCTAAGTTTTGATTACACACATTACGTAATTACACACGATCACCTTCTCTCATAATTTGTTATTGCAGACTCCTTGTGGAGTTTAAGGTTCAGTAGCAAGTTGGTTCAATAAAGTGAAGATGCTAAGCCCATATCCTACCTTCCTCCGTTATCCAGGTTTGGGATCAGCTTTGGTGGTTGCCTTTTTTTTCTGTCAGAGTAACCTTCTCTTGCAGAGGTTTTCAACTAAGGAGGCACTGTCAACTAGTGGGCGTTTTGTGATATTGTAGGCGGTTGTTTGATTGCTAGGTTGTGAATATATTTTTAAATGTTTTGTTAGGTTGGTGGTAGTATGTTTATATCTCTTTGAAATACATCAAACAATAAGATTCAATACCCCTGTATCAGGGTGGTCCCAAAAAATGAATCCCGCTTATATGCTCCTTGGTGTAGAAGATATACGTGAAATATTTCATATCATTTCAAGTCATTTGGTTAATTTTCAAAGGTCGCTCAATTTGAGCACTTTTTAAAAAATGGGAAAATAAAAAAAAATAATAAACAATTTCGGGAAAAACTGATACATAAATTTCATTTCTGGTTCTAGTTGATAAATAATAAGAAAACTAAATGTTGTATATATATGTGTGTGTGTGTGTGTGTGTGTGTGTGTGTGTGTGTGTGTGTGTGTGAGTGTATGTGTGAGAAAGGAATATAAGCATGGGGACAAGTTAATTTCCATTGTTTCTCCCCAATCGGTCTTGGATAATGTTGGCATTTATTATCGATGGGCGGCTATGATTTGGAGGAAGTATTGCTTCTGGTCTTCGTTTTTGGTTAACGTTTCATTGGAAGGTTGGTTGAGAGCAACACCTCGCTCAGCAGAGAGAGAGAGAGCACACGCGAGAGAGAGGGAGAGAGAGAGAGTGTGTGGGCGAGATGGGGACACTTTGACACCCTATGTCTTGTTTGCATGCCTCCAGCACGGTCGTTATCTTAGCAAGACATCTTTTTCACGCAATGTGTTTATTCATGTGCGTCATCCTTAAACCGCAAAGGTTGTCTGAAGTTTGAAGATAAGATATTTCCGAATTCCACGCATCATTCGAATGTTTCTTCAGGTGTGCACTTATATGCACTAACCCCTATCAGAAGGTCACGTCATGAAAAAGGAAAATGCCTTGCGACATCGAGCGTCTATTGGTTGCGACACAATATCTACTGCCTTGTGGCTATAACTCAGCAATTTGCAAAATATACGCTTTCATTGCAAAGGTCATCAACCTTGTAAGAAGATATATATATATATATATATATATATATATATATATATATATATATATATATACCAATTACATTGTAAACAACTGATGATTCCAACAATAAAAATCCACACACAGTACGATAATATCAAATTCGGTATGAAAAAAAAAAATATGAAGAAAATTACATGAATTATATTAACAGATATCGGGAAATAATAACGTGAATTTTTGGAAAGAAGTTTTGTTTAAATATATTTGGTATTTAAAGCTGCAAAGCTTTCTAGACTCTTTATAAAACAGTTCAAAGGTCAATAGTTTTTATTAAAACATTATTTATACTTTATGGCTACACCTTTTGCCGAGTTCGCCGATCTCGAGAGCGTAGATAGAGACATTTTCTCCCATTCATCCATGATAGCTTGTTTCAGCTTCCCAAGTGTGGAATATTGGGTGTGGCCAGCCTACAACACTCTTGCTATCACCCCCTAACTTTTTGTATGGCATTAAGGTCTGGAGACAATGCAGGCCACTCTACTTCAGATAAAAAGTGATCACTGAGTGCCATCATCACTACGTTTTGCTCCAAGTAAGAATCATTTTTCTTCTTATAGAAACAAAGGACCTTTCGGCATTTTCAGAAAGTCTTTAAAAGAGCTCTTCAGCGTTAGAATTACTGAAAAGCATCAGATTTACCAGCATTTTTGGAATGGTTGTACTCCGAGAAATCAGCTTTCATTACAAAATTGAACGTATTTGACGATTAATCATGGAATAAAACTCTTTAATAAAAGTATATCTGCAGTTCACTTATTCGTACACACTAATCTTCTGAGCACGAAAAATAATTCAACAAGAAATCACTCATTTTCCTATAATCTGTGGACGGAGTGCAGTCAAGAAAACTTTATATCTTTAAACACTGAATATATTTTTTTAAAAAACAAACACTTTTTTTCCAAAAGTTACCGTCATTTCAGGCAATTATTTCTCAATATCTGTAAATTAAAATTTTTTTAAACGTTTAAATGTTTTTTAAAAAAATGTTATACACATAATTAGATATGATTGTACTATGTAAATTTTTTTGTTGGTATCATTAATTGTTTACCATGTAACTGTTCATATATATATATATATATATATATATATATATATATATATATATATATATATATATATATATATATAACCTATTTTCGAACCTTATTCTTGGCTTTTGGCATTTTCAAACTCAGAATTAGATACGATGGTACTATGATATGGGAAGCACCGGCAGAGACAGCTGATGCCATAGACAGCGTGAGGGCACTAGCTAGCTATATAACCAGTGATTTAAAGTTGTTTGTGATTCTGAGATGAAATATTTCCTTTATCAATCTTTGGTGGAGATGAGCGCCAACAAGTAATTCCATTGTCCCGAGAAATACCATGAAGGACCAAGCATGGTTACCCGACGATCTACTTGGTCATGGGATAATTTGATTTATTTATACAGTTATTGTAGTGCAGGGGTGGATCTAGTATTTTTGAGCGGATTGAGGAGAGTCTAAATTTGTTTTTTACTCCATCTGTCTAATCACTCGATCGATATAATACGTTTGAGATTGGTGTTAATTGACTTATTTATAAAATCTCTTCATCTTAATATCGTTTTAAAGAGGTTTTTTTTTACGTCAATAGGGTTTGTCCGAACAGGGCAGGGTCCGGACCTCCTGGACCCTGTCTGGACTCACGCCTGTAGTGACTTGGTTATCCAACAAGAATTGTTTATTGATCCCCAAATTTCACTCGTAACGCAATTGACAATCATAGACCCAAGTTTTATACCCGTGGGTATTGTAGATTTTATGAGCTGGAAACTGATGAGTATGAATAACGACTTTTCCTTGGCACGGAAATACGGGCTGAGATTTGTCATCGACAACCAGGATTCAAAACTGATATTTCACTGGTTTTCTCGGACTAGTATCCTCATCTTGGTTGTTATGGTCATAACATTTCAGTTGCAGTACCTTCTGGCTTTCTTCAGGTGTCAATTGTACTCGGTAATCCTCGGAGATTTTCGACTCAAACCCTTTATCCAATCCACGGATGTATATTGTTCTGCTGTCCATTGTCCATGCCCGGGGGGGGGGGGGGGTATCTAGTATCAGTTCTTTCCATAGTTAATTTGTCTTTGCAGTGTGACTTGACGGCTTCTCCCACTGTATCAGAATATATAATCAAGAATTAAACTCGCAACCCCCTGGCAGGTTACTACACTCGCATAACCAATGTCGTTACCCAATCACCTATTCTTAACGAGCGCGACAGACACCTGAAGAAGGCTGGAGGGTACAACGGCCGAAACGTTGTAACTGTAACAACCAAGCTTAGGACTCTAGTCAGAGTAAATCAGTGTATGATAATGATAATCTTTCATGGCAGAAATGGTTCCATTTACCTTTCCACGTTAGTCTGTTTAACCCACTAGTTCTTGACTTTTTTGCCCCATACACCACCTTGACCCCCCAAAAAAACATTGGTGTCCCCTTTGACGTCGAAAAGGTCTAATAATACAATGTTAGGATAAGAAATTTACCAAAATTTAGAATTTAAAAAATCAAAGAGAAAACATTTAAATCAACGAGAAATAATGTCAGTAACAATAAATCCCTTTAATCAAGTTCTAAAGTTGATATAACATGTTAGAATAATATCACTTTAAATATACAATGTCATCTAAAAAAATTTTTTTTTTAAACTCACCATCACAGTTAATAATTGAACAACCTTGGCGTCAAAATTTGAAGCCATGTTAGAAAAAATCCGTTGAAGAATAAATATGGTCAGAATAAATACTATTTATGACATCACTTGCGTTTTCCAGTGGAAAACATCTAGAATACAGTAGAAAAACATATTGTAACATCTGGATGCAGGAGAATCTAGATGTTATTTCCACCGGAAAACACTTAAAATAGAGTAAAAAAAATATTCAGAAAACATCTAGATTTAGGTCAATCTAGATATTATCAATAAACCTGTCTAAATAAGGCACCTGAAGGATAAAAAAACTGATGTCAGTTTTCAAGTCTGTAGACAAAACGGCATGGCCAGCTGTGCTAGAAACCATAAACACATAAATTAACACATAAATTAGCACACAAACTGATGAATTAGAAGGATAGAACCATTCGCCATCTATGATGTCTACGGTTGTTCAATTTGCCATATGTGGTGGCTACGATCGTTCATCTCAAATTTTCAATTTTGGTAATGTAGTCAGACCTTAGAGCCTGATATTTACTTGAAGAGTCTTGATATCAGTCTCCGATGCAGTATAGCTCCATTAATATGTCTCCTCGTTTTTTTTTTTTAGTTCTACGCAGTTTCTTAATTTTTGAACGACTCAGCTATATGTCACGGAAGGCTTTTCACTCTCATCATTTATGTTTCGAATTGCCCTCCAATATAGTCATATTGATCCCTTGCGCGTAGCGCAGCCCACGATCAGAATTACAAGTGTAACCGCTTAATATTCCAAGCCCACTCTAATTCTTGCCAGCTCTATCGCCACGGTTGCTGTATGTGGGTTAAGTGAGTAAGGCAGCAGGTGTTGGGTGATGAAACTTCACTTGAGTGTGGCTGTATGCGGTCGAGGGGGGGGGGTGTTGAGTGAAGTGTGTCTCAAGTACGACCCACTTAGTCGACACAAGACTGACTAAGTTGCTCTTATGAATAGCTTAGTAACATGTCGAGGAGTCAATAAACTGCATGGGTCAGGTAGCCTTATTTCTCATTAACCTGATGATCTGTCCTTGTAAAAGCAACGAGAAGTAAAAGGGAATCTAGTTGTATTACAACCTCCCCTCGAGCTCGGAATGTGACAGATTCGGGGTTTAATGTGGATGAAGGGTTAGGTTATACAAGCTTACAATACGTTAATGGCAACCCATCAATGTTCTGATCAGCAACCCAGTTATGGCAAGCCTTTGGCAGAGCTAGCTCAACCTTCAAAAATGATAAGATCCCATTAATCCTAAAGAGAAGGGTGTATAACCAATGCATCCTCCCAATAGTCACTTATGGAGCTGAAACATGGAACTTAACCAAGAAACAGACCCGTAAGCTGAGAACCATGCAACGTGCACATGAAAGAATAATGCTGGGCCTCACATGGAGAGACCACAAAATAGCACAGTACATCCGGGAAAAGACAAGAGTTAGAGACATCATAGAATCCATAAAAAATCTCAAATGGCAGTAATTTTTTCATATCTATATTTTCCATGATACGTTCATCCCCAGACTGATGGGAACCAACTGCCTCCTGTTTGAGAATCACTAGCCCAGCATCAAGTCATAAGTGTGAGGTACTTAGGATCGAAATCACTTCACGGTAATAATGATCTGCATCCTCCAAATTGTCACTTATGGAGCTGAAACATGGAACCTAACCAAGAGACGGATCCGCTAATTGAGAACCATGCAACGTGCACGTGAAAGGATTATGCTCAACCTCACATGGAGAGTCCACAAGAAGACATTGGTCAGGGACATCATAGAATCCATTAAAAAGCTCAAATGGTAGTGGGCTGGCCATGTTGCAAGAATGGCAGACAATCGATGGACATCACGACTCACAACATGGATTTCCCGAGACCACATGCGCAACTGAGGCCGGCAAAATGTTAGATGGAGAGACGAGCTAGACAAGTTCAGGAAGTACTGGCTCGGTGACGCCCATGATAGAGAAGTGTGGCAAATCCTGGGGAAGGTCCATGTCCAAGGACGGATGCTAAAAGACTGATGATGATGATAACCTCGTTGATCAAGCAAACGCCGGTGCTTTCTACTTAATTTGAACGTAAACAAAAGGGATTTTTTAAAAAAGTTTTATTTAACGGTTTGTGGTGATCAATTAAAGAATTATACATTGTCGTTGCTTCCACTCCGTTTGTTACTCCGTTTTCCATTTATTGAATATTGCTGTGTGAGAAGCATTTATTGGTTACCTAAGCATAAACACGATTCTAAAAGTCCCATCAAACCTATACTTTATTGATTTAAATATGAACATCAAATGTAAGCACTTTTAGGTTGCAGTTATGTAGATCCTTTGTTTAAAAAAAAACTGGCCAATATTACAGCATACGCTCTTTCCTACCTGGCAGGTAAAAATCCTTTCGTGATAAAGATCAACAATAAAAATATATCTGACCGGAATTCTAAATGAATATTATAAATGAGTAAAAAAAAAAAAATAAATAAAATGTATAAAACTATAAAATGCTACAATGAATTCCACAACACATATTATGAGAGTTAAACCCGACCTACTCCTAAGACTGGCCACCTAAAGATTTGAGGGTTTGAGGACTCCAAACATTTAAATTGGATTAATTTATTGGACCAATGATACTTTTCGCATCCCGACATTGGCCGGAAGACATTTTGTCTTGACAGCGCATGACGTCATTTACAAAAGTAAACAAATAACATGTATTTTCGAAAGTCACCTTATACTGTGGAAAGAAGTGTGGGTTTTTTATCAACAAGAAGTAGTGTTCAGTACTTTCGATCCCCAAAATCGAGTAGAACGTAATTTTTTTTTCACGTTTCGAAAGTTACTTATCACAAGAAAAACAAAAAATTGTATTTTTTTCTATGGGAGGTATTTTTTTTAAAACTAATACATTTTTTCGAAAGTTATTTACCCTAAAGAAACAAGTATGTTTTGTGCATCGAATCCAATTGCATAAACTAAATAAGTCGACCCTAATTATGCCGATATTAGGGTCACTCCATATGTATTTTGAAAAGCGATTTTATAGATTTAAGTAAAAGCACTCAATAAGAAATATCAATACAAATACAGTATATGGCTACTAGTTTGAGGTTACGCTTTGTACTGCTGCAACTCTTAAATTTAAAGAGGAGAAATGCTCCTGCGTAGCGATAAGAGATACTAAACAAGCGATCACAGAAAATAGTGGCAAACATAAATATCCCAATAATCTCATTAAATAATGCCCTGCGACTGGTACGTTGAATAAATTAACCCTATCCAAATGTTGCAAGTCCTCAAACGGCCAACACTCTAGTATTATGAGTAAGCCTGATTAGGCTCCCATAACGATAAAAATCGGCTCTTACCGGCGACTGTTTTTCTCAATGGTAAGAGTAACGCTATATTGGAGCGGCTACCCTATCAGTCGCAGGTTCGATTCCTGTTGCAGACCCACCTTCTTTAGTTGTTTATTCTATTTACATTGTCTTGTCAAAATGATACATTCACCGTGTAATGATGGGAGATAATTTCAAATATAGTTTCAATATAGTAAAACGCAATTAATATATATATATATATATATATATATATATATATATATATATATATATATATATATATATATATATATATATATATATGCATACACTGAAGTTGAAGTTTGAATTTAGAATCTATCAATTCCGAAGGGAGTATTCTGCCATCAAAAACTAGTAATAGATACACTTGTACAAAATTTCTAAAGCATTTCAATAATCTCCATCGATAGCGAAACCATAAGTATCACGTATTCTCGAAAAAAAGGAGAGAAGGAATTTATCCAGATGTCCAGCCACTTATAACTTGAATTTGAAAAAAAGAAAGTTGTCTCACGTAGTGCGAAATTCTATCTTGGCATTAATTAGAACCTTCCCGCTCAGGGAAAATGTTAGTACGCTTTTTAAGGACTTTGTCTAATTCTTGTTTTTTAGAAAAAAGATTCCATGACTTTGAGAGTAATTATCAATTGAAAATGATTCAACATAAGGAGCCTCTTTTTTTTTTGCAAGATTAATAAGTTTTTGCATTGGGAACTTTTTGCTTTGGAATTATGTCAAGTAGCGACCTTTAAGTCGAAATGACGTGGTGATGGTGTTGAAAGAGTCAATTAAAAAATACGAATAAGGTACCGCGATGTGTTCAGTGGTTCCCAATCTTTTCAGGGTCACTCCCCATTTTTGTCCGTAAGATTACTAGTTAATCCTTTCTATTTGAGCAAATTGTAACAAAGAATAATTTCATATGTTTATTTTTAATTCTATTTCGCTTATAGATAGCTTTTAATAAGAATTACCCAATTTCTATAATTGCACTGATGCTACTGTGTATTTCTTACTCAAAGTTAGCTTGCAAAATAATTATGAACACGTCTTGTGAAATTCCAATTTATTATTTTGAAATTCTACTATCGTAACTGATATACACATCAATGTGATACCTGTTCTCGTTTTTTTACAACTAGTTCTTTGATTTGGTGGCCAATTAGTGAGAAACGCATCCCCACTAATCTTAAGCAATAAAACATTCACCACGACTTTTATTTTTACTTATTAGCCTTATTCTCTCACTAGAGTACTAGCTCGAAGCCACTGCTTTAGCTTGTTGCGTATTTCCCACAGGCGCTAGCGGTCGGTGTTCAAGTCGAATTCTTGAGGTCTTGCTAGGTTTTCCTCAATTGTAGTACTACTGGAACACAACTTTCCTTCTTTCTCTTTGTATTGTACCAAGCTCAGTTTAGTGATTAAAACATACGAATATAAGTATGGTTTGCTTAGAGCTCTCATAGAAAAGAGTGAGAAGGGAAAATAGCGTGCAGCGTTTGTTTTGCAGCGAGCCGTTTACAGGAAGCACACGCCCTCTCTTTCCTACTGACCAGCCTCCTGTAACTCTTCACTCCAACCTCAGCTTGACATTCCATCATGACCATTTCTTTTGTCATGATATAAATTAGTGATAATCACCTTATCACTTTACGCCATTTTGGCTAATAAATTTTTTTTGCCATAGGAATACTCTACTTCCGGAAAGCGGGGAGACCGCTATGATTTCATTATATTTTTCTGTTAATTGATTAAATTTACCTTGCTATCTTTTCTTGAGGCGAAACTTTAGTCGAATTGGTCTTACAAGACATGTATTGACTTCAGTCCTTCCCGAAAACATAACAAATATATATTTCTGCGATACTAGCTGTTTAAGTAACCTGTGAAAACATGAATATATTTATTGTATTTTCCAGTATACACCAAACTCAATACAACTAACTTGTACATTTAAATAAATACATAGAAAATGATCCACTCAAATGGTTTCATATACAATGACACAATGAATACCGAAAAAAATAAAACATATACGAGGTGCTACCCCAAACTTCCAGGAACTTGAACATTGCAGGAAAATAACCTACCCTGGCCCCTAGTTCCCAATGTCGAAATAATCCCCTTGGACATGTATACAGGAGTGCCAGTATTTTTCCACGATTCCATGTATCCCTGGAAGACTTCAAACGTGATGGTCCTGGTCACCTACTGCGATTCTCTCTGGGTCTCCTCCATCGGGTCAAAACAACGCCCTTCCGGTCGGAATTTCAGCTTGGGAAACTGGAAAAAGCCGCACGTTGGGGACAAGTTCAGGTGAACAGGGTGAGTGAATGGGAAATGACTACCGTTTAGTTAGACGCTGCGAACCCCTGGATAAATTTTACAGCAATGCTTCTCATATCCATCAAGTGAGGCAGTACGATAGTCCCACAAAATCCACTATAAGCCATACGTATAGAAATTCACTGCAAACCATTTTACTATAGAACTGCATTGCAAATTAGTTTACATCAGAACCTTCATGAACGACAACATATGTAATGAAACAGTAATCTATAGAAATTCCGTGTAAATAGAAATGCATTACAAATAATTTTACAATATGAATACATTACGACTTATTTCAATACTTGCTGTTTCTGTGAACCTTGATATCAAGGATAGAATTATCCGAAGTATTGTAAATCATAGATGTTGTTACAGACAATATTTTGGCCCAAAACCCTTTGGCTTTTGTAAGGTGCCGATTTTTGTTCTTTTTTTTTGGGGGGGGGGTTGTACGTGTTATTTCATTTCTGTGATGTCGTTTTTTGCCCGTTGCTATTGAACCAAAGTATACACATGGATTTCACTATCTGATCCAAGGATTGAACTCTCAACGACCAGGTAACCAACAACACCTTTAACCAACGCTTACAATAATGGTTAATCCATATAAGAAATAAAAGCCGGTTCAAACTTGCAATGAAGGCCAGGATTATGTTTCATACAGTGTTCAAGTTTCAAAATAGAGAGAAAAAACCGAGCAATATAGCTCAGATAATAAATGGTTTGTTAGGCACTTATCATGCATACCCACACAGATATGCTTGGTAGCGATCAAGTTGAAGAAGGAAAATTATGTCTTGGTCGTAAAATGTCTTTATTTATAAAACTGAATGTTATGTTTATTGCGCCTAAGAAGAGAGGGTCGAAATATTTCATCGGGGATTGCGAACCCTAAAAGTTGTTGAAGCTGATAGCGTGAACTACTTAATGCTCGCTGTTGTCAATACGAAATGATACGTGTTGAGTAGCAGAAGATATCGCAGAGCTGCCTGCGAAGCACTCGATGACCCCCAAGATAGTAACTTCTCTATATAGAACGTTTACAATTGATATTGCGTAAGAAAAAAAATACACTGCTTGAGTGTTCCGTTTTGGAGAGTAAAAAGTATGTAAGTTGTGCCCTTGCGCTGGCTTTGGCTTCAACCATCGCTGCTTGGGCTATATCACTGATTACTCAACCCGTTTGCAGTATAGAAAATTGATTTAGAGGTGACAGACACCCGAATGGATGCATGCCCTTTCCAAAGGTATAAGATAGGAGTGAACACACACACACACATATACACACACTGTGTCAGCCAGATTTTGAACTCGGTTCCCCGAGTCCATTCTCCGCTTGGCCACACCGCACATGCATGCAGTTTTCTGATTTGATCTTTCGAGAGTCGGGTGACGAATGAAAAATCGTTTATTGATACTTACTTATCGTAGCTTTGTTTCGTCGAATAGTATAGTAGAATAGAGGTTGAATGGAGGCACGAACATTATGCTACGCCAATATCCCCGTTGGGGAGAGTATACCGACCTTGGAGATCAGCATCCTAAACCCTGGCTTTTACTTAGGTTCGAGCAACGGACGCTCTAGAAATACTGCCTTATCTTATGCCAAACCAAGGAAAGATTAACACACACACACACACACAGACACACACACACACACACACACATATATATATATATATATACATATATATGTATGTATGCGTGTGCGTGAGAGAGAGAGGGAGACAGACAAACTGAGACAGACAGAGAGAAGTGCTACACAAATGTTCGGAGAATTAAAACAGATTGGTCGTTCAGTTCATCTGTCAAGTTACCCATTTGTTTCCCGTGTCTCGCCAGACATGTCCGTCTCTCTCGAAGTCACTCAACCAGAAAATAAAGAACCTCATTTCCTATCAATTTGTTTCTTACTCTGAGAGAATCATTTCATACCTGAAGTTCCCCAAAGTTTTGCGTAGAACTGCGTATTTGTACGTAGGTACGGCAATAAATGCATAGCCTTATGAAACTTATTATAAATGCATACATCTTTTTAACATAATCTCCTTCCCTGTGGATGCATTTAACGCAATGCTTCTTCATAAATAACATAGATCTAGCTTTTTACAGTGAAAATTTCAGATCGAAATTGAGTATATATATGTATGTATGTGTATATATATATATATATATATATATATATATATATATATATACCACAAAATTACAATTTGGTGTTATATATATATATATATATATATATATATATATATATATATATATATATATATATATATATGTGTGTGTGTGTGTGTGTGTGTGTGTAATACATATGGTGCAAATCAGGTTAGCAATACAGCATAATATAAAGCAACATCTGATATGTGATGGATTTATTTCATAGAGTGCTCGATACATTCAACTTTATACTATCAAAGTCAAGTTGTTTTGAAGTAGAGCTGGAAATAAATAAATAATAGAATGAGGATTCGCTACACAAACTAGTTCATGTTTCTGCCCTCTCCGGGCCTCTCATTCTCTCTCTCTCTCTCTCTCTCTCTCTCTCTCTCTCTCTCTCTCTCTCTATATATATATATATATATATATATATATATATATATATATATATATATATATATATAAAAGCACTCCTTGTTTTGAGTGCTTTTCGTTGATAATTAGTATGTTAGTCTTCTTGGCTGCACTGTTTCTAAGTTCGATTCCCATCGGACAATCTATTATTCTTACCCCGTGCCATAACAATCTAAGCTGAGTAACTATTTATAAGCACGATATGTGATGTACTGATTTATCAGTTGAACTCAAGAGCTTCTGAAAGTCAACTCGGTGGACGAAGTCCCACGACTGCGTCCTTCCACTAGATCACACCAAGTTCAGTAAATATTTACTCATTTTTTTATCAGCATTCATGTAAATTCCACACTTGAAGATTAAAATATCTCCTGACCGTTCACCCACCCAAACCAATCGCAATGGCAACTGGTTGGTCTAGCGTCGCAAAACATAACATTATTTTGGTCTCAGCGAGTCATCCATCACAACGTCATTCGCGGGTAGATTTATTGATACACTTACCAACGAAGATAAGTTAAGTAGGACGAAGATAGATAATAAACCAACCTTTCTTAACGGGGATTCCATGGAACCCGAGTGTTCTGCGAGAGATTGGTAAGGTTTCTGCAAAAATTCAATACATGCGTTAAAAAAATCACCTGTCTTTTGCTTCATTTGAGTTTTTTTTTAATGTATAACGAATGGCGGTCGCTGTCTTGATTACATTTGACACTAAACGCCCGTCTTACCAACAGAGAAAGACTAGTGGCAGTCATTTTACAATCATTATGACTCTGAAAATGGATAAAATACTCATAATTAGGGATCAAGATCGTTTTATACAAATCAATTATCGTCGATTGATGTCGCTAGTAGTTTAACCGTTTTTGTTTTCCTGTCCGTAACACTGAACTCTTCCGAACAAAAGTAAAAAAATTTGCTGATAAAGATATCTCCCAGCTACCATTTGAGATTATGGACTCTTCAAATGAAACAAAATCACTATTATTTTTTTCCTAAAAATTGATTCATAGAAATTATAATATATCAGTGATTTTTCACGGATATCAAGTAGTATAGTATAACACCTAAAATATAATGCATATAAACCTTTGAACACAATAAGGTCGGTAGATACAGATATCACCCTCTTTTCGAAAATCTACCACTTTGCTTTTACGAAAGATTTACATTAATACAGGTTTTTTTTCCCTAATATCTGAAAAGGCGTAAAGCGAAGAAGAAATTATCAATTCGTCAGAGGTTGGGTGGTGAGGGTGCATGAGACTAGGGTGTTAGAGAGAGAGAGAGAGAGAGAGGGAGAGAGAAGGAGCCTTTACATGTTGCAAAACAAACACTGATTTTTGCCTTTTATGAACGCACTTTAGAAAAGTTGAGTATATATATATATATATATATATATATATATATATATATATATATATATATATATATATACATACAAATATTTTCCCACGGAGGAGTACATTGAACAGTTGACCAATCAGTTATTTCCAAAAATCTCTTACCATTTTATCTATTAGACACCATCATTTAGAACTGTCACCAAAACTGTCACCATAAGTTTTTTTTCAGTTTTTAAGTTGCCCTGGCTTCCTGGCTATCGATGTACGTATCATATGTATTGACTGCACCAATGGAGCTAGAACCCCCTCCCCTGATAGGTTTTTAGAAGGGGTTAAATTTCCACTGAAAGTTTATGCCAAATTGGTCCTCCTATTTGTGTCCGGTAGCTTACTTCTTTTGAC
Source organism: Thysanoteuthis rhombus (assembly GCA_963457665.1). Lineage (NCBI taxonomy): Eukaryota > Metazoa > Mollusca > Cephalopoda > Oegopsida > Thysanoteuthidae > Thysanoteuthis > Thysanoteuthis major. The sequence continues at coordinate 15,616,247 of OY735222.1, forward strand.
AATTCAGACTTTTTTAACGATCACTACCCAACAAAATGCGATTGAATTAATTTATTGATTGCTTACTTCAATTTTTTGTTGATCACCCCAACATGGCATAATGTCAAAAAACGTTGGTCACGGTTTCTATCGAGCAACTAACCAGGCCTGTTTGTCTATTCATTCACTAACATAGTTACCAGTAAAAAAAAAAAAAAAAAAAGACGGGATTTTGTATGTTATCTATGGATATATTATTATTTTAGAATATTTCTATTTTTAATATCGTTTTCAGATACAGTCTCTTCCTTACTTCAAGTTCACTTACCCAGACACAGAAAACTTACACACAGACACGACAGCAACAGTCTTCCTCTCTTTAATCAGCTTTAAAGAGAGAGAGAGTAAAACACATGTCTTCACCGTGACATGAAAACACAAACATACAAACAAACAAATTTTGTGACTATAATCTTTTTTTATGTAAATATCTTTAACTACGTTACAAACTCTCTCGAATTTGTAACAGTGGTAAACCATCCCACTGCTCTAATGAGAGGAATGGATGCCGTCCTACTTTTTGTACAAATACGGATTAATGTGAAAAGAGTGAAACGAACAATGAGGACAAGCTTTTGACATTATCATTGTCGGTTCAAATTTGACTTAGTCATCCCCCAGCTCTTGCAAGTCACTTATAAGTGGACGATGACACCATCATGATGTTCTGTACTTCTGCATCTCCGGTAGACAAGCCCACGCGAAGAACAGCATTGTTGAGTAACAAGTTCAACAGTCCTAATTCTATTAAAAATATCTGAGATGAGGAATTATGAACATTACTAGACAACCTCGTGACATGTTGGGTCATTCTTCGAGATAAAATTAGTGCAATCTGATGTGACCAGAATGAAACCGGATTCCTTTTTGGTGTTCGCAAATAAATGAATATTTCCAGTTCCAAGATGAAAAAAAAAACGGTGATGATGGTATGTTAGGCTGAGTCATTGGAAGTAGAATGGTTGGAGACATCCGATACTGACTGTAGGAGAGGAAGGGTGAGATGTGCGCCGCCTCTATAACGGTTCCGTGTAAAACAAACGCTGACTGCTATTTTTGTTTTTCGTCTTTTTTTAGACCAGGATGAAACCGGATTTTTTCCTCACATTTGCAAATAAATAAATAAAGGATTCTACTTTATAATTTGCATTTATCAATTACCTTCATTTGGATATCGGTCAATAGAATGTAGCCAGAGGCGAGCGCGAAGCAGACTCCAAACTCTTGTTATTCAGCTGTGAATCAACCTGACTTTTTTTTTTAAATTCTTCAAGTTGGAGGATTTTAGGGATACTTTAATTCAATAATTCTTTCTCCAATGAACCATTACAGATAAACAGAATAAGACTTTTAGTATCAAATAGACTGAGATAGTACTCTAAAATCAAAATTGAAATATCTCTTTTTAGGTGAGCACAAACGCCGACCCAGTACAATTATTATTCAGTTACATATCACCCGGACTTTTTTCTGCATTCTTTAAATAAGCGACATTAAGGAGTGCCTAAATGCAAATGCACAGCTCGACTACTTGAGTGTGGCAAAGATAAAACTGAATCAGACTTGTAGTATTATATGGATACACTGACGAACTTATATGGTTGTTAAAGTCACTACGGTCACGAGTTCAATTCCTGGGTCGGTTAGAATAGATGTCATGTACACTGGTTTGGTTTAAAAGGCAGACAAACGACATCGCATGGGCTAATTAGCTAGGAGAAATTCACTGATACAGTTGAACACCCCTTATCCAAAATATTCCGAAATTCGAAACTTTCAAAAACCTGCAAGGCATGTAACTCATTTTGACTAGAGTAAAAGTTTAGTTATCCTTCTTTAACTATAGAAACGAAAAATTATATTTACACCATAAACAGTGGAAGACAGAAGACGAAATAGCTACTTGTAATTCAATGCCATCTTGAAGTCTATAAATGCTACAGTGAGTGGCATGTTATATTCTGCTGTTTTTTCTTTCAGCTGATTTATTGAATGGAGATGGTCCATGGTCGAGTAGCTTCTTGTAAATCCAGCCTGTTCCCGTGGTTGGTTTTCATCTAGTGCTATAGTGATCCGGTTGGTGATGATTTTTGAGAAAAGTTTATAGATGCAGTTGAGTAGGCTTATAGGCCTGTAGTTGTTGGGATCTTTCGGGTTTCCTTTTTATATAGAAGCATTATGATTGCTGTTTTACAGTCTTTGGGGACTTTACTCTGTTTTAGACTCAAGTTGGATAGAATAGCTAGTTTTTTGTTAGGGCATTCAACTTGATGAAAATTCCTATGGTCATGAAAGCCATCACTCTGTAAGGTGTACACCCTGTATACGTCAAAGTACTGCAACATATATACAATCACAGCAACTCCTTTATCATACTACATAAAGACTCTGAACCCTTCCAGCTTCAAAAAGGTTTAAGGCAAGGTGATACCAGCTCACCCAAACTCTTCACAGCCTGCCTCTAGATGATCTTCCGAAACTTGGACTTGGAGAACAGAGGAATCAAAATAGACAGCGAATATCTGTGCGACCTTAGATTTGCAGACGACATTATCCTTTTCGCAGAGAAACTACATGGCTTCCAACTAGTGCAAGATAAATTAGACGAAGAAAGCAAAAGAGTCGGCCAACACATGAACTTCAGTAAAATGAAAGTAGTGTGCAGTGATCACATCGAAAATAAGAATATAACTGTCAAGATCGAAGATGCAAAACTGGGGAAAGACCACTACATCTGCCTAGGACAACGAATCTCTTTGAAACCCATAAAGGAGGAGAAATCAAGCGAAATATCATCCTCAGATGGCAAGCCTTCGGCAAAGCAAGCTCCACCTTCAAAAAACAAGACGATCACAATAATCCTAAAAAGAAGAGTATACAACCAATACATCCTCCCTATAGTCACTTATGGAGCTGAAACATGGAACCTAACCAAGAGATAGACCTGTAAACTGAGAAGCATGCAGCGTGCGCATGAGAGAATCATGCTCAACCTCACATGGAGAGATCACAAGACAGCACAGTATATAAGGAAGAAAATGGGAGTTTGAGATATCAAAGAATCTATTAAAAAACTCAAATGGCAGTGGGCAGGTCATGTTGCAAGAATGGCATACTACTGATGGACGTCACAACTCATAACATGGATCCCCTAAAATCACATGAGAAAGCTAGGCTAACAGAATACAAGAGAAATCTAGAAAATACTGGTTTTGCGACGCCCATGATAGAGAAATGTGGCAGATCTTGAGGAAGGTCTATGTCCAATGACGGACGATAAAAGACTGATGATAGATGGATGATGATGCCGGTAATTCAATACTTGTTTGTTTTTATACTTCTAAAATATAAAAAAAAGATTCAGTGTTTAGTAATATATTCTTCTATTCGCAATCCTTCAAATTAGTCCATTACCAAAAACCCCTTTTTGCATTTATATCAATTTTTTCTTTCATTAATCCATTTCACTAGTGTCACTCTCTATTTTCTAATTCAGTTCAATAATAGTTTTGTTTGTTCCATCTGGACTTGGATTATTTCCAGTAAACAATAAAAATGAAATAAAATGATTTTAAAACTTTTTTACGATACAACACAAAAATAAGCATTTTTTGTACACAATCTAATTGATTGGAGATGAACGTAGATTGAGAAACCCCAAAATTACTCCCCTACACATGAAGAAGCCCAGCAGATACAACGGCCGAAACGTGGTGACCATTACAATTAAGCGAAGACATTGGTTCGAGTTAGTCAGAATTTTACAATCCTGTCCATGCCTTCTTGAAGAGAGGATACGTTTGTCTATGATGAGTAACGTTGTTGAATTGGCACAGCATGACACAAGGATTCGTGTCGTGAACAAGTTTCGTTTCTCTGATTTAAGTAATTAAAAAAGTCGTAATTAATGCTCAATTCGAACACATGACCATACATGGCCATATTTTCAAATTCTCACTCTTCATTATAGTTAGTCTATAAACATCACATTATATCTAATTGTATGAATCATTAGGTGTATTATATGTTTTAGGTTATTCTATCTCTTTCTCTCTCTCTCTCTCTCTCTCTCTCGATATATATATATATATATATATATATATATATATATATATATATATTGTTTATTTAGCATCCATGTCTGCTTTTAATGTTTCTTTCTCAACGTGGACAATTATATCATAAAGAGATCTATATATAATCCGACAGAATGATTATAAATGCGTTATTTTTATTTGAACTGACATCCTGTTTTTACACGGTAAATATTCCAGTTGGCCTAGACAGCATAATTCTATCGGCTACAAAATCATCTTATTTTCAAACAAAATATCTTTTAACAGCAAATATGAAATTTGATCTGATAAAAGTTTCACCAACAGAAGAAAAAAATGTTAAAGAGTGCAAATTAGGATTTGTTATTTTGCTGAGGTCAATTTTTGGCACGCATTGTGGTACTGAATTCGGTTAATTAAAATTGTTGACTAAAAAAATAAAATGAGAGAAAATAAATTCACGTTTTTTCTCTTCAATTTGGACGGGAACTGAAGAATCAGCCAAAATCTCGCGTGTACGTAAGGATAAATACGGAAAAATTTCGTTCTAGAGAGAATCACAGATTTAGTAAAATTCATGTGCGTACCCAAAAACGATAATTTCTTTTCAAAAAGAGCTTGAAGTTATACATTTGAATAGAAATCGGTAGTTAGTCAGGGATTTATCATATCAATGATGTCTAATAGACCAAGGAGATATTCTTTTCATTGTTACGTTTGTAGATCTCAGTAGTATGGGCAAGATCAACGAGTACTCATACATGCACGCAAATACGCACACACACACACACACACACACGCACATATATATATATATATATATATATATATATATATATATATATATATATACATTGAAGGCAAAGAGAAAAACTCAAGAGATGTGTTAAATGTAAATTTTTGTCATTATTCCCTGAGTATGTCCTGATGCATTTCAATGGGAGCCAGCCATCTTTTTCGGAGAAAATTATTTGTAGCAGTTCGATGAAAAGATTTGCTGTTTACATGTTTGATGCTCAGAATGCGAATATTTCTGTGTTGTTTGGTTGCGTTGTCTGATTGTTTAGTAGGAACGGGGGGAAGTTATTTGTATCCGTGTTGATGAGAGTAACACTTGGTTTGAAATGAGATGGGTCCGTGAGAGGCAGGGTCAAGGGGTGTTGTTTCCTATCTTCGTGGGTGTTTGGCGAAAGGATAGGAAAGGGGCTGAAATGGTCATTTCTCAGGAAAAATGGGTTTTGTTATTTTTTGTTATTGTATGGAGAGGTGTAAATACTAAACACCACCACCTTAGTAAACAACTGATGATACCAACAAAAAAAAATTCACACATAGTACCATGATATTCATATTCATGATATATCTATGTAAAACATTAACGCTTTGAAAAGTGGTCATAAATTGCATTAACAGATATTTGAAAATGTTGACTGAAACGATATAAATTTTGGAAAATTCTTTTACATTGTATATACAAGTTGTTACCAAAAAGTTCGGGAAATTGAACAGATTTATCCTTGTTTTCATCCGTCAATTTAATTGTTTTTGGTTACATACAAGAGAACGTGTGTCTAGATCGAATGAATGTAAATTTTATCCAAACGTTTGTGATCTCGCACTTTCAACCATTCCTCTGGCCATTATCTTGATCTGAGGAAAGGTGTAGATGTCATCAAAACGCACAAACGGCAAGCGTCAAGTTTATTAGTACTGGAGATTGTAAACTGAATAACATGTACAATTTTTCTGATCTTGATAATGACCAACAGAATGTTTGAGAGCTCTAGATCACAAGTATTCGGACAATATTTGCATTCATTGGACCTAGACATGCGTTCTCTCGTACGTAAATAAGAAACTACAAAATAAAAGCATTCCTTGTGTATCGTCTTGAATCAAAGTTCTATAAATAAACAAATGAAAGTATATATGTATATGTGTGGGGGTTGACTGTGTCTGTAGGTATATATATATATATATATATATATATATATATATATATATATATATATATATATATATATTTCATCAATGAAAACGAATCTTTCTTGTCGCTCGCTTTCTCAATATCGTCCTGCTCAAGTCTGGGTAAATCGTATATCTCAATGAAGACAAACATATCGTTTTAACAAGGATATCCCAACTGTAATTACTTTCGTAGTTGAAATAAATCCTGCTCGTAAATAAGATCCAGGGGAAGGAAAAGGGACGATAGCATGACTCTTTTGACACAGTAGCAGTATTAGTTTAATAATTATAGCAATGCACTTACTAATTACAAGTTTGGGGTCACGATCTATCGGTTGCATTGTAAGGTTTATAACCACATAGGAAAACTCATCCAAACACCTCTGCACTGTGTCAAATACTTGTAATATACTGCCGGACACTTGTGATATTCTGAATAGTATGGGTATTTTGCTTAAGAACTTCGCTGTTATGGCTAGCTAGCTAGCGAGCAACTGCCCTCACGCTAGCCATGGCATCAGCCGTCCCTGTCTCAACTTGTGATGTATAGAAAAAAATTTAGAGGCGACAAGCACCTGTAGTGGCGTCATTTCATAATTCTTGCTTACGGTACTAGGTATTCCGAAGCGGTCACACATCTCAGTACTGATCAGGCTTGACGTTGATTAACTCCGGAGATAGCAAGATTTGGCCGTAAGTATTTCAATGTGCAAGCGACATTTTCATGGCTCTGTAGAAGGAGAAGTCGGCTATGAAAAACGGTGAGGATTTCTAAGTTGTAAAATTAGAATATCTGTACATCCCTCTGGTGGTCTCTTTTGATAAGTAATAATTATTCCTACCATCAGCTGTCTTTCAATCGATCTATTTTTTAAAAAATTTCCTCTTGATAATGTATAGCGAAATAGGATGAATTTAACAACGTTTAAAATAGCTGTTCATTTTTGAGCATGAGATAATATTATCAATTTTTGGCTGGTGTTTATTTTATCTGTTTTTGTTGGAAAAAGGGTGCGTGCATTGTGTGGATTCAGTGCGGTCAACGATGGCAGCTCCTTATGGAATGATAAACGTTTTCACCGACCGCAAAACCTTCCAGGGTGTTTGTCACAGGGGAACAATCTGCGTTGTTTCAAACATATATAAATGAAGACGTGTACTTCAGAAATATCAACCACTTTCTCTCGCACTCCAACCAACTCTCCCGTTCTCAGTCCATTTTCCTCGCCTTGTACCTTGCATCTACCGTGTTGCATTATCTGAAATCATTCATGAGGCGCGGAACCCCGACGTTGAGAAAAGGAGGAATAACCATGACGCTTAATTGTAACTACAGTATTTTCTTCTTCGTCTCTGCTACTTTTCGCCTTTACTGCAGACGCGCTTATTTTTTCTGACAAAACGTTTGTCCCCAAGCGGTGTTTGTGGCCGGAAACAACATTTGTTTATTTTCTTTGCTTCATTTGACACGTAGCATGTTATATAGATCCTAATCAAAGGGCCTTCTCCCATAAAAAGCCGTTCACAGCCTGTGGTCAACAGAGTACACCGAGAGGCGAAGAAGCAGTCGTCACTTTCACCTGGAAAGGAAAGGTCGTCCACTCTCTCTCTTGCATTTCAGCCAACTCACCCGTCCTCCGTCCGTTTTTCTTATAAAGAAAAAATTGAATGTGTACAAAATCATATACACACGCGTGCAGGGGGGGGGCACACGTATAAACACACGGTGACTCACTTGAGGCCCTTGCTCATAGAGCGATGACTCGTAAGCCAGCATCGCAGGGCAGTGAGTTTGATTCTTACAGTGTGTGCCACTATCGTGGCCCCTGTGTCAAACTAAGTTGAGCTTTGTAAATCAACGTTTGTGAGGTCAACAGATTATCCTGCAGGCCTTGTGAGTTCTATCTCTATTCGATGTTCTCTTTTAATGGCTGTGTCAGACTCAACGATGTAATAGTTACTACACTGCTTTCTGAAGCAGTATCTACCTTTGCCAATAGATGGAGCCACCTTGGTGCCCTATTTCGCTCACTACAGTAACTACCATCTTAGTGAACACCGGGACCTCTGAGAAGAATTTTATCAGGGTGGGGGGCATCATATCTATTTTTGGTCCCTACCCTTCTCCATTAGTCATCCCGTTTTTATCCACTGTAATATTTGTTATGTCAAATCGGAGGAAGTGCCTAATTGGCGAAATATCACATTTTTCACAAAAAGATGAATAAATATGTATTTTCCATTTGACCGAAAGTTCATTTAATCAAAACAAGGATAAAAAAACAATTAGTTTTCACGATCAATGGTTTATGTAAACTAAATGAAATCCAACAATTTTGTTTTTCAAAAGGAAGTAAGTTTCGCCAATTGGGCAATTTCACCGATTCGGCATAGTATATGCAAACATTTTTTGAGATTCAAGAAAATTCCTCGGTCCTGTAGATTTCGGGTACGTTGTACCCCCTGAACCTACCGCACATAAGCACTGTTCAGAACAGCGTATCCATGAATTTAATTTGATGAAAATCAAAATAAAGAAAATATTTTGTCTGAGAATTTGTAAAAACTTCAGAATAAACAAAAAAAAAAAAATGACCAGGTTTAGCATCTTGGAATTTAGGGCTTACGAGGTTAATACATATCTATTACAGTATTTGTTTTCTGTACATATTTGAATCAGCAAAGCTTGACCGAAATGAATGACCTTGTTAATTAACCCTCGCCAAACAGCAAACAAAAGTCGACATTGGATCTTGAGAAACAGCTGCGGGGTAACAGTATCAGTGATTACAGTATTTGATGGTATTCAAGACCACAATTATTTCAGCTGGGAATATCAAGGGAAAAAAACGCATCTCCTTGATTTTTTAATTATTTATTTATTATTTTATTATTCCTCTATGGGCATCTCCAACCATACACAATATTTACATATGAACTTAAAAACAAATATAAAATTTAAAAAAAACACACTCAAATGTAAATAAATACAAACAATATCTACAATTTAACACAATTTACAGATCAGACTTTCTTTAAAATCTCATGAGTCAGATTAAAAAAATGTCCTTTAATTCATCGCTCACTTTTCAGAAATTCCTCCTGAATTTGTAGCCAATGTAGGGCTGGGCTATAAAGTTGTTGCTTTTTCCCTTTTGAGCCATTTTACGCAGAAAAAAGAAGTGCTGTTAAATACGGTAATCATTAAAAGAAAAAGAATCTCACTCCTCTGACGAAGGAAAGAAGTCTTGAGAGGTGAAGGCGGTGACAAAACACTGGGAAACATAATAGAAAGATTCAAGAAAGAGTTCAAAGATTAGTAGCACAAGAAAAAGGTCACAATTAGACAGATGATCCTCTTTTTGGGGAGGGATCAAATCTTGACTCAAATATCAATGGCGGTGAATGATCAAACGTCTATAATCTTAATTGTCAATGGCGACGGTGATTGTTTAGTGGCTTCCGGTAGCCTCAAGGCGTGAAACCACATGGTGGATTGGTATTATTACCCTTGTATACACTTGCACGCACACACGCAGACAAGCTCATACACACGCACGCGCGCACACTCTTTATTATGTACGCAAATATAAGGACGCCTTGAAGTGAGCTAGTTATCATCATCATCATCATCATCATCATCATCATCATCATCATCATCATCATCATTCTTTCAACGTCCATCGTTGGAAATAGACCTTCACCTGGATTTGCCACATTTCTTTATCGTGGGCGTCGCGGAGCCAGTATTTTCAGAATTTGTCTAGCTCATCTCTCTATCTAATACTCTGTTGGCCTCGGTTGTACATGTGATCCCTGGGGATCCATGTCGTGACTTGCGATGTCCATTGGTTGTCTGCCATTCTTGCAACATGGCCAGCCCACTACCATTTGAGCTTTTTAATGGATTCTATGATGTCCCTGACCAATGTCTTCTTGTGGACTCTCCATGTGAGGTTGAGCATAATCCTTTCATGTGCACGTTGCATGGTTTTCAATTAGCGGATCCGTCTCTTGGTTAGGTTCCATGTTTCAGCTCCATAAGTGACAATTTGGAGGATGCAGATCATTATTACCGTGAAGTGATTTCGATCCTAAGTACCTCACACTTATGACTTGGTGCTGGGCTAGTGATTCTCAAACAGAAGGCTGTTGGCTCCGATCAGTCTGGGGATGAACGTATCATGGAAAATATAGTTATGAAAAAATTACTAGATGCCAATTCAAAATGGGTTGAAACTTGGTTCAAAGGGGAGGAATGTGACCTGTAACTTTGCGATACTTGTTCTTGCTTTTTTGCTCATCTCCAAGGATCCCCAGATATTATCAATAAAACAGGCCACGGATTAAATTCTATAAGATATTTTTCAATATCTCCCGTCAAATCCTGTACTTTCAAATATGTCGGATATTTGATACCCCCCCCCCAAAAAATGTCCGAAATGATCTATTTTGGTGAAATTTTATATTTTTGTAAAAATCAATTAAATTTGACCACGTGCGGACACAAGAATTTGACAGAATCTGCAATAGTGTTGCCAACTCAAAAAAAATCGCCATATATCGACCTCGGAAAAGCATAAAAAAAACGCAAAAACGAGCAAAAATAAAACAACAATTAACCATTTTTTACTTTTTTAATCGCTGAAAATAGCTAGACCTGCAAAAAAATTGGCTAAAATTGTTGAAAAATAGCATTTAATGTTGAATTTTCGAACTGCCTAAACGAGAAATTTACAAAAAGCGCTGAATCGACAACCCTGACCAAGTATTCGACAAAATGGAAATAAATCCTAATTTCAACTCTGTGTGTTTATGTGTGTGTGTGTGAGTGTATGCGAATGTGTGCTTCCATAGTCTTTTTGAAAGATTTAATAAGTAAGAAATATGCCTGTTCGCTACCATTGCAGTTAATGGTTGGACAAATATATTGATATAATCCTCAAGGATGGAAACAAAAAATAATGTGTAGCAACTGTCAGCCAAGTTGTTAATCAGACCATTTCAAGACTTACTTATTTAGAAAACATTTAAAAACTGGAAAGAAATCTATGCAGTGCTTTTAGAATAAGTGTTCGTTAACTCAACTAGTAGCTGCAAGTTTGCTAATAAGTGTGGTTATAAACCGGTGGACAAGAAAAATCCCAGTTGACCAAAAATGAAAGGTACACAATCAATGCTTTCTCTCGATAAGAACGACTTGGAACATGAAACTTGACCAAAAGATTGCCCTTCGAATTGAGAAGCATGCAACGCGCACAGGAGAGACTCGTGCTCAACGTCACATGGAGAAATCGTAAGAGAGCGCAGTAAGTTAGAGGAAAAACGTTGAGTCCAAGATGTCACAGAACCCATTAGAAAGCTTAAATGGCAATGGGTTGGTCATGTAGCAAGAATGTCAGATAACCGCTGGATCATGACTCACTGTGGATCCCCAGAGATATGCGAAACTGTGGACGACAGAAAATGTGATGGTGTGACAAGTATTCGCTCCGTGACGCACATGATGATGATGATGATGATGATGATGATGATGATGATGATGATGATGGTGGTGGTGGTGGTGGTGGTGGTGATGATGATGATGATGATGATAATGATGATGATGTACGGTCTTTGCTTAAGTGTGTACAGTTCTGTCATAAGCTTCTTTTTTTCCTCCGGTAGAAGTTCACTTTTTATCCCTATTTTCGTTTAATTTTATACCTTGTGAAGTCCCTAAGCCTTCCCTAAAGCAATGAGATATGGAGGGGGGGAATTATAGCCCTTAGCTTGCTTCGTTGGTCTAGAGTGGAAGGAGATAGATACAAGCTTTTTTCACTCATGAAGAGCATTTGTATCAAGTGAACACCAACTATCTTAGCCGGGATTTAAGCTCACTTCGCCGATCACACTTCGCCGATCTCACTTCGCCGATCTCTCTTACCCTGTGGTTAACCATTCAGCAACCTTACACCTTTCGTTAGATTACCTTTCATTAAACAGTTAAAGACGACCGAACTACGCGTTGGGTGTAGTTCGGTGTCGGTACACGATAAACACATCAAAGCTTTGTCGTTTGGTGTAGAGCGATGAGTAGGAAGTTTTGTTTCGATAACATTTACCGGTGGATATCATAGAACTGATACTTGAAACTATCATTCGAAACTGTCCGTAAAACTGTCAACATAGTTTTTTTTCATTTCTCAAGTGAATCTGACTGGCTGGCCATCTACCTGAGGATTGTGCGTCCAGGCCGCACAAATGGGGCTGGAGTATTAGAAATCTAAACATTTATCCTCATTATATCTAGAAAAGTCGTTTGTTTTTGTTTTTTTGACCCCCCACCTGCGAATCGTAGGATCTTCAATTAACAAGGTAGATTTATGTTAAATTGGTTCCTTAATTCGTGTTTGACAGTATTCATCACTTTTTGTAGAAAAAGTCAGGCTTTTTTTTAGTGATTACTGCCCAACAAAAGGCGAGAGAAATATTTCATCCATTGATCACTCCTTTTCCGAATTCATTAATTGATCGATCCCAGCAAGGCAGGCTGCAAAGAGTCGTTGATTACGCGACGGTTTCTATTGAGTGACTAACCAGACGTGTATATTTTTTTTCAACTGATATCTATTGTTGGCCCAAAAGTGTTATAGTATCTTATGCACGTGGATATATAATACATACCGTGGATGATTATTCACAAAAGTGTTGCAGCAATCACAATCTGGTGATAACTGTAGAATTTCTCCGAATCCCTCTAATGATGAGAATCAGGGGCTTGGCTCAAGCTCACAGCTGCCTGATAAAAATGAACAATAATGATGTTGATTATAATGACGATAACAGGATAAGAGGATAGATAAGACCAATTATATAAAGACCAGTATAGATGTGATTCCGGAGAATAGCAAATGTAGACTATGCGGAGATAAAGATGAAGTGATCAACCACATAGTTGGGTGAATGTAGCAAAGTAGCCCAGAAGGAGGACAGGAACAGGCGTGACTGCGAAGGGGGTGAGGTGATCCACTGGGAACTGTGCAAACAAAAGCGTTTTATACGGATCAATGATATATCAGATCAGAATCTGTCCAAAAGAATGAAAAATAACTTTGAGATTCAAACGGATCACCCAATTCCTGACCATAAGACCAGATTTAGTTTTGAAGAATAAGAATAAAAAGAATATGTAAGATAGTGAATGTTCTGATTGACCATAGGGTGAAACTAGACAAAGTGAGGAACGAGATTAGTATCATGATCTTGTTAGAGAACGGGGAAACTTGTATATACACATACGTAGATAAATCAAAAAGTTTGTTGTAGTATAATGATGGAAAAACATTTATTTTACAGAACAAATATTCCTTTTTCAACATAATTTCCTTCCTTGTGAATGCACTTAACCCAGCACTTCTCAATTAATCACATAAATCAAACATTATGCTGAGAAAATTCCTGCTAAAACTTCGGTTAATATCTGTGTCAGGCTATGGACTTATTGATCCACCCTTCTAATAGAGACCTTGACGGTCCTTTTGTTATCTCCAAAATTTGTATCAGACAAAACTGTTGTTTATTTTTTGATGTTTGAGGCGGGATTTTCAAAAACAAACGTGAATGCTGCCGGACACAAACTAAGGGACCATTTTAACATAAACTCACATTGCTAATTGGCCTCCACATGAAAACTTATACAGGAGGCGAATTCGACCAAAAAAAAATCCCTACTCATGAAGTGTGAGAGCAAAAGTTTTTTTCACTATGAACGGTTAGGGCTGGGCGAAAGTCAGATACACAGATACATGAATACATTGATATGAATAAAAATGAACACATGAATAACCTAACTCCAGCAGCAGTTTTTAGACCTGTCTGTTGTGGGTAGTGGTGATTAAAAAAAAAAAGAAAAACATAATAGCATCGATTCGTAAATGTTTCTTTCTGATCCTAGACTGAACACCACCATTTCAGTGGGATAGGCAATGGTTGATAGACACGTTTTGAATGCATAATTTATCAACTCGTTACAATTAACGTTGCAGCGGGGTTCTTCTGTCTGTGTTTACGCCCGGGGCACAATGATTGAGATGGATGGGACACCTGCATTCGGAGGAAAGGAGAAAAAGGAGAAAAATTAACCCTTCATTACTCTAAGGACAAACAAGGGAAGGGCACGAACTGCGTTGACAGATTCCATCTTTGGTGACAGATCGGTGACATTCGTCTAAAAAAGGAGATGTCTATCCCTGATTGCAAACCAGAGAAGATATCTGGTTTAAGATGTCAACAAGAATGAATGAATGCCAAAATTGAAAGCAAAGAAGAAAAAAAGATAGAGAATAAAATGAAAAACCTTACAATATATAGGAGGCAAATTATCGAAAAAAAAAAGATCTCCCGATATCCGAAAGTACAGTGTTCGTATACAAATATTTTGTAAGGTGAGGAAGTGATTATTATTAATTTACGTTGGGAAATTTTTGAGCGTTCTCGAAAGCAAAATGTAATGAGAGTATGTTAGGCTGAGTCGTTGGAGGGAGATACAGGAGAGTAGGATTTGGGATAGAGGAAGAGGTACATGCTGCCTCTATAACGACTCCATGCAAAACAAATGCTGTGCACAATTTTGCTTTTCACCTTCTTCGAAAAACAAAACGTAGCGTGGAAGAAACTTTCGAAAAAAGGTGAAGACCTGTTTGTGTATATATATATATATATATATATATATATATATATATATATATATATATATATATATATATATATATAAATGTAGATTTTTAACGAACGATAATATATATACCGGTTGGCCTAGACAGCTTGTATAGAATAAACAATTAAAGAAATGGGCTGCTGCAGGAATCGAACCTGCGTCCGACGTGACCATGCTCTTACTATCTGAGCTAAACTGCCAGCTGGTAAGTTAGAAGCCTGAACACCCATCACTCTCTGCTTTACACCCATCTCCCACAACTAATGTTCTCCCTAATTCTTTGTTGTCAGTAGGCCCAAGAATCTTATGTTGTGCATTTTTCCCCGTGACAAGACAAAAATACGTGCAGACTGAATGCTTGTGCAAATGTAAACTTCATGATGATTTTGGCAAAGCCTATATTTCATGGCTATTAAAACTGTATTAAAGTGTTTTAGTATAATACGTATGGTTGCATTGAAGTAACATATTTAGTCGAGGTTTTATACTATGCTTTGAACGACCTTGGGACAAAATTGATGATGTTCAAATGTGGTATGCACACAGAACAATTGTCTAAAAAATTAATTTCAATACGTATAATTATCACCTAGTATTATAATGCTTGTAATTATAAGTATGTATGATTATTAATTACTGAATAATTTAGCATAACTAATCTATTGAGCGTGCATTTCCTTTGAAGGAACTAATGATCATAGGTAACATATGGCGGAAGATTTGTTAAATTCCTGCACATTTTCTTTTCAATTTTTTTTTTTGTTTCATGTCAGCGTTCCAGATGCCTTTTTCGGCTCTTCTGAATCTTACAAGTGTTCAGAGGGCGAGCCTGCTTCCAGGAGGCCATGTTTGCTGAAAGCGATTTGCCTTTAGGTGTTTTTTTCCTTTCGTTTCGTTCTTGTATTTTGTATTAACATTTAACGAAAGTAGTTTACACCTGCAGCTACTTAGCCGTGTTCAGAAGCGCCTGTCTGTGCCCGGGGACTGGTTCCTGGCGAAACGCAGCTCTTTTTTGACTCTTGCATTAATAACCAACAGGTCGGGATCGAATTCATATGACTCAGTAATGTCTACTTGCTGGGATGCGCGCGCATGCCAATTTGCAAATGCATTACTTCCCTCGCACTCACTCACGCATGCACCTACCTAAATAGACATAAAAGGACATCGCTGTATTCATTGCTATTATCGTCCACGAGATCACACGTAAAGAACAAAGTTGCTGTTTCCCTCTATCTTTATCTCTTCATTCTTTTCCCTCTCAATTTTGGTACTTCTTTTTCCTGTCTTTGTCTACTTCTTTCTTCTTCGTCTTCTCTCCTTCATCAAAAGCATTAATCTCTTCTGTCCTTTTTCTTTCTTTTTTTTTCTCTACGTTTCTTCTTCTCGTCTATCATTCTCATCTCTATTCTTGTTACGGTCAAGTCATATTAGACATAGCAGTTCTCGTACGACCACCGAAGTTAAGCTACGCCGAGCCCGGTCAGTAGCTAGATGGGTGACTGTCTAGGAATACCTGGA
>OY735222.1:15637527-15727527 GCA_963457665.1 Thysanoteuthis rhombus
GGAGGAAATCTTACTTGGAAAACTAATAATGATTTTAAATGATTGATATAAGAGATTCAAAAAAATATTACAGAAAGGATTAAGATTCATACATTTGTCTATGGATTCAAAGTAAATTCATTCAAAGATATAAAAGTAGATATAAACAGAGAAGGATAGACAAATAGCGTTAGGGATAGATAGATAGATAGATAGATAGATAGATAAGTAAGAAATATTGAGATGCATTGGTTGATATAATGATACAAAGGTATACAGATGAATAGATATGAACAGAATAAGATAGGTACGAACAAATTGATCTTATTGGCTACGTAGACAGGCAGACAGGCGAACCGATAGATAGATAGATAGATAGATGTGAATATACCAAGATAAGTACAGAATGAGATAGAGACCGCAAAAAATATGAACATATTTACTAATATGCCAGAATGTATTTAAATGTCATTGTGTTGAGAATCAAGTTGCAATTCGCATTATCAGAGCAAGATTTGACCTTTTGGTTAAAATTCAGCCTTGTTCAAGTCTTTGTCATCCTATTCTCGGTGAGATTATTCCATTTTATGCTTCAAAATACGAAAGATGTGTTCCTCAAAACGCACACACACACACACACACACACACACATATATATATATATATATATATATATATATATATATATAGAGAGAGAGAGAGAGAGAGAGTTACGGGATGAACCCCCATATATATATATATATATATATATATATATATATATATATATATGGAAGTTCATCCCGTAACTCTGAGCATGGGCACCACAGATGATTTCATCGTGTATGTGTGTCACGAGTGAGATGGCCAAACAGAACACCTCCCTTTCCAGGCTGGATTGAAATTAGAGTTGTCCGTACCTTGACTGGTTCCTAACCATAGCTAGAGAGCCCAATATACCCTACTATTTACCCGTAGCTGATGAAGGGTGGATTCATGCTTTTTCCCAGAGCATAATTGCGAAGTAAAAACAAACTGCCTCAGTCGGAGTAACCTCGGCTCGCCGATTCCCTTCTCCGTTCTGTTGATAGTTCGGTTCTTCGGGGGAAACAAGCATAAAGATGGAGATATTTATGTATTGAAGTGCTTTATTGAGCTCATCTCTCATGGCAATTGCCGGCTCATAAGGTGCATGGTCTGCAAGGATATTTAGGGGACAACTGCTCGTTGCAACCAATCCAAGCTGTCTATTTGGAGCTTGAGTAGATGTCCCCTTATAAATAATACTAGCACATTGAACGAAGAGTAATAAATTGCATAGTCTTTTTTAAATGTGCGTCTTATATGCCGGCAGATACGTACTTCCAGGATCAGGGGTTACTTTTATAATGTTCCAGCCTGAGCTAAAGGTAAAAGGTTAAGTGTCTGTTCTTAAAGGGACAACTCCCTATGGAGTTTGAACGGCTGGTGACAAAGTCTCAGTGTCTGTTGCATGAGTCAGCTTAGAGGTCGTTGCAAGTCTGATTGAGGCTAGTTTTTATGACCACCCTCTTAGCAGGATGTAAGTACATCGAAGATTCAATTCCACCCTAGTCATTCAGTTTAAGGTGTACTCAATTAGCCGCTGGGTGCACAGTGAAATTTGTCCTAATGGACAATTTTCCACACTATTCGTTCTTACTAGGGATAGAACCTGGGATCTTTTGTGTGTGAGGTAGGTGTACTAACTATTACACTATTCGAGCAGTTTCATCCTGAACTAAGCATAGTCAATATCGATCAGTGAAATAAGCCATTCGTGATAATTATGGAAAGAATAACTTCATCTGAATTGATAATGTTAAACAATATTCCTGTACAAATTCAACTCCGACGAGAGCAAACGATGTCAAATTCTAAAGACGTCATTTGATCTGCCTTTGAGAAGAGGTAAGAGCCTAAATGGGGCTAAAAATACACCGTACATGAAAAGGTCAGTTGAAATTTCGAAAATGGCTTGGAAATGTCATTAATATTTCAAGCTTTCCCACACTCTTCAAAGGGGGCCAATTACTTAGGGAACTACTTAACGGGCGCGGCCCCAACTTTGACATCGTGGGAGGCAAATCGCTTCAACCATTAGAGCCATGTCCTGTCTTCTGCATTTGAAAACATTAAACCAGCTGAAATGCTGGAATTTAAACAGATAACAAAAATACAATATTTTACGTTGGAAGTTAGATAACTTTTGAGAGCAGAGTCATTCTTTACTCGATACAGTTTAGGTACTTAACTTGAAAGGAACTATTAATGGGCCTATGCTAGTAAGGTTAATTGAAACAGTACATGTTCTGGAGGCGTGTTAAAACGGTTACATAGACTGTAAACAGACTGATAGCAAGAAGATAAGAAGGTGTTTCAGTAGCTGTTCGTCGATATTTAGTATGTTTAATTGTCATCTTCCCTGAAAATGTTGAACTATCATTATATATATTTTAATACTATTCACTAATAAGCGAGTTTGCGTATTGTATTTGATGGTAAATAGAATTTATTGATACATAAGATCCCCCCACCACTATTTCAGCTGGGAATATTAAGAAAGAAATCATAATGTATTTAATATCATTGGAAAACGTACCTTCAGTATAGCCAAAACAATGTAGACTTGCAACTAGGGCAACAGGAAAAGGTTTATTCAAAGAATAATACGATTGTAATTTACAGAAGAGAATGAACGCAGTGTAGCTATAGTAGAAAACATTAAGTTACTTGTTGGGATGGAAAAATACTGGTAAAACAAGTCACCAGTAGTGATGATGGAGAGCCATTTACATCGGAAGTATCCAACGTGGATGCAATTATATAACATGGGGACATATTACACAGTACATGAACATAGTAGTAAAACAAATGGAAACTAAATCGGCTGAGCAATGGCTGAAAGGATTTTATTAGAGAACTGGGAAGCACTCAGAGAGCGCAAATTTCTGTCAACGCCATTGTCGCTAGAAAAAAAAACTGATGTAAGAGGTAACCGTAGAAGATCCCTCGAAAATTAAATCTCTTCTTTCGTGGCCCATGAGCCACTCTTGCATAAAATTTGATCCAAAATTCAATGAGAACTTTTGAAAATATTGTGTGGAAAAACTGACAGACACGGGTAAATACATATATCACTTCCAAATTCGTTGATACAGATGAAGAAGCCATCAGGACTCTCATCATAAACAAAAATACAATAAGAAGTTTGGGTAACATCAGCGCTGTGTAAGGAAAAACATTAGTCATCTCCAAGGCCTGAAAATTCATCAGCATCATGTCTCAACATCGAATGCAAGACCCCAGGGGATATTTTTCACCCACGGGGGGTGGTTGGTTGGTTTGAGTTTCATGTGCCATCATAGACAGCAATTTTGATGAAAATCCGTATAAGAAAAACACCCTGTTCGTTGGTATGTTCTTGATGTAATATTTATCCTGAATGTTGTGCATTTAATGCACCGTCATATACTTTGTTTTTCATAATTCTCTTTGCATAACGCACATCTGTTGATAGGAATTAGTTTCTAAGAATACGCGTTATTTGCAAAGGGTAAGCATGTGTTGAATTACCATGGAAATAGAATCACTTGAAATAAATATGAATAATTAATAAATTTTACTTATGTAGTTGAATTTTCCTACCTGTTTTTTTTCCATTGTGATTTGAATTTGATACTTTTTTTGTGTCTTCCGTAATAAAGGTTTGAATATTTTGTTTTATTTGTACATGAATTCTAGCTTGAGAATTAAGATACCTTTTTTGAGTACGTAATGCAGCTTAAAATACGATATTCATCCTGAATCTTATCTTTTGAATCAATTTTTGATGATTTAATCATTGAATTTTTTTTAATCAAAATTTCCATTCCATTTATTGTTTATTTTTCAGCCACAATGTCTCAGTTTTGAAACCGTCTTTTCATTCATCATTTTCATTCCCTCTTTCTTCTTTCAGATCATTATATCAACAAATTTCATACCTTTGAATTCATTAATTATTTTCTTCCATTTTCTTTTCCCTCGATTCTATCGCTTTTCAAACATTTTTTTCAAGTTCATTACCATCGACATTTATCGATCTTGAAAAGAAAGTCCTACAACCAGTGTATTCTCCCGATAGTCACCCATGAAGCTGAAACACGGAACTCAACTAATACATAAGCTCTCGAATTAGGGACCATGCAACGTGCGTAGGAGAAAATCATGCTAAACCTCACATGGAATGATCGCAAGACAGCACAATATATTAGAAAGTAAACAGATATTTCTTTGAAACCATTAGGAAGCTCGAAAGGCAACGAGTGGACCATGCTTCAAGAATATCAGACAATCACTGAATATCACGATTCACGACGTGGATCCCCCAAGACCATATGTGAAATTATGGCCTTCGAAAAGTAAGATTATTATAATTATCAATTTTGACTAGTTTTTACCTACATCTTAACTTTGAGTTATTTCTTATCACAACTCGATCTCTACTGTAATTCTACGGCAACGATTAAAACAGCGTAATTGGAAATAGGAAGTTAACCCATTGTGAAAATCGAACTGATACCCTCGAACCAGAGAGACACCAGTGTACGCCAAGCTGCTTTTAACAATCAATCAGAAGCTGATTTTACATCATAAACTCAGCAGTCTACAACCGATATTCGATGTTTACGCCGTTTCATCGTTGCCGTAAAATCACGGCCCGAGTCAAAGTTGTGATAAAAAGAACCTGAAAGGATGAAGATGAAAACTAGTGAAAATTATCAATGATGATGTTACATTAATTCATCCAATAATAAGAATAGAATCGTAAAGACTGAAAAAATTAAGATGGCGTTATGATTCAGACGACTTCAGACTGTAATGGCTCCGTGACGCACTAGAGCGGAAAGGTTATCAGACCTAAAGGAAGGCCTACGTTCAAGAACGAATTTTAAACGGCTGATTTACGATGATGATGACCATCAAAATTTTACTGCATTCTTTTTTCCATTTGTTTCTATTTTTTTCAGCATTTTCAATTGTATTTCATTCATTTTTATTTTTTTTCTCCTTCACTTTGATCCATATGTATTTTTTTTAAATCTCATTTATTCAACAAATTATTCGTTTCCTTATCGAATGCATTCTACTGTTTTCTATCATAATCTGCTTTTTGTTATTGTCAAAATTTCTTCCTGGAAATTATTTTTTTCAATGCTCTTCCATTTTAGATGACCCCAGTAAACCCACATCTTCGCTTTCTCACTTACACACATATGTATGTCAGCCAATCAGGGGAGGAGGTACGGTTACATGTTTTTTGCATGACAAATGAATCTCAATGCATGATTGTTGCATTTTAATTGAATGATAACATTTTAGCTGCGTGTCAAAGATTGATTACATTGATTTCTGCATGTTTGTTATTTATATTCTAACATTTTCATGCACGTTTGTTCTCGTATAAAAAATGGTAAAATACGAGGTTGGAGATGAGATCTTAGCACATGTCCGCTGAGCAAATGAAAAAAAAGAAAGAAAATTAATATTTTCCAGCCATGGCTTCGTTTTTCCTCTCATTTTATGGTTTATTTGATTTCTACGTTTATCTTTTCCTATCTTTTTTCTTCCTACGTTTCTTTCTTTCTTACTTACTGGTTTGTTTTCTTTCTTTTTTTTTTTTATAATTTGCATCGTTTACCGCCATTCTTTCCTTTCTTTCGTGTTTGCTTTTCTTCTCACTCCTTTTTTTTTCTTTTTTCTTGATTTTTTTCTCTTTGTTTCCATCTTACTTGTATGTTTATTACGCTCTTGGTTGGGTACTTATTTTCATTCTTTCTTCTCCTCCGCGACATTGTGAACTGCCTACCTAGAAACCTCATAACTTCCGAAAACACTACATCCTAGAACTACCACGAGTTGCCCTTATTCTGTCAGAAGATAAGCCATACCATCTCCCAGTACTTGCAAATAGATCGCTTTTCTTATGTCAAAACGTGAGAGATGTATATTCAACGAGTGTGTGTGTGTGTGTGTGTGTGTGTGTGTGTGTGTGTGTGTGTGTGTGTGTGTGTGTGTGTGTATGTGGGGAACTAAAATCCTTTGGAAAGTCAACGTTTAATATTCAAAAGAAATCATAAAACAATTCAAAGTATTGAGAATAAAAAGGGAGCAAACCGAATAATTGTGATGTCTGAAACTTAGCGGGTGGCCTGAGGAGGTGCAAGTGGCCAAACAGTTAATGGCGCAGAGAATGGGGATCAGCTAACCGAATTCAAATTCTGTTTGCGTTCACTTCCCGCTGACGTCTTTGGGAAAGGAAGGAATTCCATAGCCCCCCCCCCCCGGGCTATACATCTGTAGCAAGGCAGTTGGAGCTCTGTGGTCGTCTAAAGCTGACCATCTTTGTTGCATCCCGGTCTTGTAAAAGCCCACAATTACAATAAACACTGATTGGTTTTCCATGGATCGTCCAAGAAATGAAAACAGAAGCATTGCTTCGAACGGGCAGTTGTGCTTTTTGCACTGGATTTAGCGCGTTTTCTATTTTGGCAGCGCGAAAATTCAACATTTAGCGCATATTAAGCCAATGATAACCACTATTTTCCCGCAACGTTGGTCAGTTCTTATGCTATTTTAAGACCATTTTAGTCAAATGTAGCCATTTTAGCCATCTAGCCAATCTATGACATTAAAAAGGCTGACAGCGTTTTTTAGTGCATTTTGGGAATTTTAACTCTTTTTCTAGGTCGATTTAGCACGGAAAAAAAATTGTGTTTGCAACACTCTGCACGACACGAGAATAACTGAATTGAACTAAGCTGAGCTGAATTATAACCGTAAGAGTCATTTACATTCCTGTAAGAAAGAAGGGATTTAAGTGTCCAAACAAATTTTAGTACAAATAATTATACCTTACGTAGGAAAAAAAAAGGAAGCGAATAAGAACCAAAAGAAGACTTGGAAAAGGAAAGTTCATAAAAAAACTGAGGAACTGGCGAGGGGAGAAAGTGTGAAAATCGGGAAACCCGCAAGATGAAACTGTTTGTTTTAATTAATTCGATGCCGTTTCAGTGTGGTCGTTCAACAAACAGAAATTAAAGGGTTGTCATCTGGTAAACAGAAGCCGGGAAACCGACGATTGACTTGAGTTTTGGTTGATGTGAAAAAATGGAGGAAAAAGCTTGTATGCGGTTAATTATCTTGAAATAACCTATTGTTTAAAAGTCGGCACACGTTACACTATTTATTTAGCTTTTATTTTTCTGGACAGGCTGGGATGAAAATTTTTATTTGGTGATGCGACATTATATATATATATATATATATATATATATATATATATATATATATATATATATATATATATATACGTTCTCATGCACACACTCATATATGAATCCTGAAAAAGCATATGTGCTTATATATATATATATATATATATATATATATATATATATAGAGAGAGAGAGAGAGAGAGAGAGAGAGAGAGGGGGGGGACTGCATTTAGTCTTGTACACACACTTTGCAAATATATATCTTTACACACACACCTACGTATATGTTCGCATTTCCGTCTAGAATCGGAGTATCAGTGTACAAATATTTACTCAGCAAATGAACAGTAAATCTGCATAAATCGTTCACATTTATTTACACGCAGTCAGTTTAATAGCAGTCAATTAATAGTTCAGTTGAATAAACAGTTGAAAAACAAGCATCAGTGTGAAGATTGTGGTCACCCTTTGATCTCAGTAACTTTTGCAATGTGAGTTGTTGAAGCAGTAATCATTGGCCTCTTCAAATTGATGTCCAGAAGACGATTTCTTTAACAGGATTAGATCTTTTACATGGAAAAGACTGTTCACAAATATATGTAGTACTGTACATTGAAATCATACGATTTGCCCAGCTGCTCAATGGTCCTCAAATACAGATAGAATTTGAGAACTTTTAAAAAAGGTCTGAGGCGCACTCGATGGCGCACTCGATGGCGCACTCGATGGCCCACCGATGGGGTGCAGTCCACCAATAGCCGCCCCTTGCTCTAGGAAGGTTACTGACAGGGAAACAGAGAAACGAACAGGAAAGGTCACTCAGGGCATCACACACACACACACATATATATATATATATTTATATATATATACTCTGAAGGTACGTGCACAGATACATGTATATCTATCTATTTATCTATCTATTGTTTTTGTAAGTATATCCTGCATCTTCCAGGGCCACCCGGAGCTTCTAGAGTATGTGTGCTGCATAAGACACATCTTTGTATGAGACCTGCTTCGATTTTTAGAGTTATTTACACCAAGGAAACAAAACTTAGGCCGACTTAGACCTTTCTGTACTATAGATGGGTAGTGGAGAAAACGTTTGTCTTATACACCAAAAATACAGAACATAATTAATATATATATATATATATATATTGTGTCATCCACAGACAGCTGTTTCGTTGTATTATAACACTTCAGTGTGGCTATAGACTTTCCTTTATCCCATCCAGTACCACGAGGCAGGACTGAAACCTACACTCCAGACCCGGAGGCCGATATCTTACCCCCGGGCTAAGGAACTGAACGGTCTATAAGGCTGAATTTAAGCGATATATTTTTATTATAGGTTAAATTCCCCGTCTACCAGCGTGCTCTATTCCTATGGAAGAGCATTGCATAAGCTTATAATGAACGGGTTACCTCACTTAAAGAGTGCTCAACCCTGAATAGAGGTGCATTATATATATATATCAATTAAATATGCTACTAATAATAGTATTATATATATATATGTCTGTCCGTGTGAGTTCGTATTTAGTGTGTATTTGCCATTTGCCAGTGTTTGCACATTTCACTACCTGTATATATACGTGCTTTTGTATCTGTATGTGTGTACTGTGCATGTATACTGTGTGCGTATGTGTGTGTGTGTGTGTGTGTGTGTGTGTGTGTGCACTCACGGGTGCGCGTATGTGCGTTCTTCGCTAGTCAACTCCGTGTATGTGTATATGACACATCTGCTGATACGTGAGTATAAGTATGTGTGTCTATGCACGCAGCAGTAAGTTTCTGCATTGTCTACCCGCTTCTCTCCCTCTGTGTGTGTGTGTGTGTGTGTGTTGTGTATGTGTACATGCCCGTGTGCGTTTGTGGGTGTAGAGGAGTCTTGCCGCTGGGTGGAGACCTGCAACATCTGCTCTGATCATTACAAGAGATGTAAGGCGGTGTAAAGACATCAAAATAAAGCAGAACTGTTCTATTATCTCCGATTAAAAGACTTCAAAGCAGATATCAGAAGAATCAAATGAAATAAAAAGGTTAAATGAATCTGAAGTACAGACAAAAAAATGGAGAATAATTTGCGGAGAAAATAAAAAAAAGTGGAAGTACAAAACTTGAAATGGTACAAATTCCGGAACAGGATTCATTTGACGAAACGAAACAAGTTCAGTGAAGACCACCTTTTTGAACTGGCGAATGCGTGCACTCTCCCATCCACACTTCTATTTAAGAGCATGTTTAATACCCACCTCTCTCTCTCTCTCTCCAGGGTGTCCATAAAGTCATTGTGCAACTGAAATTTTCTAAGTCTGTTTCCCTGTATGAACTCATATAATAAACAATGTTTCTTTTTCTGTTGCTCGGTTTGTAAAAATGAACTCTCTCACTTAAAGGTAACAATTTTGCTGGTATAAATATCTCCTTCCTGCTATTTAGAAAGTATAGACTTTTTTTCTGAGATCTGTTCAGTAGTTACTTTTTTTTAAAAATCATCTCCAGAAATTCAATTATATCTGTGATTTTACAGGGTATATAACTGAGATATCGGGCAATATGTATTTGATAGTTGCAAACATTTCCTGTGCTATGCTTTGCACTATGGTAAGAAAATCTTAGAAGTGACCAACAAGTGAAATTTACTCAGCACTTTATTGTTTGCACGATCAGTTGATGATACGTCATTTAAAGGCCTTAAGAAAGATTCTGGACGATTTGTTATCTTTCCCATTTCAAAATGGTCGCTGCTGTAGTGTTGGTGGTTTTGGGGTCAGTATTTCTAGTGATAAAATTAATATTTTTATTGTTAGGGTTGATAGTGATAGGGTTAGGGTTAGGGTTATTCTCGTCTGCTTCTTTGACTTTAAAGCTCCCACCACTCAACATCTGGAGCAGCGGTCATTTTGATACGGAAAAGGTCACAATCGTTAAATTCTGAAGTTCCACGTTAACTCTCAGAAAAGATCTTTATCGACATATAAAGTGATTTTTCGACGAGATGATAGAAACTACAAGAATTCAAAGTGATAAACCCTATATATGTATAAATACATGGAGAACGAGGGTTAAGATGTCTAACTTGATAGTAATCCCTACGTTACCGAGCTCTTGGCCAGTTATTCCCAAAGTGCACGCCACTGCATCCAGGGTTTGCTCCCAGGGATGTCGTGGAATATTCAGAAATTTGATAATAATACTAAGTGAATAATAGAAATTGAAAATTTCATTTAAATTCATTTTAATTCAGTATTATTTTTTTTAGAAAAATTAAAAAAAAATTTTTTTTCAAACTTCGTACTGGTGGAAATCTTTTTTCTATCAAAACAGTAATAAGCATTATAAGAGCGATGAAACAACACAAACCAAAGACAGAGACACATCGACATTTATGCAATTGCTCGGTATTTCCTGACTTGTAGCGCCGTGAAAAAATCGTTCTGCACTAAGGATGTCATGATTTGGAAAAAAATAGCGAACTACAGCACTAAGCAGCATAAAACATGAAAAAAAGCAGCATTTCTTGATAATCCCTTACAAGCGATAAAGAAACAATTCTTTTGAATTTGTATATTGAGGTATAGGAAAATCTCTATCTTATTTTTGAATTTCCACGAGTGTGTGCGCGTTGGAGTGCGTGTCCGTATGTATTTGCATACGATAGTACATTTCAATATTACACCCAAGGTAATTGTCATCTCTTGTATGACGTTCTTCAATCCGGTAGAACGTTCATATAAGACTTGAAGCAATCCCCATTTTCTCCGAAGAATATATGATCTGTTGACGTTAACAAAAATAACAGACCAGTCAAAGCTATTCATTTCCTTATGTTGTTTTATTTTTCTACACCAAACGTCTTCCTTTCTGGCAAAGCCGGTTTTGTCCCTTATTTTATTGCAAGCCTCCTCAAGCACCTCCGCCCTGCTTCATTTTTATAAAGAAGAAGAATTGGGTGAAAACAGTAAAGACTTGTTCGATAGAAGGTAGACAATGATTTCTTGAATAGACTTCCGGTGCCTTCTAAAATATATTGAAGGTGAACTTTAGTGTGAGGTTGGCCCTTCCCCTTTAGGTTGTTTGTCAAGTAAAAGATTTTTTGCTTTGGAACGTTAATTCCCGGAGAATTCAGTCTGATGTCACGTTGGAATAACAATGAAAAAACTTTTCGAAAGCTCAATGGTTAGGAAGGCTCACCGGAAACTTCAAGACTTAGGGTTTGACGCAGTGCACTGGATAGTAACCATAAGAGCGAGGTTCTGCAGGCTAAATTTGTAAAATTTTGGTAAAGAGTTCAATCACCTTTGAGCGCTCTACGATTGTAACCATTATTAGTTTCTGACTAGTATTTTGTCCCTTCTTGATTTTACTTGCTTTTCGTCACAATAACTCAGACTGCTACGTAAAGGGAATGCTAAAATGCAAAAATTGAGGTACCATCTTAATTTTAGTTGTCTTTCATCGCAATAACTCAGACTGCCAGTTTACGTATAGGAAATGTTAAAATCCAAAAATTTAGGTACCATCTTAATTTTAGTTGCTTTTCGTCACAATTACTCGGACTGTCAGTCTGCCACAGTGAGTAAATAGCGCGAATCATTAATAAAGGATAAGATCTAGGCTAGGCTTGAACTCACTTCTCTTTTACTTCCGGAAGCTTGCCTGTGTACAGTGACCGCTCTATCGATTGAGCAACTAGAAGTCTTGCATCTGGCGGAAGATAAGGGTCTGTGCTTATCTTCTGCTAGCTGTGATAGTGCTCGACCTGCAGAGTGTGCACCAAAAAATGTTCAAATAAAGTTTAGGTTGAAAATTGCAATATCCGGCGTCTACTTTATCTAATTCTAATGTTACAATAATAATTTTCATTCTTTCTAAGCTCTATGAGCGACTCCCAACTGCTTGCATCAAGAACAATTGTTGCAAAAGGTGGGTTATTACGAGTTCTTCTGTGAGGTGGGAAGTGAATGAACCAGTTCTACCCTCTTTGAATGGCTTTGAAGTTTAGATTTTTCATAATTTCTTTTTAGCAAAAGATACATAAGCATATGGGGACGCTAAAGACGCGAACATGTTTAAAACATTCATATCTTTTTAGTTTTAATCATTTTTTAAAATTGTTTTTGACTAATGAAACACTTTAAAAAGAAGGGTATACAACCAGTGCATTCTCCCGATAGTCACTTTTGAAGCTGAAATATAGAGCCTAACCAAGAGACAGACCTGCACACTGAGAAGTATGCAGTGTGCGCATGAGAGAATCATGCTCAACCTTACACGGAGAGATCACAAGACAGCACAGTATATAAGGAAGAAAACGGGAGTCCGAGACATCATAGAAACTATTAAAAAACTCAAATGGCAATGGGCAGGCCATGTTTCAAGAATGAAAGACCACTGGTGGACATCACGACTCACAACATGGATCCCCAGAGATCACATGAGAAACCAAGGTCGACAGAACACTAGATGGAGAGATGAACTAGACAAATTCAGAAAATACTGGCTCTGCGATGCTCATGATGGAGAATTGTGGCGAATCCTGGGGAAGGTCTATATCCAACGACGGACGTTAAAAGACTGATGATGATGATGATGATGATGATATACGGAAAATTGTTTCTTTCCAATACCTGCCATTTTCAACCTCACAAATTCTTACCTTTTCGATATTATTCTACGTAGAATCTCAAAGGATATCTGATATCAGGCCATTCATTTATTTCTGGATAATGATCTTAAACTCCGGGACAGCTATTGGCTTGTTAACATAGACCTTAAGCTTTAAATAATCCCAAAGAAAAATGCCTTGAGCAGTTAAATCCAACTAACCATCGCACTCAGATGGCAGTGTCCGTGAATAACGTGAATATTGGTTAACGTAATTAATCGATGGGAATCAAAGAAAATTCTATTGTTCTATTTCATTGCTCGATAGTTTACTTTTTCAGGATGGATTCCCAATGGTTTCTTCATATATCTCAGAAGAGGGAAACAAGAATATTGAAATAGAAAGAATTATGATTGTTTAAAACCCCTTCGGGACTTTCATGCCACCCATTTCTGAACTCTAATTTTCTATGTTTGTTTACACATTAAATGTACTAAGTGAATTTTGGCCTTAATACTTCCTAAACTGTACATTCTTTTGGTGTTTATTGTTTGTTATTACTATATAATAACCATATATATATATATATATATATATATATATATATATATATATATATATCATAGCCAATATATTTTTGATGAATTGTTAGGTTGAAACCTATGTAGTTCCTTAACCTCATCACCCCTCCATTTACACTATCCCTAACATAACCTAAAAATCCAACTTCACATCATTTCCCTCCTACCCTGACACATTTTGCCCTCTCTCAGACCAACTGCTGCTGCTTAACCAGAGACTGCATTATGGCTAGGCTTTCTCTCACACTGCAGGAAGCCTCCAGCAGCCTTTACAAAATCTTTCACCCACGAGGCAAAGCTCCTGATAGTGGACTCTGGTTCCACATGAAAACTTTAACCACTAAAAACACATACTCACTCGGCACACACCACTGAAGATGGGAATAAACCCCGAAACATGTCAGGACCAGTAACATCTACGGATAAATAAACCTTACCTCAAAACACTTTACTCCCGATATATATATATCACTAAATATAAAAGCTTTGAAGCGAACGGGAGATAAAATCTATTTGTTCGATAGATTCTATCCATGGCATCACAGATTATATGACTAATTAATTAGTTTATAATGAGACTGCTTCATCATCACCCTCTCCCAATCATTTCTATAATCTATTTACTAATCAGCTTGTAAAATCTTTCCGTTCGTGATCAAGTGTTTTCTTTTTGTGGAAGAGTTCTATGTGAAATGAAGGAAATCACGAAATTCTATTTAATTTCCAATTCTGTTTCAAGAGTGGGAACAAAAATTGTTTTTTCCCCCTCCTAATGTCATTGGAATTATATTACAGGTATCCCCGCGCTTCACACCAAATTTTTTTTTTTGCTTTTCACGAGAAAAGGTGAAGAGTGAAGATAGCATCCAGCATTCGTTTTGTTATAGTGGCAGCGCGCACTCCCCCTCTCTCTCTACAACGTCCACTCTCCTGTGACCCCATCCCTTACTTTCTATGACGGAGCCTAACATATTATCATCACTATTTTAGGGTCTGAGATCGCTTAAAGAACTTTCCCATATAAATTAATTGTAATTGCTTCTTCGTTTTAGGTCATTTCAGTTTACGAAAGGCATTCTATATGATCACACTACTTTTCGGAGGAAACCTGTATTTTCATTGCCATTATTGATATACAAACAACCTGCAGGCGTTTTGTTTAGTTATTTGTCATTTCAAAGCAACGTCTGAAACGATTTTGTTAGAAACTCTTCAGATAACCAAAAAGTAAACCAAAAAATTAACGCACTATTTTTTTTAGGAACGTCATGTTCGTTTATATGTTTCTGAAGTTCTGCGATGACATTCTGCCATTCCGTAAATTGTTCTGAAGAGAATCTTGTTTTGTTTTTTGTTTTTTTTCGTGAGTCAGCAACTAATGTGGCATGGTGCCAGACTTAGACTAAGATAAGCTAAGTAAATATGGGCACCTGTTACGGAATGTCTTCTCGGATGTTGTAATAGTTAGCTCGTCTACCTCACATGGAGAGGGCGCCGGGTTCGATCCCCGTTATGAGCTAAGAACGTGGAAACTGTGCAGTGAGTACACTAAACTGTGGGATTTGGGTGGAGCCATTCTTCTCTGTGAACTTACATCCTGCCAAGGAGTTGATCATGAAAACTTGTAAGAAAAATCCTTGACTTGACCACACTCGGAACTCGCAGGGATCACTCAGCTGACGCAATGGAAGCCAGAACTTCGTCATCGGCGGTTTAAACGCCAATGAGAGTTAAACGCTTTACCTTACCTAAGCAACATCTGAAGAGATTTTGTTTGAACCTCTTCAGTCAACCAAAAACTATATTTTTAGGATTCCATGTTCGTATACATATTTCGAACGTTCTGAGATGACATACTGCCATTTCGTAAATTGTTCTGAAGAGAATCCTAGTTTTTCTTTCGTCAGTCAGCATCTAATGTGGCATTGTGCCAGACTAAGACTGAAACTAAGCTAAGCTAAGTAGATATCGTCAGCATGTCTTGTTGACCTTTGCTTCTTTAGTCCCTACTCTTTTCAAAAGAAGCTAGTAAATATCGTTAGAATTCTAACTTCCTCTTATAGAAGAATAAAAAATAAAAAAGCGGGGCTTGGTAACCGGGTATCCATCCTCCAGACTGCGGCTCCCTACTGCACTGAGAGGAGTTAGGTCAAGGGGTATGTATCATGTCTGCGGCTAAGACTGAGGAACCCGAATAGTTCTGGCTCCTATCCACATCAAAGAAAAGCTTGTGTCATTTTCTTTCACATCCGTGAATATGCAAAATAAAACCATTGAAAGATACAATAAAGGCGTAACATATATTTGTATGGATGGTGGGAAGAACAAAAGAATAATTTAAATAAGGAGTTGGAGTTGAGGAATTGTTATACGGCCGCTATACTCCATTGATCGATTTACACACAGTTAAGCAGTGTACTTCGTTGTTGAAGTAGTTACGTATTTCTCACCAGTTTCAGAGGTTGGCGTTCGAGTCAAAGATTTCGAAAGCTGATTCTCAAGACTGGCAGGCCATCACCACTTATAAGATTGGTGTAACGTAATCTTCCTGTCCCGATTTCACTCCACCTCATTTGACCTTGTGCG
Organism: Thysanoteuthis rhombus; assembly: GCA_963457665.1. Lineage (NCBI taxonomy): Eukaryota > Metazoa > Mollusca > Cephalopoda > Oegopsida > Thysanoteuthidae > Thysanoteuthis > Thysanoteuthis major. Next base: position 15,653,544 of record OY735222.1, read on the forward strand.
TGCCGTAAACTTTGTAAATATCGGTCTCGACCTGTCCGTATTTACTCGCTTCCTCACGAGGGCAAGATGTATCATTAGCGATACTGCGCCTCAGTAGTCCATCATCGGTCACTGTATTGCAACTGCGCAAAGCTACCAAAGAGTGTACTGTGTGCAGATACCACACTGTGATCATCAGATGAACAGAGTTCAATCACCTATTCTATAGTGATTGAACTGGTATCTCTACGCTAATTTGTGCTTTCAGTCACAAAGAATGCCTTAAAACCCACATGTATAGAGTACAATGTATATACATATATATTTTTTCGAGTGAAGCACTTTTCAACGTCACCAGAAGAGACCATTACATTGTAGTTTGCGAATTACCCGTCTCAGTGTAGAAGTATAATTTTACGAGTGTTACATTTGATGAATGAAACTCCAAAATTATTCAAATAATTTCACCATTAGTTCAGTTTGACATTCAGGAAGTGTTGAACATAAACCAGAAAATGTGTAAACTATTTCTGAATTTTTTAGATGATGGATCATTTTAATATATGTATGTTGTTTGTTCTGTTTTCTTACCGTTGTCCTCATCTCAGTTAATTTCTTGGAAAAAGCAACGTTTCCGCCATTGTACTCTAAGGCCTTCTTCAGATGGATGTCGTAATCGGGTGTTATTTTTTTCTGAATGCTGAGGCAGTTGACACCTATTGGAGCATTGGGTCTGATTGTCCTCATTCTGCTGTGTAATTTTTGGGGTTTGGGAACTTTCTAGTTCTAAAAAATGTTGTTTACCGTTTTTGGTGTGATAAATCAGTCGTTGTACGAATCTGGAAGAAGAAAAATCTGCCAATTAAGACTTCCTCCTGAAGAAGACTGTAGAGTACAACGACCGCGACGTTGTGCTCAAAAAGTGACCCAAGATGGGGACAATAGCCCGAAGAAACCTGTACATAATGTGTATAATACGTTTGATATTTCATGAGTACAATGCAATACTGCCATCATTTCTGACTGCCTGTGTAAACTAATAATAAGATGGTGAATCTAGTGATCTATTGGCGAGTACATCAAATATAGATTTCAATGTTTATTGTTTGTAGGTTGCAACGACAAAAAGACGCCGTTCTACATATCTGAGTCATTTTTACTTAGAAGTTGATGCAGTTGATGCCGTGCCAAAAGTGGTAAGTCATCCTTCTTTCTTTTTTTTTCTTTGGCTCAATGCATCTGGCTTCTTTTGAAAAGTACGGACTAAGAAGACATGTTGTCGGCTGCACTCAGGAAGGCAACCCTGCAATTAATCTTGATGAGTTATCATCTCTTATATAAACGCGCCAAAGGAAATTGATTGCTACAGTGGGATTTGATTTGATCTTTGTGATATATTTCATGTGTTATGAGTATAAGAAAACAAACAACACCCTCCTCCGACAAACTTATGCATATACAGAAAGGGCAAAAAGTATATGACAAAAGTTTGATTTACTGTACAGCTTCGGAATTAACAGAATTCGGAAAAGGATCCCTGAAATCTATACATAACCTTCAATGATTAATCTTGTTTCAATATTTTTTTTTCCATTTGTTGTATTAATAACAACTTATGGTCTGAATTCTGCCAATGTTGACTCAGTATAATTATATTCAAATAAACTTTTTGTGATGTATCGGATGCTTTTTGTACTCGATATATATATATATATATATATATATATATATATATATATATATATATATATATATATATATATTGTTAAAAAAACTTTTTGAGGGTTGAGTTATCTATGCATGAAGAGTGCCCCATATTGCAGTAGAGCATATGTAAATAGGTGCACATAGACGATTGCACCACCGGCATGAATCTCAGAGACACTGCGAATAACAGAATTTTCTATGTACATACGCGCGCACACACACACACACACACACACACACACACACACACACACACACACACACACATATATATATATATATATATATATATGGGGATGAGTACATACATTTACTGCTGAGAAAATAACAGTAACACTTACAAGAATACCTCCATTAGATAATAATCTGTTGTCAGTTATGGTTTCAGGATTAGAGGGAGATGCCACAGCAATACCTCACAATATCACCAGGCTTTGTTTGTTCTCTGCTACAATGGCAAAAGTTATTTTCCTGACAATATGTTCACGGCCTAGAGTATATATAATGCTTCACTTATCATTAAACCTTCCATTACAGCACTGTTTGAGGGGGGGGGGGTATTTCATTTTATTGGCTATTAAAATTTTTCATATTTTGTATTTTTTTTCAGCAATTGTGAAATTCATGCTGACTATATACTTTTATGTTGACTTTGATAATTATATAATTACATCATTTTTCTTTTGAGAAACCAGAACATCATTTTTACCTTAATATGTAAATAAGTATTAAGTAAAAAGAAAAGAAAGGAAAACAAACAAAAAAAAGAAAACCAAACAAGAAAAGAAAAAATAAAGACGAAAAAGAAAAGAATCAAGAATGTTACGAACCTGACTTCACATACTTTGTTTATTTTAGTTCTCTCTTTGGTCATTTTTATTGGAATTTATAAGATTATTTCCTTTTACGTCTGAATGAATAACATATTCATTTTGTTCAATTTTCAGAAATAACAAAAAAAAATTTTTATTTTGATTTACTGTAAAGCAGCGGTTCCCAAATTTGTAGGTGGTGCTCCCTCTTTTGCGAAATTGAACAAATTAATAAAACATTTGAGCAAATATTATATATTTTCGTCAAAAAGAATAAGTACAAAAAAGTATAATTGAATTGAAAACAATTTCAAGTAATAAAAACTCAAAATTATTTTTGGAGGGGTAATTACTTCCACTCTGGGAATCGTTGTTTTAAAGCTTAGTGTTTAATTTTGTATATTTTTTCACTTTCTTTCAGGATTCTTTAAAAGTACATTTTTCATTTTGAAAAATTAATACGAATTGGCTTTTTTCCAGACCTACTAAAATCAAAAGGGATTATACTCGCATTAATCACTTTCAGTATTCACTTCACGACTGATCGTTACATTATGTTGATACTTTTTGAATACAAATACCTCCATTTTGTAGGTCACAAAACAGATCAAATATTTCAGATGAACTTTAAAACACATGTAAAAAAAAAAGTACATACATTTTCTTCCTCTGGAATACTAAGATTGAAAGATACTCTTTTTATTTTAACCACGTTACTCTACAGCTGGTCTTTATTTTAATAATTTTGGAGTAAAAACTTTTTTTCAGGAGCACAGCGCGCGGCTATCGTATTTGAGTCCCTGAGAGTCGAGCAATAGTTCACTAAAACAGACTCGTCAAGTTTCGGTGTTAGGAATGAATGAGAATCATGCACCCTGCCCCACCCAAACAAAGTACAAATTTGGTAGGGTGTGTCCTTCTTGGGAAGTTTTTGACATGCTTCCCTAGAAAATTTTGGAAATGATAGTATTGGCTAAAATTCCGTTCCAAGGCATGTCAGCTACTGAAATTAAGTAATGTTTGAAGTCTGTTTAAAACAAGTTTCATCTTCAGTTGAAATCTAAACCAATTTAATGAATCGAAATAAATCTAACACTTTTCGTAAAATGCATGGGAATTTTTCTTTCAAGAGCTTGGGCAACCCTTGGAAGTTCCAATCCGTTCGTGTCTTCAGTTCGCTGTTAAACATCGCTTGAGGTTAGACGTTTTTCTGTCATGGAAAAATGGTCAGTTCAAAGCTTGAGCCACGGATCAGTTTTGAATTCTGACGAAATTGAAAATGGCTATCGAATCCTTTTGTATGCTAACTGCAGTTTCTGTAGAAGAATACATTTCACGTGCACGTGTGTTTGAGCGGTACAAGAGATTTTGTGAGGGTCGAGGGGATGTCGAAGATTATGGGACAATTGTTACCTTTCCCGTTTTGAAAAGGACCGTCGTTCCAGAGGGTTAGGATTAATATTTTATGGTTAAGGTCAGATCGTTATCAGCGTATGTCATTCTGCAGCTGGAATGAGGGCCATTTTAAAACGGGAAAGATAACGATTGCCCATTGTGGAAACACATGCTTATGGATAACTATCTTTTTCTTCATCGATGGAGACCATTTCTGCTGTCATTCTTACGCTGAGACGTCGATCATTTCGTACACAGCAAAATATCAAATTCTCCCGTTATAAAAATGAATTAATCTAGCTTTACCTACCCCTCCCATCATCATCATCATCATCATCATCATCATCATGTCTTTTAACGTCCGTCGTTAGACATGGATTTTCCCCAGGATTCGCCACACTTTTCTATCGTGGGCGTCGCAGAGCCAGTATTTCCTGAATTTGTCTTGCTCATCTCCCCATCTTGTGTTTTGTCGGCCGCGGTTTCGCGTGTGATCTCTGGCGATCCATGTTGTGAATCGTGATGTCCATCAGCTATCTTTCATTCTTGCAACATGGCCTGCCCATTGCCATTTGAGTTTTTTAATAGTTTCTATGATGTCTTGGACCCCTGCTTTCTTCCTTATATACTGTACTATCTTGTGATCTCTCAATGTAAGGTTGAGCATGATTCTCTCATGCGCACGTTGCATGTTTCTCAGTTTGCAGGTCTGCCTCTTGGTTAGGTTCCATGTTTCAGCTCCATAAGTGACTATCGAGAGAATGCATCGGTTATATACTCTCCTTTTTAGGATTATTGGGATCGACCTGTTTTTGAAAGTTGAGCACGCTCTGCTGAAGGCTTGCCATCCCAGAGTGATTCTTCGCTTGATTTCTTCCTCTTTTGAGGATCTCATGGAGATTCGTTCTTGCCCTTTATGCTGAGTCTTTCTTGGGTATTAGATTAGTTTTATATTTTGCGAAATAAATGCGGATTCTGGAAACTTTTGATGGTGTATTTTTACCATAATCAACATAAAAAAATAACTTTTTAGGTGGTTTGCACATATTCTTTGAGAACATTAAGTAGTCTATAGGGAAAAAAGTTTTAGAACCACTGCCCAAAATCAAAATACTTTTTTCTCTTTATTGTAAACGGATGTAGTTCATCTATTGGTTAAATTTGGGCCAATCGAATCACCGCAGCCCCACAAATATTCCGCCCGACCAACCAGCCAAGTGGGTGACAGATTCTACTCTCTTTGATTGTCTCTGTGTCTACGTGTATGTGTGTACATTCCCTGGTCACATTTTTGGGCGTACAACCATAAAATTTTGCATGAAACAGTACGAGGCACCATCTGAAAATATTTCTATGTTTTTTTCAAAAAATTTGTTTTGGTTGTCTCTATGCTTATTTCAGATCAACAATGCCCGATTCTTGTGCTGGTATTTTTTAGATAATTTTAGATAAAATATCTTCTTTCTTTCAGATAATTTTAAATAAAAGATCATTATTAAAGATAGTTTTAGATTATTTTTTTACATGATTAGTTTTGGATCACGCACAGGCTACGGTGATTCATTTATTCAAGTTACGAATATTTTGGCTTATTTTGTTGATCTCCAGAATTTCTCCAACCTTCAATATTCCTTTTAATTCTGTTGATTTATCTTTCGAATATTTTTAATTCTGTGATCCTTCTGGGCGTTTTTTAATGAGATTTCGTAGCTCATTCGAGGTGACTAACTTCTTATATATCGTTACATCACATACTGATAAACATACTTCTGGTTAGGGGCCGTGAAAAAATTAGTGACCATGTTTGCAAGGCGACAACAGTGACGTCACAATATGGTCGATCTCTTTTTTTTTTTTTACATTTTCTTGTTTTCTTCTCTCTGTTTTCTTCCAGGACCTTTGATTTATCTTTCATCGTTTTTCCCTGTCTTTTTTCTTTCTTTCTTTTTTCTTTTTTCTCTTTTCTCTTACTTCCTTTTCTTCTCCGTTTTTCTTTCTCCTTCTTTCTCTTTTTTTCTCCTTTTCCCCTCCGTCGTGTCGTCTGACTTCCTCATTTCACGATCAATATCCTGGTTCAGGAACGCCTACACAAATATTTATACGAACTTATCTAGTCAATCTGCATACTTATGTGCAAGTTTTTCAATATTATCCTTTTACCCCGAATGCATGAATGATTAAATCCATTTATGGGCCTGCTAACATTCAAATCGACCAAATTCTCATCGTGTTCGTCCGACGAGATCAAAGATGGGGATGGCTTCAGTTCTGAGTGGTGCAGCTGCTACTGTGCACAGTAGGGACTGAATTCATGACTTGAGCTCAACTTGGATTATAATGAAGAAGAGTTCAGACTGTCTGTCTGGATCCTTGAACGATAAAATAGTATGCAGTGGATGATCAGAGCGCTCTGCGAATCATGACATGCTTGTCGTGCTCCATAGTGCATTACTGGACTCAAGGGGACTACACTCCCTGTTTTGAAATCAGGATTGTCCATCTCCTAGAATGACAACCATGGTTAGAGAGATCAGTCTATCCAGCTAAAAACCTATCGCTGGAGCGATGGGGTTTATGCTTTCTCGTAGGGCTTTAGTGCTGTGATCGTAAACTATCTCAGCTCAAATTCAGTCTGCGGATTCCATTCTTCATGTGGTTAACCGTTAGGCTGTTTGCACTTCCAATTTGAGCAAATAGATTCCACATGAATTGACAGAAAATCAGCGTGCTCATCACTATTTAGTTGCAACAATGATTATTTCTGGAACACGCCATTGTTTGAGATGAAAAATGAAAATTGTAAATTTGATGGAAGGAATTGGGATTCTTCTTGTTTAGAATATAGTGTTTCACTGTTCACAGTCAAAATCCGATATTTCATGTGGTACAACCATATATTTTCAAAGCTTAGCTTAACCCGACGCAAGGTATTACAGAACAATTGTAGTTGCACCACACTTCTAAAAGAGGTAGGCCTATCTACCTACCTCCAAAACCGATATCCGAAATACTGACTTTTACCAGTGTTCAGTAAGAATCAAACTCACGGGCTTGAAACAGGCTGCAAAAACCACCATCAATCTATAGCAAGCCCACTGGTTATTTACTTTAGTCTGAACACAATATCTAATGAATCAGTGAGGATCGAACTCACTCAACTGACGAATGATATAAGAGCAGATAACTAATCACCAGTTTTTAGAACTTTTTCTAAAATGAAGTATTAAAGATAGATCGATAAGTTTCGCAATAAATTTAGGTTCAGACGTCTTTGATGATAATGCATCTGAGCAAATAGATTCCTCGTGAATTGACTGAGAATCAGAAACTGCATTGTTTTGAGGCGTGTTCATCACGGTTTACTCGCAACAACCACCCCCTTTTATAACCTGTTCTAAAATGGAATGTTATAGATTGATCAATATGTTCCTCTCTTTCTGTCTCTCACTCTCTCGAACGTACTCACACACGCACATACACACACATACCCATCAGAAATGTCTCATTCGCAGCTGAACAAAGGTCTATGTCTTTTGCCAGATCTTTAGGGACATACTTTTTCAATTATCGATGTAAAAAGAATCGGAAGAAACAAGATTTTCGGCAACCGGAAGATGCTATGACTGTTACTACATGGACGATCTTCTTACTTTCCTCAATTCATCTTGTTTCAGTCTTCTTGAAGGGGTTTTTATTCTTGTTTTTCTTAAGTGAGTGAAGGATCTATTTTTCTAACAGTTGTTATTTTAGTAAGGATCTTTTCTTAAGGTAATTTTAAGGCCAGATTTCCTGGTCCCATCCTGGATTTGATACAGCTCTACCGCAAAGAATAAATGTTTGGATATTAGTGAGTGTGTGTGCGTGTGTGTGTGTGTGTGTGTGTGTGTGTGTTAGTGAGTGTTCAGTGAATTTTTGCGTGCATGCATGTATGCGCATGTGCACAGTTGTGTGTGTGTGTATATGTGTGTACTCGTGTGTGTGTGTGTGTATGTGTACATTCGTGTGTGGGTGTATGTGTTCACTCGTGTGTTGGTGTATGTCATATGATAGTTCCTGCAGATTTGTATTTAGTCATTTGTTCTTTAGCAAATCAACCATTTTGTTTTCATGATTGTTTTCTATAACGCTATAGCACTGTATCCGTAAAAAATGGCTGGATTATTTACGTATAGATCGGCACATCTGCCGAGGACCTGGGTACCTGTGCCCTCTGTCAAGGATAAGTGCGTAGTATCTGTGCATTTATCGTCTAATTTATTTACGTTTCGAATCAAACAATGTGGTATGTGTGATTTTAAAATGCTTATTTGCAACTCCAAGACTGAACCAGTGGATGTCACCAAAATTATGAATTGCTGGAGCGGTTCACTATATTCCTAGAAATCATTTTTTCTTATTTGTTCTTTCTTTCTTTCTGGATTAAAAGTGTTACTGTATTAAAGGGGTCGGTAGATTTGGGATTTGCCGGATTAAAGAGTTTGTCGGATTAAAAGGGTGCCAGATTGAAGCGCTTGCTGGGTGAACTAGAGTTATTGCCTGCAGGACCACAAAACTGGATTTGATGCCCACAGGGAAACGATTGTCGGTCGGCGTAAAAACTGAACAAAAACTGAAAGACAGAATTTGGGTAATGAAAACTATATAGCCTGAAGGGGGGAATTAGGTAAAGAAAGCTACATAGCGAAAGGAAAACATTATTTCTGAGTATATAGTATATGAATACAGTTAGATTTCTGTTTATTTATTATTATCAATGCGCTTCTTGACTACCCTTTTTTTACTTCCTTCCACTCGTTCTTTATCTATCTACCCATCTACCATGTTCTCTCTCTCTCTTTTTCTTTTAACCCCTCTCTCTCTCCCTATACTTATATAAATCAATTTATTAATCTGTTTATACTCGTGCAGTCACCTATTTGTTAAAGAGATTTATTATTCAATTAATTTGTAGTCATTTTAATGGCATGTTTGATCCGATGAACGAGTTTCCTGCCTTTAAGCAAATATTTTGCATTCCATGCCAAAAATTATCAACTTCGTTGAATAATTCATATGCAATAGGATAGGATCTATATTCACTCACGCGTTAACTTGAAGTTTGCATGCATATACATAGATATATATGTGTGCATTTCTCTCTCTTTCTCCTTCTGTCTGTCTCTCTCAATATATATATCACGCTCCTCTATTCAGGGTTGAGAACTTTTTAAGTGAGATAACCCGTTCATCGTAAGCTTGTGCAATGCTCTTCCATAGGGATGGAGCACTCTGGTGAACAGGGAATTTAAACTAAATCAATATATCGCTTAAATTCAGCTTTACTGACCGTCCTAGTGCAGAGGTAGGATATCGGCCGCTGGGTCTGAAGCGAAGGTTTCAATCGTGCCTCATGGTACTGGATGGGATAACGGATAATCTATAGCCACACTGAAGAGTTGTAATATAAAGAAACAGCTGTCTGTGGATGACACAATATACATATATATATATGTAAACTTTTCATGTTGTTATCCTGAAAAAGTTCAACTTATTCTGTCATTGTTTACAGATAGCAGGGCGATGATAAGCAACGTAGACTTGCAAGTCATCGCTGGTGCTCTGCACCGTACCTTACATATATGGCCTTGTGTCAGACTACGATACAATGTGTGAATCTTTTTCTGTTCTTGCCATACTCAGAAGCTCTTACCCTTATATATTCTTTTTCGAATTCTTAAGAATATACCCAGCGATCAGTAGTATTGCTCACCAAGAGTAGAGGCAAAGTCCACGCTAAATTCGATTCGTGAATGCTGTTCAAATAACCCAAACTTTTGGATAGTACCACGTATATAATAAAATGCATTTTAATTACACTTACGTGCAATATATTACTGTGTGTTTCTCTTTTAACCTCGTTCCATCGAACTCCAGAATGAAGTCTTTGTTTTCTAACCGTAACAACAAGAACAACCCTCACCAATTGAGGGAGGTAAACCGGCACGTAAAAATCACATTCCCTTTCTGTAACTTGAACTCACAACCAACTGATTCCCTGTAAGCTGTCTGTCTTACTGACTGGGCTAATTTGACAATGCTTAGATATTAATGAAAATTCATCAGACTGATACCCAAGGGCTTATCTCATTCTAATAAATGAAAATATTTATACAAAATCATATTTATTTTTGTAATTTTTCATTTATTACATACACAATACAGAAGTCTTCATCTTCAGTCGGAGTGGGAGTTGGAGTGGAATTTGACCCTGCAGCAATCAGTCTTGTTTTCTTTATCTACCTCTGCCAGCGCTAATTGAGCACTTTTGGAGATATTCTCTGGACAGACAGACGGTTGGAAAGACACGAATTATCTCCAAAAGTTCTCCAAGAATTTTGTGTTAGGATGGGCAATTTTGGGGTGAAATCAGATTTTGTTTTCGATGGTGAATTATTTCTTATCATTCTGCATGAAAAAAGGCTAAAAACGAACTTTAAATAAAAAGGCAAAATCTAAATTAATTGAGAGTAACACAGTATTTGTATATATTGCAGGAAATAGCGTTCTTCTCCTTTTTTTTAAATACTTTATTTTTGTTCAGTTTCAGATGTGTCTACACGTCTTTATCTGATGCTTTTCGGTCGGTCTGTCGGTCCCAGTTGTGACGCCATTAAAAGAATACTGTCCCGATCAATTTTTCCTCGCCAGCCGCTAATGATGTCATAATAGATTTATTTAAGTTCCTTAATAGTTCCAAAACACCAAATTTTTTTTTTGTTGTTGTTGAAAATAATACTCGCAGAATATTTGCATGTGTCAATATTCTATGTTATCTGTTATCTGCCCTTCTCGCAACACGACCTGCATATTGCCATTTGAGTTTTCTCATAGATTCTATAATTCTATAATCTCTCAGACTCCTGTTTTCTTCCTGATACACTGAGCTGTCTTGTGATCTCTCCATATGAGGTTGAGCATGATTCTCTCATGCGCACGTTGCATGGCTTTCAGTTGGTTAGGTTCCATGTTTCAGCTCCATAAGTGACTATCGCGAGAATGCATTAGTTGTACACTCTTCTTTTTAGGATTATTGGGATATTCTTGTTTTTTAAGGTTGAGCTTGCTTTGCTGAAGGCTTGTCATCCTAGAGTGATTCTTCGCTTGATTTCTTCTTTTGCGTGTTTCATAGAAATTTGTCGTCCTAGGTAGATGTAGTGGTCTACCTTGGCAGGGGCATGCGCTCTCTTGGTGCTTTTTAAATCGTCCTGAAGCAGAAAAAAGAAGAAAATTCCTTATCATAATTAGATATCCACTATAAACATAAACCCTTTTTTAAAGTCCCCGTTTCTGACATATCTCAACGCAAATGGAACGAGAAAAGTTTAATTAAATTCCAGGGAATATTTATTCACTCGGCCAGTCGTTGATTTATCTAGTAAGATGTCAAAATCATCCAATCAGGTACAAAAACACTCGCTGCAAATATCCGGCTTGAATTTTCCCACAAGACCTCAAGCTATCGGACATCTAGATACAATTTTTTTCTTTACACATTTCTGTCTTCGTTTATTCATCCTCTCTCTGCCTTTCTTATTTTCCTTCTTTATGTCTTCTTTTCCGTCTCTCTTTCTCTATTTCTTTCTGTCTTTCTTTCCTTCCCTTTTACTGGTCCCTTTTCGTTTTCTCTTCCCCAATACATACTATTCATTTGATCCCTTTTTTCTAATTATTTTTCTTTCTTTCTCTCTTTCTTCCTTTCTTTCTCTCTTTTTGAGTCATTTTCCTTTTCTCTGTTTCATCCTTTGTCTTTCCTTTTTTATCATCTTATTTCTGTTTCCAATGGGACTTTCTTGATTAGAAAGAGATTTAAAACTTCAAAAGAACGCAGACACTACACCCAGACAGACAGATGCATGTACACAAGTGTATATATATATATATATATATATATATATATATATATATATATATATATATATATATTGTGTTGTGAATGTACCACCAGACAATGTAAAAAGAATACACAATTAAAGAAAATGGGGCTGCTACAGGCCAAGTGGTACATTAACCGTGTCATAACAGGAGATCATTTCAAATAAGAATATGCATATTATAACTCAATCTATAATCATTCTGTCGGAGCATGTATCCATGTGTGGGGGGGGGTGTATTACACCGAATCGGTAAATTGCTTCATTGACGAAGTTGACTTATTTTTGTTAAAAAAAAGTTTGATTTCACTTTGATTCCATCAACTTTTGATTGTGAAAAAATTATATTTTTATATCTTTGTTTTGATTGAATAAACCTTTGATCAAACTAAAATTACACATTTTGTGAAAAGAAAGTTGAAAATTCGCCAAATAGGCAATTTCGCCGATCTGATGTGATACATGTTAATCGAAAACCCTGTTTCCTCGGAGCGCCAAATGTCTTCATTTCGCCATCTTTAATTGTACCTTTTTACTTTCTACCCTTCGTTCTTCCTTTTTACTATACAATATCAGATCAATTGTCAAAACATCATGATAAATGAAATATCTGCTAGAACAGTGACACCGTTTGATAGATCTTTTCTCCCTTTTTTACAGTGACGAGATTAGGTGTCCTGGTCTGGATTAGTCCATCATGGGCGTCGACTGGGGTTTGACCCATCTTAGATCAGGCCTTCTCACCTAGGATGAGTGGGGCTTGAAAGTTAGAACCTTAGAGTCAAAAAAAGGATAATGGTGCTATTCAATTGTTTTATGCAACCTTGAGGTACCCGCATGAAAAGAGAGTTTTATTCTTCGTCTGTAACAGGGTTACCTCAAAGATATATTCCGAATTTGGTTTTTTGCACACAACCGAGGAAAAGTGTCAGCGGACGCCCATGTAGCCGATTCTTTTGCGTTTCTGTAGCATTTATGTCAGGACAAAGCAACCTCAATATTGTTTCAGATAGCGACAAATTACCTCCGAAGACCTTGAATGACCCCAATGTCAATTTCGCTAAACCTTTGGCCTTCGACCTGGAAGGATGTATGTATGTGCTAAATTCCAACATCCTTGGAGCAAAAGTTTAGCCAACAACTTTCTGAAAATTGGTTACAAATTACCAGAAATTATAACTGGTAACCTTGGATGACCTCTGAGGTCAACTTTGCATAGCATATGACCTTCGCCATCGGAAGATTTACCCCTATGCTAAATTTTGTTGGTGCAAAATTGTGGCCTACAACTTTAAAAATTGGCTGGAACTCACCAGAAATGGCATCTGGTGAACGTGCATGGCCTCCAAGCCTATTTACAAGTTGGTGTTTATTGGGTCTTCCTGATAAATATACGGTCAATGTGTCTTGTAATTTCAGTGCGAAAGAGGCACGGACAAATGAGCAAACAAACAAGCAGAAGATTCAAAATTATATACATATATATATATATATATATATATATATATATATATATATATATATATATATATATATATATATATACATAAAGTGAAAGAGGGAGACAGGGAGAGACAGACTGTTGGATAGATAGATATAAACAGGCCAAGATTGATAAATGTGAGCAGACTGGGATTGTTAGTTCGATAGATATACATACGTAAATACATAGTGTTTTTAAGGTTACTTTTCTCAAGTAATAAGTTTCTATGGGAACTAACATCGGCCTTTAAACTTGCTATGAGCGTATTTACAAACTCGACCCTGTAAATTGGAGATGCTCTTTGTACCTTCCATGAAGCATACTTAGTGACCCTCAGGCAACTCTTTTATCTCAACCTATTAGTGTGGATAATTGATTTCCGAGACAATTAGACTGGTTCCAGCTTTGCAAATTATGATTATGAATGGGAACTTGATGTTATTTCTCATTAACTCACTTTGTTTAATAAGTAGAATAATTGAGTCGAAAGAAGTCTATGGTAACATATGCGGCCCAAATGTACAGTCAGATCACCGTTTCCTGGCTACAAATTTTCATGACATTGTTTTGTTTTTACTATCTTGAAATAGACTGAAATTACTTCCATTAAGAGATGAAGTATATTCCTTACGTTGTCCGACTTTGAAAGTTATGATGAAATTACCATAAAGAAAAGACCAGACCAGTCAATGATAAATAGCGACAAGCCAGCCTGTCGATGGGTCAAACTCTGGTATTACTTCTATTCCAAATGAAGTTGATTATTGCGTATATTTTTTTTATAATAGATAAATCTTCAGATATATGGGACCTATCAGTTTGACTCTGTTGATCAGTGAACCGCCTAGCAATCACATAATCGCCATTTCAAGTTAAGAAATACCAAGTTTATCTATCGGTTCGGTTTAACGTAACGGGATAGACAAACTGGAGAGTTTACTCTCCTAACTTGGCTGAGGATTGTTATTGTTCTTGTTTAATTTTAGAATTCAAGTAATCTGAGACATTTTGCAATTATTAAGAGAAATAGTCTGTTTTGAAGTCTACCATTCTAATGTACCGAAATTCTGCGAGAGAAAAATTCATTTCTCGAGAAAAATACGTTATCAGTAGCAATGACATCTGACCTTGATGTTCGTACGTAGGCGTGTGTCTATAGATTATCATGTTTTTTCTGCCAATTAGGCGTTTTCTCCTCGGAAAGTAGTACTTCTTCCCGATGTAATGTTTTGCCCAAATTTGATTTTTTTTAAACTCGAAAAACTCAGCCTCAAGACTTTTTCGTGTTGGACAGTGTAAGAAATCGTCTTCTGTTCGCCACGGAAGAGTTGGGTGAACGTTTATCAACAATCAAACACACACACACACACACACACACACACACACATATATATATATATATATATATATATATATATATATATATATATATATATATTGCAAATATACGTATGTATATTTTCAGTTGATTCCAGTCTGAATATGTGTTTAACCCGAAACAAGATTAAATTTGTTACCGGATAGTCGTTTAAAATTTGTTACACACACACGTATGCGCGCGTGCGTTATTACACGGTGAACGTATCATTTGGTCTAGATAGCATGTCAAAATGATATAACGCATTTATGATTATTTGTGTCGGATAATATATCCATTTCCTAATATATATATATATATATATATATATATATATATATATATATATATATATATATATATATATATATATATATATATATATAATCCTACAGGGCAATTACATATGCAATATTTTTATCTAAAACTGACGTCCGTTTTTATTTGATGAATATAGCCCAGACAGTGTAAATAGAATAAACTATTGAAGAAACAGACTGCTGAAGGAATCGAACCCACGTCCAAGAGCAGGCTTTTGTTCATTCTATTTAAGCTGTCTAGGCCAACTGGCATGTTCACCATGTAAAACGGAATGTCGGCTAAATTAAAGTTTTATATAAATAAAACTTATTTATAATTATATTTATTAGATATATTTATAATATATATTATAAATAAATTATATATTGTACCCGAATAAGATTGACCATCTCGCCCAATTTTTTAGTGGAGAAGACTGATACCTTAAAATCAACTTCCACAATCAAGGGGAGGATGGAAGGAAGGAACATATATGAGTAGATAGGAGGCCTATGTACACAGCAGGTTAGATAGATAGATAGATAGATTGATAGATAGATAGATAGATAGATTGATAGATAGATAGATAGATTAACACGAACAGGCCTGTATAGACAGAACAAGACAGAAGAAAGAGGTGAGGACGTGAAAGAGAACGAATGGGTTTGTTGAAAACATCGGGGAGAAATGAAAACCGTAGGAGTTGCTTACACTTATTCATTCGCAAACCAACCAATGTTTATTTACGTATGTTTATACAACTTTGCATGTGTTTATACACATTGGCACAGTGACATAGAAACTCACACTCGAAAACAAATACATGTCTATACACTAGCACACACAAACACTGGGTTAATCAGGCTGAAATCTACTGTATCGTCGTCGAACTATAGATGTCGATGTTGATTTTATGCGCTAACTGAAGAACAATGATGACGGTCAATCGCTGACATTTTGCATAAACCTTAATCCTCCCATGGGCCTGAACTCCAAGGGTTTGATAGTAGTGGAAAAACAAAGCCAATACTTGGAACATGACATACAGTGGAAACGCCTCTTCACGAAGTCTCAACTTCCTTCGAAATTTACCCATGATTTTTTTTTTAAATATTGTGTTGTATCAAAGACTATATATAATGTGACGGTCGTCCTCTTCTGGGCTTTATTTCAAGTCATCGCCATTGGAATGTTTAAACCAGTTTTTGGGCTGTACTTGCGCATTTCGCCGCTAGGTATCACGAACCGACACTATTCTGAGTCACTATGTCACGTGTTTTTAGATTGACTGATTTGTTTCCTGAGTCCTTTTGGTGTTCGTAACCGTGTTTAACGATTTTCACGATGACTAAGAGTAAGCATGAAGTTATGTTTTCTCCAGTGAGGAAACTGCAGCTGAAATCGACGAGCTTTTAAGAAAGAAGCTTTTCGCGAAACACAAAAGTGTACGAATTGTATCTGCGTTTGAAACGTCACTTGAAGACCAACCACGATTTGGACGACTTTCAGCAAGCTGAAATGACGAATGTTTTGGGGAATATAACAAATGGAAATCGTCGTCGGACCATTGATGAGATATTTGAGGCGACTGGTTTGTCTTGGAGTTCATGCCGATGAATGGTAACAGAAGATTTGAAAAGAAACGCGTTTCTGCAAATTAGTAACTCCTTCGCTAACGGAGAATTGAATTTTTTTTCTTTTAAAAACAACAACCGTTTGAATGAATGCCACGATTTCAGTGAGTCCTAGTTTCTTTCAAAGTTGTATCCGGGGATGAGTCCATGATTCCGGTCATTTTGAGGTACTCCTTCAATAAACGGTATTTGTTTTCTACGAATTCAGGGGGACCGTGTATGCTGTCAGAAGTTCAATGCAAAAAGACAGATGACTGTATGATACGAGAGGTTGTAAGTACTAAACAGTATTCAGTATTAACATTTCGGAGCGAATACCAAATAGCGGTCTTGTCATATTGTATCAACAATCCCAACCCCACAATGAACAGTGACAGCGACTTTTGAATTCTTTCATTAATGAGACCGCCACTTAGGTTTACAGACTACGGACATTAATAACATTTACGCGGGAAACTCGATCTGTTAACCGAGACAGCCTTGAAATCAAAATGGCGTCTTTGGGTACGTCGTCTGACTATTTTTTAAATAGGAAAGGAGATACTGCCACTGACAGGAGGAATGAAGAAAAAGATCATGAACTTATGGCTTTCTTTTCTTTTTTTTTTTTTCGTTGGATTTTGTTGAAAATATCTTTACTTCTTGTTATATTTTTCGTTTTGAAAGACATCTTTTTTTAGCAGACAACCATCAGATTTTTTTCAAAAAGGTTAAGCTTTTTTTTCTTTTGAAAGACATTTTAAATTAGTTGACAAACATCAGATGTTTTTTGTTTTCAAAAAGGGCAAGCTTTTATTTATCTCCGTTTGATATAAATTATGTGACATGTTTATGAAAGCAACGATTTTCTGGGGTTCAAATAACCAAGAAGATGGATAGATAGGTAGATAGAAGATTTTGTTTTTGTTTTGTTTTTTTTTCGAAAATATATTTTACTGATATCAAAGAGTTTTGCCTACCTACCTTTTTCTTCTCTAAAGTGACGTCAGTGATAGTTTCAGCTTTGATGTTGAGCAGTATAATACTATGCTTGTTAATGAGATAAATACTCCCAATTATTTTGTCGGATATTTATGGCTTAAATGCTCAATTGTTTATACTTTTGTAAGTGATATATACTTCCAGTAGACATAATATTCTGGATATTAAGTCGATATACACGTACACAAATTATAATTAGCAATGGGATCACATCAATCAACGAAACCTTTATATATATATATATACATATATATATATATATATATATATATATATATATATATATATATATATATATATATATATATATATATATATACTAGCAGAAATACCAGGCGTTGTCCGATTTTTTCTTATTCCTGATATAAATACTATCATATGAGTTAGCTATAATTGGAATAAATTGCTTCAAAATGCACACAGTGATACAGTAATATAGCTCCTGGGTTGTTGCAATCAATAAATGTATAAAATCGTGCAATTGTACCTTTTTTTTTTAATTGCAGAGATAAACGAAAATTGACAAACGAAGGATGTAAAATGAAATTTCATTCTTACGAAAATCTGAAATTTTTGTGAAAAAAAGGAATACATCTTTATGTTCCCCTAATTACGTGATTTGCTTCAGTCCATTTACGTACATGTAACTGTTTTCTAATCAGTGTAATTTTCCAACGTCCATTGAACGGCTTGCTTGTGTACATTTTAGGCTTTCGCCTTTCTCTTTTCGGTCTCATGGTATCTCTAAGGTAATAAAGGAACAGTTTAGGCAAAGCCCTGTATTATAGTAAGAAGTGGCACTATTTTGGTATTCAAATATAATGAATCAACATCTTAAAATACGTAATCATATTACAGTAACGAAAATTCAAAGATGCACAAGTATGCACTAACGAAGAGTACATCATAGAAATCTACAGGAACGGAATCATAAGCATATTTTCTAATAATATCTAAAAGCCAAAATCTTGTACGGGGAGACAAAATTTTTTTAAATTGTACAAAGAGAAAGAAAAGATATGGATTCAATCAAGAAATCGCTACAGAATATAAAAAAGAAACTCTAATTGATTAAATAGTAGAGCAAAAATGATGAGAAAAGTTGTTTATCATAACGAATTTGATAATGTAACAATGATATTATTACAATGAAATGGTAATTTATAACCATGAATATAATCTTTTCTGATATGCTTTGATTATTGTTATCTTTAAATAATATATTTATGGTATATTGAAAACTTGAAATAGCGAAACGACACTTATGAAAGTCCCGTATGTGACCCAACTTACTCAGTCGAGGACAGTTCAGGATATTTGTTCGTATAGAAGTCGTATACTCGACTCGAATTTTGTTCATCAGGCGCTAAATCGTGTAGGCTGACAAAAATAACCTTTAAGACTAACCCGACAAGGTCAGAATTTGGAATGTTAGGACAGGAAAGGGAGGTACGTGACAAAATGTAAAGGGTTTTTGTTTGTGTAAATAACAGATCTTGGCGTAGGGGGTCCAAATAGGGAGCAACGCAGACCCCTTCACCTGCTAGGACTAAGCATAATTAAACTTTTTTTTCTTGATATCTAGAATTAAGAAATGTCATAAGTAAAAACCCCAAATGATTCCAAGTAACCCTAATTTAACGGGAGCTACTTTTCACTCCAGCCATCCCAATCGATCAGCCATCCCAGCCAGAAATTTCAGCGAGAAAAGGGAAGAGTATGCAGAAGGGTGAGGGTCATTTGATTGGGCTGCTGGGAACGCAGTAAAAAGAATGTGAGGTCGAACATCAGCCTCCTAGCTCGCTCAAACACACACACACACACACACACACACGCTCGTCTTCATTCGAGATGAGCTACCAGAAATCCTAAAAATATTATTATAATCAAAAAAGGCAAAAAGATTCATAGAATCGATCATAAAAGGTATCTTAGCAAGTAGGATCTGTACGATTATCGCCGAGAAAAAATCTACCTAGAAGAATCTCGTAAAACCCTCTGCCAGAGAAGTCACGCTATATCTTTGGTAAACAAGGGGGCGTAAGGAGCTGAACAAATACCATTAACAGAATTAAAGATGAGGATGGGTAGATGCGTGCAGGGAGGCTGATCTTTCACTTCTCATTGCGTGTATCAGGTCCTCAGCAGGATCAAAGTGTAGTATCTGTTCCACGGCACAGACTGAGACGCCGGTACTGACACTTGTTTATCGAATGGGCCGGAGAATTGGGTTGTGGTTGGTATCGAGACCGAGTACATTACGTCAGCAAATGTGGTTATACTGAGGCTGCACACTGCTACGCACATTGGGAACCATCTGGTTCCCTTTCATTACTCGGCCAAGCTGCGGGGATCCGTTGCCCCGGAGTAGCACTGCTTCATTGCACTTAACGGAGCAGGTCGGGACGAGCCATTTTTGGATGGTGCGCTCCTATTTTCCCCACATTAAGCTCGACCTTGTGTCATCTTTTGCTGCGGTGGGGCAGCGAATAGATTGACCCTTCGTTCTCCTGTACACCTTTCACTTTCCTCGAATTTCTGCGTGGGATGGCTTATCGGCTGAGATGGTTCGGATAAAAAGTAGCGCCGTGAATGAACATCTAATAAAATGTCTCCTGTCTTATTCTTTATAAAGAAAAAAATTTATGGTCCTGTGGTAAATTTCTTTGTACATCTTGTTCTCTTCATTCTCTTGTTAATTCTCGTGCTAAAATAAGCAGCGACCCGAATGTGAATGGAAATATGAGATCATATATTACTTTCTGGTTTTTGATGTTTGAAATCTGCTTTCATTTTCACGTATTTATTTATTTGTATTTCTTTCGATTTGGTCAAGGATGGATCAGTAAGTCCCGTTTGTGTGGAGGATGTGCGTGCACGTGGCGGAGGCGAGAGGGTTCTCAGTTATCGGAACTACATAGTCTATCAATAGATGATAACGGGGCAGTGCAAATGTTTTATGTAACGCGAACTTCCCACATAAAACGCCTATTTTTATTGAGAGGGTTTCTTACTAAAGTTTTTTTCTGGGCATATCCTTTTTGCCACCCCCCCCCCTGCCCCTCTGGAAAATTGGTAGCGGTTGCCCATGCATAGGACCTTATGCCAGGCCACGTGAACCTAAATGTAGATTAGCTGGTCGACAAATGTGAGTTTGTGTATTTTTGTCTGTCTGTGTTCTGTGTTTGTGCTGTGGCCTTGATTGTCCCTTTAGAAAAATTGCTCGTTGAACTACCCTTCAAATCCCGCCCCACCCTCACCCAAACTCTTTCATCCTATCATTCCTTACCAAAGCAAAAAAAAAAAAAAAAGAAATGAAACATTTATAACGTCCCTAATGGCTCACATATTTGGGTTTTACATTTCAAAACACCCGAATTGGGATGTGAAGGTAGGTAGGGCTTTTTCGAAGGGATGAAAAAGACAACTAAGGTTTGACATTTCGGGATCTGTGTCTTTATTTTATTGTTTATTCATTTATTTATTGTTAACCCTTTGCTCAATTTGCTGGCTTTATTACTTTAGGGCCTCGGGCGAGAAACGCGGCGGACTCGCTGGCGAGTCAAGGTAACCCCCGCCTAAACCCGTTTGTTAACTATTTACAGCCATAAATACTATTATCCAGGCACTCATTACTTTTTCAACCGAATGGAATCCTAACCAGCGTATTTACTTCGCTTAAAATTTGAATTTTGTCTATCATGCTGTCTGCCGGGGATCGGCAATCTTTTTGCTTCTGCAGGACGGGTCCCTCATAAATGGATGGGTCAGAAAAAAAGCTATAAAAAAGCTTGAATCATGAGAATTAGTATTCTTCTAAGTATATCTAGTTATATCTTGTCTGAAATCGATGAATAACTGAAGCTAGGAAATCAATTGTGCTTAAACACGGATGATGCCATTTACTAATCAAAGAAATCAATTTAGTCACATTTTTTTTTCAATCAAGGGATCATTTGAATCTATGAAAAAGACGCAAAGAATCTTTAAATCGTCAAAGCAGGAATATTATCTTAATTGCTCGTGTGCCGGTGAAATTGCCTTCGCGGGCTGGATTTGGTCTGAAAACAGTAGGTCACCAACCCCAGAACTCCACAACTTCAGAACTTATCCAGCCATTTAATATTACCGAAAATAGCCTACCCAGAGCAATTACACCTTGGTTCACTTCAAAGTACCCCTAGGTTTCATTCCGCTCTCCATGCTTGAGGATATCTCGTATCATTTGATTTTCCCCAGTTATTTCGTCCCAGCAATATCGTTTGTTTGTTTTTCCTATATGATGTCTGATTTTATTGAACTATCTAATCCAGAAATGGAACTCTAGAACTCAAGACTAATTACTAGATACGCTTAGTCAACGCCTTTATCCTCTTAGCAAATGATTCCTAAACTGTTTCCCTTTCTCTTTCATTCTATCTTACCTTACAGGGAGCGGCGACTCTCACTTTTGGGATCGCTGCATTAGGCCATTGTCCCGGGTCGGGTAGTGCAGGAAAGTCATATACTCTGGTTTATCTAAGATCAGAACCTATATAAACAAAGCGAAAGGATGAAAATCGTAGTGTTTTAGAATAATTCTCTGTGGCTTTTGTTGTGCGGTTATCGGGAACAGCTCTGGTTACAAGGGCTTTTGTTATGAGGGCTTTTTGCTATTCATATCCTTCTGAGGATAGTGGCATTTGGAAGCATCAACGGGACGGATGGATCCAATTTCATCGAAGCTGATGATGCTCTTATGTTTCTGTGTATGAGTCGAGAGATACGGACAATGTAAAACTACTTCTATTTCAGTATTGTTCCCCAAAATTATTTATCTATGGTATTCTTGGCCATTATCCACTTGGTAAACTTCAATAACCTCAATTAACCTTTAGCCTGCCTTAAACGTCTGCGATGGTTGTGACCTGTCACTCACCTCCGGATGTGACACGAATCCTCGCTTTTTGAGATTGCGTAGATTAGATTTTGGGGATTATATCGCAGCGTGACTGTGATAAGATGAGTGGTGACTCGATAAGGTGCAGGGGATGTTGGATTCATGCCTTTTAATTTACCACCATCATCATTAGTCTTCTAATGTCCGTCGTTGGACATAGACCTTCCACCTTTTTACTCTTTGAAATTAATACAGGTATCCCCCGCTTTTCGAAAGTTCGTTTTTTTCACCTTTACGAAAAAAGATGTGAAGCGTGAATAGCATTCAGTGTTTGTTTTGCTGCAAGCCGTTATAGAGGCAGCACGCACAATCTTCCTCTTTGTTCTACACTCAAGTCCCCTGCACTTCCCATCACCCCAAGCTCCGAGCCATTAGTCTAACATACCATCATTACCACTTAGGGAGTCTGGAAATTTGATATAGAGCAATAGTAATTGCTTCTTCGCTTTACGCTATTTCGGCTTGCGAAAGGCTTTTTCTACAGTAGTGCTCTTCTTTGGAATTTGAGGAGAACCGTTTAGCGAGTCTGGAAATTTCATTGGAAATTGCTTCTTCGTTTACGCCATTTTGGCTTGCGAAAGGCTATTTTCTACAGGAGTGCTTTACTTTGGAATGAGGGGAGAAACCTGTTTTCAGTTCTATTTTGTAAGTCTTTACAAATTCTGCTAAGTGTTATAGTCTTATTTTATGTATGACACTCGCCTTGGCAATGATTGCATCGAGAAATTGAAAACACTAGAAAGAACGCCTTATTAAACAGATCAAAGTATTCTTTCTACTCAGCTTTTTCTAACCTAGCAATTCGTCCTATTTCATGAGTATGTAGTTACGTTGAAGATCTGAGACGGTGTTTTTTTTTTTTTTTTTCATCAGTCTGCACCACACTATATGATTATAGCGATTACAGCCAACCGTATTTTTGTTAGCTAAATGAATACATTATTTTAAACTGAAAAGTCCCCAACACAGGTTAACCTTTGCTCTGACTGACTGACTAGTCCTAAGCCATAACCCCGATCCTTATCCTAGGTTATAATCTGGTTATGATAAACAGTCGAGTTGCCGAAATGAAATGTCCTTACCTTTTTATATTTACATTTATTTAGCATACAAAAATGCGCTGAGCAAGTATTTAGTATTGAGTCTTTAGAGTGATGGGAATTAACAAAAAAGAACCCCATACATTATGTACAGCTGGGATAGATCCTTCTATTCCGCCTTATTCGACAGATTGCCTGAAATTCTAAGATGAAGTGTTAATTAACATCCCCACTATGTTAATTTCGATCAGTGCGTTTCGGTTGGTGAGTTTTTTGAGATAACTCCGTTCACAAAATTGATCTTGCAAAGGGTTTATAGTAGCCCAGAACAAACGTATTAGAATTAACTACCTTGTAATCGGTCGGATAAGGCGACCTTTCGATAAAACTCTAATTATCTTTACATGGATTTAGCTTACTATTTAGTCACTGTTTTTGTATCTGGCCAAAGAGCCGATCCTATTTTTGTGGAGGGATGCTTCAGGTATCATCTTATCTACTGAAATAAACGGCATATTAAGACTAAGAAAAACGATATGCAGCAGTATAGTTATTTTACTTGAGACGAAACTGTCAATCATTCAATGAGCGAATGCAGAAGATTAGATGAAATGGAATATAAGAACAGGCATGCCGAGTAGGGAAGGGTGATCTACTGGGAACTATGCAAACGACGGCGTTTCGATCATACAGACCAATGGTATATGGTCTGATCACAATCTGTCCTAGTGAATGAAACACTTGAAATCCTCTGAGACTTTGAGATTACCGAATCATCCAATGCAAGCCAGATCAGTTCTAGTTATAGAGAGCAGGAGGAGAAAAAATAACGTCTCAGTGGAATTCGCTGTTTTGACAGATATAGGAGTGCTGAGAGAAAGTGAAACGCTAGATTAGTATCTGAACCTTGTCAGAGAACTGAAAAAAATACGAAATATGAAGAAGGCGACAGTGGTACCAATCGTAGTCGGAGCCCTCAGAACAGTTCCCAAAAACTTGGTAAAAAGGCTGAATGGACTTTGAACCCGGGGAATGATCGAAACCATTCAGAGTAAAGTACTGCTAAAATCAGCGATAATACTGAGGAAAGTCCTTAAGTATCAAGATGACTTGCTCTAACTCCTGTGAGAGCCATCAATCACTACTGGCGCGAAAACTCATTGAGGAAGATGATGTCACTCAAACAAATTTGTCCATCAGCAAAAGGTTTGCGAGTGCTATCAACAATTTAGCAGTCGGTTAAGTCGTCTGCAATTTCGGGGCGTAAACAGTTTTATTTGATTAGATCAAAATAAAACCGAAAGGCCATTCAGTAAACACGTCTCCTGAGAAAAGCGGGTATCTGAGGACACACACACACACACACACACACACACATAAATATATATATATATATATATACATATATATATATATATATATATATATATATATATATATATATATTATATATATATATATATATATATATATATATATATATATATATATATATATATATATATTTATATATATATATTTACTTAAGAATGCATACGGTCCACTCGTGACATATATAGGTTCTCAAAACAACCTGACAATCAACAGTACACATGATCTGAGAAGTCTGTATATTCATAATGCTTAGATAAATCAGGACCAGGGTCATAATAGAAATGTTCATACCCTTCTATGTCTGTATATACTAATTTATTAGTGTTTACTTATGAGTGCTTCCTCATAAATATTGTAAAGCATTTCTGGGTTTATTTGTTTCCTTCTTTATATCAGTGAGAATCTGCTTTGTTTGTATTCATTTTATACATGTATACAGTTTTTGTTCTGAGATCAAGTATTTTTATTATTTCATATATTTTCCCGGTGAGGTATTTCCAACACGTCCCGGTTGATATCCTTTTTCGGTTTTCCTCCGATTGCATTAAGCACTCAACTCATATTAGTCTTACACGGAGTCAACTTGAACCATTACTGAGATTCATTTACCCCTTCCCCCGATTTTCATGCAAGTGGTGGGGGGCATAAGGACAAAAACTGCTCAGTCTCCACGACTAGTGTCACGAAGTCGTCAGGGAGACTAACGACCCTCTCTTCAAGTTTCATGAGGAGGTGCTGTTCCGGAAACGGATCTAAGGAACTGGACATCGTGTTTACCCCCTTTTCTCTCTGTTTGTGTGTGTGTGTGTGTGTGTGTGTGTGTGTGTGTGTGGCCTCAGGACGAATCCTGGGTCAGGAATAGTCGGCTCTCGCAAACCATCACTCATTTCATGGCAGGCGCCTGATTCTTGTTTGGGTGTGAATGTATTTTGAGTAAATAACCTCTTACACTTCCTACCACAACCAACGACCATTATAATTCCTGTTATTTCGGTGTTGTTGTCATTAGATGTGGTCGGGTTTTGTTTTTTTTTTTTATCGGCGGACGTACGGCCTCTCCTCATACCAACGGGACGTTCAAGTTAAGAAAGAAAGCGACGACTGACAATAGTAATAGAAAAAATGATTTTAAAAAAAATCAAGCAGCAGCTAAATCTGAGACCCAGACCACGGGGGAAAAACTGAAGGGTCAAAAACACGGATTCTCGTAAGAAGAAAAAAAAAATGTATGAAAACAACTCAAAAAGAGGGGGTAAGAGAAAAAAATACCAAAATGAAACGGAAATAAATGCCAAACGAAAAAAGAAAACAGAGACAGTAAACTTTGAGACAAGTTCAAGTTTTTAAAAGTTTAAGGCAAGATAAAATCCTCTTCGTGTGCTTGTATACAAACACGCTTATGCTACTGAACACGCACGCGCACATACATATATGCTTATATATGAAGGTTGTATTTTCGGCCCGCACGAGGTTTCTTATACGCTGGTATAGACGTACTCAATGTTTTTTGTTTATGCCTGTGAACTCCCCGCGGAGCATAGTGCAGCAACCACTTGGCTGTTGTGGTTTCAATGGCAAATACTTTTTTTTTATTGGGTGGAGTTGCTAACCCCAATGTTCAACACTCCTCCTTTGCCCGGGCTTGGGCAGTTTGTTTTTTTTGTCTCAGTAACTTTCTTTTAGATGGACAACCCAACAAGGCTTAAACTGTCCTGTTATTTACTTAATGGCTGTGGATCCATACCTTTCCAAAGGGCATTGGTGCGATGCTCGAATTCTGTCGGTCGATTTCATTTTCCGTACCAATTACTACAAAAGCTTACGTATATAAATCTACGTGTACACACACACACATACACTACACACTACACATGCATAGCTACACATACATGTGTATGTATATACGCATACATATTTAGATCGGTAATGTACTCGTGTGCACACAAAAAGTACAAACAAGATACTTTGAAAAAAAAAGGTCATGGTGTCATACAGTGATGAACTTTTAAATCACTTCCAACAATAAAATATTGAACAGAAATCAATTATTAAAAATTATCAGAACCAAATATGTTGTTATTTTTTTCCAAGTTCATAGAAAAGGGATATTCTTTTGTAGTTTTTGTTTAAATATTCTCGAAAATGCGACAAGATTTGAATGTACGAACTGGCACAAAAATAACGGTACAAGATACAGGAACTGTCTCGGGCGCACTTCAGTTCGGATATGTAGTTTAATTAATAAAATTAAAAAAATGCACGTGCATGCATATGAAAATACCAAAGGAAAAGCAGATGCACGCTTTAATACGTGATTATACTCGACGAAAACATCTTCAATGGAATAACAACAAACCCACGTGCAAATCGAATAGGAACTATGTATGTAACCAAAGGGCTTGTTTAAAGCCTAAATATCCCTTAATGAATGATTAAAGAAGTCAGTTGTAAGGTTTATCCACACCAGCACCCGCACATACACACACGCATATCCATTGATATGTTTGTGTAAATAGATCTATCTAGACATTTTGAACCGATCCTCTAAAATGCCGGTCGTCGATTTTATCATAAAAAGTACTACTAACATATTTCGTCCCCAAAATTGGTTAATTTCCACTTGGAGTAAAAGCATAAAATGTTTGAAGGAATTCGGCTTCCCCCGGGAAAATAAGGTAATGGTTTTTTCGTTTTTCAATTAATTTTCATTTTTTTCTTAATTTCTTGTCAGTTTATTAACATATTTTGTTCACTTGATATTTATTTCCCTTTTTTTTTTTTCATTTAATGTTTTTAAACATTCAAATGATTTTTAATTTTTTTTCTGTTTATATCATCACTATGACATTTGTTCTCGTTGGGTTTTCACACCAGTAGACATAGAGATCAAGCGGCAGCAAGTCTCTTCAATAGTCCAGGACTTTCATCAGTATTCCAGTTGATTTTAGTTGTGCTGCTGCCTGGATGGTCCAGATTCTTTGCCGAATTCCTTATTTTTCCAGCCTCTTCACTAGTACTAATCCCAGCAGTATGACAATTATTGGCACTACTATCACTTTCATGTTCCATATTTTTGCAGTTCCATCATCATCATCATCATCATCATCATCATCATCATCATCATCGTCGTCGTCGTCGTCATCATCATCATCATCATCATCATCATCATCATGTATTTGTATGTCCCCACCCTCAGAGGTCTTTGGTGGTTGTCGCAAGAGATCGAGTGACAGCAAGTCTCTACAAATCTCTGGTACTCACTCTTGCCAAACCTAACACTGTCCCATTCATTCTTCGAATTTCCTTTGGGATGTGCAGGTTATTATCGGTTATTTCACACGTTATTCAGGTTCTCGGGCGTGGCTCTGGTATTTTCCCATTTTTCAAACCCCATTATTTGATTGTTATTTCCTTCTATATTGTATGGGGGTTTCGAGTCAGCTCGGCCCATCACAAAGTCGGCTTACTACCTCGTCAGCCATCTTGGATGGTTAACTCTGCCTACCTCGATCCCAAATCGGCCTTCTTCACATTAATCAAGTCGGTCCCGCTTCGTTCATCAAGTCAGCCTTCCTCTGTTGACCAAGTCGGCGTTCCTTTTCAAATTTGAAAACAATTATCTGTAGATTAATTTTCATCTCGAATATGTACGTGTAATTATGTTTGTTTGAAACTTTTCGAAAATATTGTACTTGTTAAACAAAAATTATGTTGGAAGAATTTGATAAAAGGGAACCAACAAAACAAAAATATGACAACAAAACTTGCAGTTTTCTTTGATCTGTCACAATAATTCAATTTTATAATGAAGTTATTAAAAAAAATCTTTGAAAAACAAACAAGCAATATTTTCAATAAAAACTGGATCAACAGATATGTTTTTTTTTCCAATTAAGAATAAAGTCCAGCTTAATCAACAAAATAAGGATGGCGTGATTAATGTTGGAAAAGCTGGGTTGGTTGTAGACCGACTTGACCTCTTACTGCGTGGGTTGGGAGTTGGTTTTTATATAGCAGCCACATTTTAGAAGGAACTTCAGTGCAATTTTTATGATGGATGACCCCATGTTGCGAGGAGCACTCAAGAGTGCGATCTTTTCTTGTCCTCTCGTATTTGTTCTATCTGGGATCGACCCAGATTGGTTATTTAATCCATTCATGGGAATGCCTGGCGTTTTTATCACAACTATTGTTCTCACCCAAATGTTTCACGTTCACTAGGTCATTATGACTATTATTATTATTATTATTATTATTATTATTATTAGTAGTAGTAGTAGTAGTAGTAGTAGTAGTAGTAGTAGTAGTTTTTTGTACGCGTATATGGGGGTGTGATCAGTGGAGTTGTAACGGTGCGGATAGTGGAATCGTATAAAAGTTTTTTTATGTTCACTTTGCACTTCATGCCCTTATCTATGGATGAAAAATCTCTGGTCTTCGGAGGACAACTCATCCTAGTGTGGAGCGCATGGACGTCTGCGATGCGAGCGGGGGCGAGACCCTGGATTAGGTATCCTCACTTAGGACGAGTGGATTTAAAAGTAAGAATCTTTTCCCCCCCCCCAACTTGGGAATATACACCCCCGTAGTAAAGTGACAGCGGACGTCCATGTTGGGGGGCGCTCCCTTGATGTGACTTGACGCCCGTTTTTCCGATAGTTCCAGCAGCTGATGCCAAACTTCATTACCGAGGCCGAGGTTTTGATGACTTGGCATTCCAAGACCTCCATGCAAAGGGGATACTCAAGGGTCGTTTTATTGTCTATAGAGACGAAAGGGGGGTCATTCATTGTATGACAGCACCCAAAAAATACATATTGACTCACGCTGAATACCAAATGTAACAATGGATGATAATAAGATTAAAGTCGTCAATGCACGGAACTTTCTGATATACATGCTCATCGCCCTTTTTTCATTTCATCTTTCATGTTATTTAAGTAATTTGGGGTGTTACAGACAATGAGTATATAGATACACGTGACATATTATTATAGTTGCACTCTTGGCTACATCAGCGCCGCTGTAGTTTGAAATAGTTTCATCTGATATTATTAGTAGCAGTAGTAGAAACAGCAAAAAAGCATTGAAAGAATCGTGAAATTTGCACGTTAGAGTACAGCAAGTGATAAAGGAACAATAAATATTGAAAAGTGAGGAATGCATCAAAGAAAACAAAACTGGAAGAAGTATGACTCCATCGAGGACGAAAGGTTATGGACCATGGTTACGCGGAGATCATCTGAAAAAGGAAACGGTTTGTCTTACTATTGCAGCCCAGACCGAATACACTAGCAACAACTATATCGAGGCAAAAATATACAACCCAGTAAAACAACAAATGCCGCTTATTAAAAGAAAAAGTGGAGACTGTAAACTGCATCACAAGTGGATTTAATCAGCTGATTCAAAAGGAATATGAGAACAGGCACAACAGAGTAAGGGCAGTGATGCAGGTGGGATTGTATAAGGGACTTATGCTCGACCATGTCATCAGATGGTATCAGCATACACTTGAGGGTGTCATTGAAAATAAAAAGAATAAGATACTCTTGGAGTTTGAGAACCAGATTGACGACCCCATCTAAGTGAGGAGACCGAATATCATTGTTGCAGACAAGAAAAGCTCTTGATACGGCTGTAGTAGAGAACCACAAAGTGAGGATGAAAGAAAGAAAAAAAAATCGAAAAATATCAAGAGCTGGACCCGGAACTGAGAGCACCCCGAGACATAAAGTTCATATAATCATTAATGCACGAGGAACCGTGCCCAAAACACTAGAATCAAGATCGGATGAATGGGGAATTCGAGGAAAATTTGAAACAGTCCTCACGAGAGCATTGCAGTGTCAGTGAGAAGATTGAAAAAAAAACGTGCTGGATATTGGAGAAAACTTTTATGTCACTCAATCTCTGGCAATGACCATCAGACATTAGGTATGAACACGCAGACGCATATAATTGGGTTGTCTCATATGAAATGTCGCTCTTCAATAGTTAGATGAAGGACAACAAAAAAGTATGACCCTTTTGAAACAATAAACTTTCTGAACGTTCCTCCAATGATAATATCCAATCGATGTATTGTTCTTTTTTTAGTCGTCAAAAATTCAGTAAAGCATAAATTGTGACCTAGCTATTATCGAAGTTTCATTACAAATATGAAGTTCAAAATACTTGGAAAGGTGCTAATCTCCAAGAGAAATGTAAGTTGAATATAGAAAATGTTGCAAGACTTCATATCCTGATTCTCTTAGCTTAGACACAGTCAGCTGAGAGGTGTGGGGTCTGTCACCGTTATGGAGCATTTCATTCAACTTGTGTTGTGACTTGTTTCTTCGACCTTTCAACGAGTCTTATTGTTTTCAAATGACGTTATAAAGTAACACTTGAAGTCATGGAGTCTCCAGAGAGTATACGAACTGTTGTTCATGGGTTGTTGGCTACTGGTGTCCAAAATTCTTCATCATTTAGAAGATGTTTTGGCTTTCCTCGAGATTTGCTATTCGTATCTATGTTTCGAAACCTAAACTTATTGAACCAACACTGAAGAGTTTGCACTGTTGTAGTGTTCACTCCAAACGATTCGTTGACGTCATCGGCAGTTTTGTGGAGCAGGAGCATTACGTCCAAATTTAAAATCGTACTTGAAAATTAATCTAACTTCTTTGATAGCCACCATTGCTATTAAAAGCTCAAAAACCTCCAATAATAACGAATTATATCTCTATTTACAAAGAAATACAATTATGTAAGTAAAACTTTCACTTCAAGAATTACTCTCTATGATGTTAAAGAAACGGCATTTCATATGTATCAACAACAACAACAGCATAATAATAATAATAATAATAATAATAATAATAATAAGAAGAAGAAGAAGAAGAAGAAGAAGAAGAAGAAGAAGAAGAAGAAGAAGAAGAAGAAGAAGAAGAAGAAGAAGAAGAAGAAGAGAAAACCAACCAGAAGACTGGACCCACTAATCGTGAACAGGAAGAGGAAAACCTGACAAATAATAGACGTGGCCGTACCTGCAGACCAAAGGGTAAAGAGGAAAGAGAGTTAAAAATTGGTAAAATTCCCGAATCTGGCAAGAGAACTGTAGAAAGTGTGGAACATGAGAGTCAGGGTAGTACCAGTAATAACAGGTTCACTCGGAACCGCACTAAAGACACTGAACGCGAGATTTGAGGAACTAAGGATAAAAGGCAGGACTGAAACTGCACAAACCACAGCACTGCAAGGGACTGCACGAATACCGGGGAAAGTGCTAGATAGAAATATGAGATCCACCAGCACAGCTGTTAGCAGTGGCCTAACAGGGGAGGGCGGAAAGAACACCGTATTGGTAGTGGAGGTACGAATCACAGCACTGCTATGATCGGTGAGGGAGCAATGAGATGAGAGGAGGGCTGATGATCTGAGGAGACTTACTGTCACTCAGCCTTCAGCGGTAACCACCGGGCAACTGGTGTGAAAATGTAATAATAATAATAATAATAATAATAGTAGTAGCAGTAGTAGTAGTAGTAGTCGTAAAAGACACCAGTTACTACTGGCGTGAAAACTCCCGAGTACAAAAATGAAAATAAAAAAATTATGATAACATCCGTCGTTATTTTCTCTGCAACAGAACCTCATCATTTTAAGGCATTAGAAAAAGAGGGTCTCTGTCACGTTTTTTAGGGTTACTGTATTGAATTTCAGAGTTCTTGGACGACGTAATATTCTCTACCGGTTTTTTTTAATTCTTCAAAGAAGCGTCGCGTCGAAAAAATATTTCTGATCTTTTTTGCTGAAATCAGTTTGAAAGAGACACAAATTGAGATAAAACAAACATTCTTTATCCATTCTTCGAAAGAAGCCTTTTATCAACAACTCAGGCCACGTGTTCTTCCCTTACTTAGCTGTTTTTGTTCATTGGTTATCTGATGTGATTTATATATATATATATATATATATATATATATATATATATATATATATATATATATATACATATATGTATATATATATATATATATATATATATATATATATATATATATATACATATATATATATATATATGAGAGAGAGAGATGATAGTGATTTATATATATATATATTTATATATGGGAGAGAGAGGGAGAGAGAGAGAGAGATGATGGTGATGATGATGGTTTGGCTCTGCGATTGAAGATCACGTTTCTACAGGTCAAAATCAGCGGGGCCCGTACGTGAATAGCTCAAAAGCATGTGCAATGGAATTGTAAGGCGAGGTGTGTCGGATATATATATATATATATATATATATATATATATATATATATATGTATATATATATATATATATATATATATATATATATATATATATATATATATATATATATATATATATATATATATATATATATATATATATATATATATATATATATCAGCTTTGGCACTCTATGAATCATAAGGCAGCGCGTTCAAGCTTGAAAATATAAGAAAAATAGCAAAAATATCAACTTTTTAAAAAGGGTGTGTAGCGCACTTATACCACCTCCCCTCTCTCTCTCCCTTCTCTCCCTCTTCTCTCTCTCTCTCCATCCCCCCTCTCTCTCTCTCTCCATTTTTATGCGGGTGAGTGCCCTGTAATATAAAGATAATTATCTGCGGCTGTCAAGTTGGACTATGTTTCGATTCCTCTCCGGGAGAAGTGCAATGAATGCTTATACCTTGGTTTTCCATGTGTCTGCATCTTGTATATTAGGTGTGAGTCGGTAATACGTGTGATGTTCCAGTTCCAGCACCACCCCATGAAATATTAGATGGTCGGGTTGCCATGCTGAGTACTTCCTCCTCATGACATTTCTCAGGGCAATGGTAAATACTTGGCAGTGCCCATCAAGTAACGTGATAGGTTGTACTATGTTACGTGGTACCAGCAGCGTGGGGTAAACCCTGATCTGACCTGTTGGAATGTAGAACCGATCTGCCGTCGGGACTCAATACCTGGTTGGGAATCAATGTCTGCCTTTAAGATTGGTTGCTTGGGATCACTGCCTTTCCAACTATTTACCCCCAGCAAGATGGCAATGGGCGAGTCATGTTGCAAGAATGGCAGACAACCGATGGACGTCACGACCCACAACATGGATCCCCAGAGATCACATGCGAAATCTACGCCGGCAGAATACAGGATGGAGAGGTGAACTTGATAAATATAGAAAATACCAGCTCTGCGACGTCCATGATGGAGAAATGTGGCGGATCCTGGGGAAGGTCTATGCCCAACGATGGACGTTAAAAGACTGATGATGATGATGATGATGATGATGGGGAGTTCGAGGCTTTCAAGCCCAGACATATGATGTACTGACGTTTGAATGACTTCGTTTCGAATTCTATTGCACGTGGCGGTTTAGATAATTAAGTACTCCATTCAGATAGACGCACGTTATCAAAAAATGTTCACAGTTTAGTTTTAAAGCGATCTATGTTCATTCCAACACAAACACACTATCACATAAATAAAAATAGTAATACAATCACGTAGGCTGCATTCAAAGCAATGTTTATCGTTTGATCCCCGTAGTTCAGTGATGTCGGACTTGGTCAGTACCAAAATGAGTGACGCCTTGGGACATTATGCACAGTAAACAAGTTGTGGCCTATGTGCCTGATTAAACGAAAGCTCAGTGAATAAGCGTAATCACAGTGTATAGAGCATAGTGTATTATATAGATGTTATAGAGACCAACAAATGTATAATTTTCATTCGTCACTTTCTCAGGAATAAATCAGAAAACCAAGTGATAGCAAAGTTGTCTCAATATTGCAATCAAAATAAGTAAATTAATAAATGTAAGTAACGCATTGAATTCATTTCATCCAATGATCTTTTTGCTATTTAGGCGATTGGTCCCGTTTACTTCTCAGTTATGCTATAAATGCTATAAATTACATGGCTTTTTGGCGCAATCTGTAGCTGCAGCCATCAGGAATATTGAGACCATTCTAAACACAGTGAATGACACCCAGCCACATGAAGCTGGGAAAAAATTAAGAGAATATGATGAGGATTTCTCCGTCACTCTCTAAGCACCACAAATGCATTAATGAATTAATTAACTAATGATTGCCAAAACGATCAATTACACCTTCTTCTACACATTTTTTGACTTTAAGATCTTCCCACGGGAAAGGATGCAAAAAAAAGGTAAGTTGGGAAGCTGAGACGAAATCACAAGTATCCATTAATTAAATTTTATAATTAATATCATTATATTCAATTACATTGTTCACTGTATGGCAGTCATTAAGAATACTGAGATCATTTTTTAACTTGATGAACGGTATCGAGCAATATTCTGAGTGGCTTGTAGGGAGTGGATCTCTCCTCAAACCACGCAGAATA
This sequence comes from Thysanoteuthis rhombus, assembly GCA_963457665.1. Lineage (NCBI taxonomy): Eukaryota > Metazoa > Mollusca > Cephalopoda > Oegopsida > Thysanoteuthidae > Thysanoteuthis > Thysanoteuthis major. The sequence goes on from OY735222.1 coordinate 15,688,844, forward strand.
TTACAATCGGCATTTTACGGGCCACTCATCCATTTCTTTGAGAGGAAGTAATTAAGTATTAGGTACCCAAAACTTCAGTCTTTTTTTTTTTTTAACTTATACTTTTATTCTTAAACTTTCGAACAGGGAAGGATATCCAAGATTATGACTTGGGTGGGGTTGAGACAAAGGTACGTTGTACATAAGAAACATGTAAATATATATATATATATACATATATATATATATATATATATATCTATGTGTGTGTGTGTGTGTGTGTGTATGTAGAGCTTTACAGCTTAAAACATTGAATATACTTTTTAAGAAGTATGTCGTTTCAGTCAATTATTTCCAAATATCTGTTGATATATATATATATATATATATATATATATATATATATATATGTTTGTGTGTGTGTGTGTGCGCGCGTGTGTGTGTGTGTGTGTGTGTAGTTCCTACCCTTTAAAGCCAACATTCTTGAAAATTCTGTCAAGTGGACACGTGAAAAAAACAACTTATATCCGTCCATGCACCGACTACAGACAGACAACCTCTGTTCGTGTGATATTTCCAAGAAGCTGATTTACTCGTCATCCGGACACGAGGAATAACGCTGATAATCAGAGACCGTCTTTCAAAAAAACTCGTATATTGAAAAGGGCTTTTCTCTAAATAGAACAGAAGTCTTGATTGGGTCAAAAGGGTAAAGACACGAGTTCTGTTTTTATCAGTTTCACCCTACGGGGAAAAAGGCCATAAAAATCACGTCCTGTATTAATAGCCACTTTAACCAGGACTCCAATTCGAAATCACTCATAATAAGGGTTTGTGTTTAGAACGTTCTTTGAAAAGCGGGTTCAATCTATGTACAAGACATCTGCTCAAGATTCGTTGTATGATATTGAAGGATAAAAAGGGGGCTTTTCTCTGACACAAAGGGGAGGCCTATATACTCATCCTGATATATATATATATATATATATATATATATATATATATATAGAGAGAGAGAGAGAGAGAGAGAGAGTCAGAGAGAAGGGGAGGGACAGACAGACAGACAGACAGACAAACAAAGAGACACAGAGACAGAGACAGATAGAGATTGATCAAAAGGAATCGCTATTCTATATTTCTAATTATATCTACATATCGTCGTATCCAGTTTCTTTTTTATTCTGGACGATTTTCTTTGGATTTTTTGTTAATTCTTCATCGCCAAACAAAGTAGAGTGTGTGTGCTGAACGGATTGGCAGAGGCACGTGGGTACGAACACCTAAACACCCACACACACTAATCCACACACCCACCCTCACATATATATCAGCACCTCGCATAAATGAATCACCTACGTAGCCCATGCGCGTACCAGCTTTAATTATCTAGAGAATTATCTAAAATCATTTGAAATAAAAGAGATCTGTCACTCTAACCCGTGCCACTAACCTCAATCCTACGCTATTTTACCAATTGCTGGGTCGGAGAAATAGATTCATGCCTTTCGAGAAAGGCTTTAGTACTCAACCATACGCAATTTTACTCATTCCTACCTTTCGAAAAAAAAAACTCAAAGTACTCAACCTTACGCTATTATACCCATTGCTGGGGAGGAGAAATTGATTCATGCCTTTCGAAAAAGTCTTTAGTGCTAAATGAACGCACACCGTCTTTCTCCGTTCCGTTAATCGCTCGGCCAACCTGCACCCAGAGAGGGCCTATCTTTTCCTTCAACAACAACAGTACATTTACTCTTGTTTCACCTGTTCCCCCTTTTCACCACCCAAAAATTTCGTCTCCAAGTGTTTCAATTCCTCTTCGACGCCTTTCTAATCCCAGAAGATTCCTTCATCACTTTTTTTTTCTCTGGTTTCTGGAAAGTGGAGACTTAAATTCGTCTCTCCTATTTTTGTTTTGCGATTCTTATAGTGAAGTGGACCTCATTGAAATTGTCCTAATAAGGAGGCCCTGATTTTCACGCAATATATATATATATATATATATATATGTGTGTGTGTGTGTGTGTGTGTGTGTGTGTGTGTGTGTACACGTGCACACACACAGAAGTAAATTCGAGACAGAATAGGAGTATATCTGTAAAACAATTCATTTTTATTTGTTATTTCTTTTTATTCTTTGTTTGCTTCGTTAGTGGACTATAGCTTCGACAAATCTTGCATTCTTTAGAGCATGCGGGTGTGTATGCGTGTGTGTATGTGTGTACAAATTCGATTGGATGATATTTGCTATTCTGTTGTTATTGATTAGTTTCTAGCAGTCATTGAGATATATATATATATATATATATATATATATATGTCATCCATCTATGTAGGACTCGCATGCTCTGAACAAACACATATATTCCCTTATCTACTTGCGTCTCCAGGTCTTAAAGCCTACAAAAAATGACTGTAGTCAAGTGGTTGAGGTCCCTTCTTAGACGATGTCTCCATTACACTTAAACTGGGAGGTTCTATCACGTGAGCGCTTTGACCGTGGTACCTGGGTATTTTTTGTACAAAAGCTACTATAAAATGACCCTGTGTCACATTATTCTTCAAGTATGGATGCATAATAAATATAACCTTATATCCACTTGTATCGTATATCATAAGAGCTGACACGTGTGCATCCATAAATCAATACAGACAGCAAGTTTACGCATGACTTTCGCTTATCATCAAAATTCCCTAAACTCGTAAATCTCCTTCCCTTTTTGTCCTTTGAATATGGGACCCTGAAGATGACTACTGACATTTTGCAACCAGCAGTTTATTTTATTTCAGCAAAGAAAAAAAAAACAAAGAAAGAATTATAAATATTGGCACTCTGATACAGAGCAAAAACAAACGTTTGGTCTTAAACCGCAAAAAATAAACAAATAAAATTAAATTAAAAATTCCTTCAGGATCATAAAATATTGGGCAAAGTGATGGAATAAATAAAGAGTCATTGGACCACCATGAATGCAGAATAAAATGAAGTATTCGCTAACAGCTGTCGTCGAATGGACACCTGTCTCGACCTTCCTCAGAAAAAAAAAAGTTCGGCTTAGCTTTGAAAGTTCAGACTGAAGTCTATTGGTTTGTTATTAATGGAGAATAAATGTTAGGGGTTGAAATCTGGGTTGCACCGCTTACTTTTTTTTAGGTGACGTAGCTGACAACTCTTTAGGTGCTGTGACGTTTCGTCTCGTTCATTTATTTTGGCTTTTTTTTTACTAAGTTGCCGGAGCACCGCTTCGTTGAGATCCGACAGCACTGAATTCTATTTGAAATATCCGGAGAGGGAATCGTGGAGGTGCGAGTATCCGAAGAGTTGATGCGTCTGGGAATGGAATAGACGTGCAGAGTTCAATCTCCAGCCCAGACGGTTTTATATTCACTTCGCATTAATCCTCTTGGAAAAAGAATGAATTCATCTCTTCTTGTATATGACATGACTTTGTGGCCATGGTTAGCAACCAGTCTAGAAGAGGGAAAATTCTGACACCAATCTGCCTGGAGATGGGTGTGTTGCGTCGGGTGACTCACCCATGATGAAAATATCTGTGGTGTCCCAACAACCCTGCACTGTGTTAAGGGATAGATAACGATGAAGGTAAAGGAGTTATTAGTCGATAGCTCGCAGTTGCTGTTTGATAGTTATTTATTTATAGTTTGTAGTTGTTTTATGATTGTTATTGGCCTCTAATTTGTATTTGCTTACTAATAGTTATTGGCTTCTTTTTTCTAGGAAGCGTACCTATTGATAACCAAATTTGGGGGCTTGAGACTCAGTAACTGATTAAAGCAATGACAATGATATTCCATATTAAATCAAGTGTTAATTTTGAGTTGTCGTTCTTTAATCTCTGGTCGTAACATTCTAGGATCGTTAAAGTAAGCTGCATAGACCGAGAAAAAGACACTAATAATGATGAAGGGGTATAGACTGGTCAATATTAGTAATTATGATATTCTTCTAGTTCCTTATTTCGTTTGTTACTGCATACATACGTTACGCTTTCATTGCATCTTCTAATGACTAGTCTACTAAATGCTTAAGAGGATATTTCCTAGAGTGCAAGAGATTGCACTGGTGCAATTCGGATATGCCGAACAGAAGTCGTGAAGTGGATCCTTCAAATGAAAAGGTGAAAGTTCTCAATCTGATGAAGAAATAAGAACAATCGCATGCTTAGGTTGCTAAGATTTACGGTAAAAACGAATCTTCGCTCTGTCACGTAGCTTTTATTACAGTATACTATTGATTTACTATTGTTCTATTTTGTTGTTAATCTCGCTTTGATCTCAACATATAAATTAAAATTCATCACGAATATGTTGAAAAAGAAAGTACGTACATAGAATTCGGTACTATCTATGGATTCATGCATCTGCTGGGTGTTATCGAACATAAACCCGTGGATAATGGGACTTCTGTATCATCGAAAGGCCAGTTGTAACCCCTGCCTCAGTTTTCCCTAAACACTGGCCAATGGCATCTATCCGTTTACGTGAAAAAGACACTGGCACCAACATCAACACGTCGAATTTGTTTTTGGGTGGAGATCGTCTTGCCACAATTCAAAGCCGGATACATGCGGTGGCTAATTACTTCCTCTTTCTATTTTCTCCTCCGGGTGTTGTCTGCAATTTTCTGCTGTCGCATGAAATCTCCCTGATACCTAACAACCTGGGAGGGGGCATGCCAGAACAACCCCAATCCACCCACCGTGCTGATATTGGGAGAGTACACGCCCACAAGTGCTGGTTATCTAGCAGCGCACAGGAAAAATCGGCTGAAACTCCAGCTAAGACAGTCTGCGTTCACTTTACAGATACCCTTGGGAAAAGCATGAACCCATCTCGTCTTCTACTCTGTAGGTTTAAGTTGAGGCAGACCGGGCGGCTACTCAGTCTTGGTTGGCAGCCCGTCAGAGAGAACGTCCAACCCTTCTCTAGCATTGTGAGAAGCTGGCAAAGGACATAGGAGGGAACGTGTTCATGAAATGTACAGTCAACGGGGCTCTGATGAAATTCCGATGGGCCTAGCTAGCCGGAAGTGGATTATAATAAATCGCCCCTGTAAGATAAAAACAGACTGACGGACTGACGCAATCGCTTTCCCCAAGTACAGTACGCATGGAAGATTTTTTATTTATTTAAAGAAAGGGGCATAGAACAAAATGATTGCTGTTATCATCATGCATTATTTTTGTTCTTCGATGGGGATCTAGTGACAACGTCCCATTCAAACTCTAGCACTCTTCTCAGTATTCTTACTGACCTGTAACTGACTGTCTGATATGCTTCGTTTCTTTCACGGGTCACTATTTACTCAGAATGTTTTTTGAGCATTATGAGACTCGGGGTTTCGGTGAGCTCTTACCGATTGTGATACGAGAAGCATATAGCTTCCTGGATTTTTGCCAATCGTATGGGTTACGTAGCCCAGGCGGCGAGACAGCTGATACGGTTAAACAGGTTTCTATGAACGGAATGGACGTGAGTTCGAGTCGCACCCTCTTTGTAGCTTCTGAACAAGATCCTGATATTTTTCCAATTTTGTCATACTCTTATTGAGTTTTGACTTTATTTTCTTCGCCTAACAACAATGACAATTTCAGACTAAAAAGTGAAAAGTTTAAAATGATGGATAGAGAGTGTTCCTACGTCATAAATCAACGGAAGGAAAAGAGAAAGAGGGAAAAGAAAATGAAAAAAAGAAAGAAAGAAAGAAAGAAAAAAGAGAGAAGGGAAAATGGAAAGCTATGGACGTTAGTTTCCAGTTAATATCAAAATTGCTTCAAATCATATCCAGAATTATCCAGATTACCATGTCATTTATCTAAAAAAATTCATGATGCTTTTCATTGATAAATTGGAAAAAAAAAATCATTAAAAAAATGTTTTTACAAAGGTCGAAATACTTCATATACTTTTTGAAGTTTGACCCTGAATCAGCCAGGCTTGTTTTGCTTTGCTTTGTGATGCCGGTACATCTATATCTGCAACCTGACCGAATTTCTTTGCCTCTCTATTCATCTGATCCCCCACGAGAACAGAGTGTGATGTAAGGTCGGTTTCATGTGGGGATACCACATACGCGAATGTGTGGGTAGGAAGACCTCAAAAATTCCTCTTCAGTCCTCGCAACGATTCTCGCAAGGACACAAGAGCATTGGTCTTTATGTCTCAGAACGAATCCTGTGACCCTTGATCTTGATTACACAGAGTGGTATCACACCCCAGTTGGCAAAACCCCAATCGTCTATGGTACCATATCTGCATCCGTCTGATTGTAAATGGTCAGTTGCCATAGTTAAAACTACCGCGGGAAAAACATTTTCTTTCTTTCCATTGTTTATGACTATTGGATCTGGTCTTACAAGAAAGATTAGTTAAGAGGTAGACACCATGGGGCAATGCTTAAAAAGAGTGAGTAACGACAGGCCTGTCTGTTCTTTGTGGGGAAGGGCTTTAAATCCCGCTCCCGGAGAAATTCTTATAGCCGAGAACATTTTTGAAATTTAATCTATTTTAAAGACGTTCTGATGTAATATGGGATGAGTATTTGGATTTATACTGGTTATTTTTTTCTCATCAGTGTATTATACAGATAGAGAATTATAGTAGTATATAGTGAGGAAATGCCATTCCCTGCCCCTCAAAGTAAGAGAATGTCGCTCCCACGCGTACCCACAGCAATTCCACATTGGGATAAGAAAATATGTAAAGAAGCTATATTAAAAGCAAAGATTATTCGTCTGCCGTTTTTTTTCCGACTATCACATCAATTTAACCTTTTTTTTTTCATTTGCTTTTTTTTTCGTCTTTTCTTTTCATTTTCCCTCGTGTGCCACATTTTTATCAACCCAGAATTATCTTCGATTATGCCTCACAGAGTGTTAGTGTTGTTGAATCCCTGAGACGGTCAGTTGTGCCATGTTTCTTCTTCTCATCCCATTCCCTCTTTCTTTACTAACTTGACATGTCCTTCCACCCAACATATCTTAAGGGAATATATATATATATATATATATATATATATATATATATATATATATATATATATATATATATATATATATATATATATATATATTATATATATTTATATATATATATATATATATATATATATATATATATATATATATATATATTATATATATATATATATATATATATATATATATATATATATATATATATATATATATATATATTACTCCATCCTTCTTTTACTTTACTATGGCAGATGGTGTTGATTTTCTTTACGCTTAACTTGGACTCAGTCTAATAATTCATTACTCGTTGACGTATGCCATGTAGCGACAACAGGCCTTAGTTCACATCATTCCGATCTCTTCATTGCCTCTATTAAGCCATTTCTAAATCAGCAGCAGCATTAACATATTACAATGTTTTATTATATTATTATTATCATCATCATTATCATCATCATCATCATCATCTGGACCCTGTGCCAGACCAAGATTTAGTAGATCCCCAGGCTACTGTTACTGTTAGACACTCGAGCCACAGGTGCAGTGAGGTCCCCCAGTATCATTGTCAAAAAGACGAAAAATGTTGGAGAAATATTTCACATATTTTCTCAAGGCTGACAACGATCCATTTTCAATCATTTGCTTTGCGTAATTTCTTGGAAACAAATTTCTCCATAACATTCGTCAATTGTAAGTCCTCGAGAACATCGTTTTTTCATTTCCATGAGGGGCATGAGTAATTTCAGGGGGAGGGGGCACGAGCCAGCTGGAAAACGATAAGAATTTCACTAACTATTTCAAGAACTATCTACAAGGGTCTTGCTGTATATAATATACTAGTTTACCTTCTAGCCGTCAAACGAGCAATAATGATTAAGTAATTTTCCAGTTACATTCTACTCCATAAAATATTTCCTGAATATTAGACTAGTCCAAAGTTAAAATTCAGTAAATATACAATTTATCAAGTTTAACCTAACATAAATTTCTATTTCTACCAAGTTACCTCACTAAACGTCTCTGATGACGTAAGTGTGACAGAAGACATTTGCCAATAGCTAAGTAGTACTTGTTAGGGTATGGATTAATTGTTTTCCACTTAATTGCCGTATTCATTCCAAACTATTAATTTCGTTGAAGATGGTGGGAACGTAAAGGCAAGGTCCAGCTACTGAAAGAGGTGTCTGTGAAAAGGTCAAGAACCACTAATTTGGATGTTTAATTTGGGGGAAACCCCTCTGCCGGCCGTATTAGTTATTCTAAAAGACAAGAAAATCTATAGTGCTATTTCACCATTAAGGAATGAAGAAGTTGATCCATTATTTACTTCACGGATGTAGATACTAGAGGCTTGTTACATTTCACGCATGTTCCTAGATTATAATGTTTACTACAGATATTTATGCAGTATATTAATTGCTTCCTTTTTGAATTGATAATTTAGAGGACTCATATTCAGCATTCACAAACTTTTCTCTAAATCTCTAGAGGCCCGTTCAGTAACTTCCTCAGGCCCATGGCTTAATCCAGCCCAGGCAGGACCTGCAGAACTTCCACGGGAGTTTATGATAAGAATATCCTCTTTCCTCTCACGTATCAATGGCCTCCATTCTGTCTACAAAAAATGGAGCGACCAACCCCCGGGTACATGCCTGAACAGAGCGTACAGTGATCATGAGGCGCCAAGTCGTCAGAATCTCCCTCGCAGCCTTGCTGATGTAGTCCTGGGGATAACAGAGAGTGATACGTCTGGCATCAGCTTGGCTGCAATAGACGTCAAAAGGACGTCAAATTAGGCATCGAAATTCGTTAAGGGGTCTACACTCCCAGGTTTGGTATCGGGGTTATCCTTCTTCTAAACTGGTTATCTTCCTAAGGCTTAGGAGTCCTATCAGCCCTACTAGTTCACTCTCTCATATATATATATATATATATATGTGTGTGTGTGTGTGTGTGTGTGTGTGTGCGCGCGTATGTATGTATGTATGCATGTATGTATGCATATAATTAAAGAGAATGCAGCTGCTACAGGAATAGAACCTGTGACCGAGACGGTAGCTGCTTTAACGTAGCATTGCTGTCACCATTGAGCTAAACAGCCGCTGCAAATGCTCAAATAACTGCTTCAACTCCAAATTCCCATTTTGTTCATTCATTGTCTATTATTTTATTTCACTGCAGCAGCCTCATTTTCTTCTATAGTTTATTCTATTTATGTTTTCTAGACCAAATGATATATTCACTGTTTTATAACGGGAGATCATTTCTAAAACAATTTCAAAATGATAAAAAGCAATTTATAACCATTTCTATCGGAATATATATTCATTTCTTATTAACATAATTGTCCACGTTGGAATAAACATATAAAGCAGACATAGACAATTAATGAACAAGATGTGAATTTGGAGTTTAAACAGTCGTCTGGGCCTTTGCATTACTGGCGGCTATTTAGCTCAATGGAAGTTGGGAGAAAAATGAAGAAAAATGTTTTTTTCAAATTTATTCAAACATCCATGTATGTGTGTCTTTTATATCATATATATGTGTGTTTGTGTGTGATATTAATTCTAATAGTTATTACTAATCATTCTCTGAGGTGTGGCTCAATAAGTATTTCCTCTTCTTATCACTTTTATCACCTTTCATACTTGTGTCTTGCGTTTTCTGTCTTAGTAAACGTACTTAATCACCTTCATCATCATAACAACAACAACAGTAACAGCAACAGTAAAACACAGTAGTTTTGCTTGCTTTTCCCTCATTTGGATCATCCTTCGTCAATTCTTCCCTCTTCTAATTCATTTTTTCTTTCATTTTTCTTCTTTCTTTTTATCTTCTGTTCTTTCTTCTGTCTGCCATATTTATTCATGTTTCTCACGCAGTTATATCTTCATTCATTATTACTAATCATCCCCTTTTTTAAACATAACATACGCTGAACGCAGGCTCTCATCAGCTTGTAGTAAACAACCAACTTGGTTGTTCTGTGGTTATGACCCAGAAAATGGCCGCTTACTTTAGCCTAGAAAGATTTCTTCACGGTCATAAAAATGTATGATAAAGAGCTTTCCAACGTCAGTATCGCTTGTCGTCATTATGAAATCTGTAATATTTGAAATGGTGACGATCAGATCTGTGATTGCAATTGTGTATAGAACATTGAACCATGATGATCGTTGTGTGTTTAATTTGCAGTGTTATGCTTTGTCGTCTGCTTTCCGATGAAAAATACGTGAGAATCGATTCAAAAAAATTATTTAGTATGAATTAATTGTCCTTTATAGACAAACTGTGCGAAATTGCAGCCAAATAACCAAAAAGAACTAATTTAGTATGAAATGGATCCCAGCTGGAACCAGAAGCTCATGATGACGTCAGGCTTTGCCAATCTATAACTGGTGGCTCTCAATGAAGATCAAGTGACATATCTGTAGGAATGTTCCCTTCCACTGTTTGACAGATCTTTCCTTGTCTACAATAACTGGGTCCTAGTCTCTTGGTTTTGGATAGTGAGCTTCATTTTTATATAATAATTCGAAAGCATTTACGGCTGAATCGCTTTGGATACACCAGTTCTCGTATGATCACCGGAGTCACGCAACGTCAAGCATGGCCAGTACCTAGATTAGTGACTTTCTGAGAATACCAGGTGCCGTAACAAACTGGGCGCGCATCCTCTGGAGCCATACTGATTTCCAAGCGTATTGAGCACCTCTTTCCTTTGGAGGCCTACAGCATGGTCGAGAGCAGGGAAATGGAACTTGACCACAACACCCCCTATACTAAGCGCCCAGACATAACAACGAAAAAAAGCTGTTCACCTACGATCAACCTGGGACGACAGGGGCCTTAGATTAGAAATCGACATTTTTAAGGAAAATTTCCGGTTTGTTCTTATTTGATTTTTGAATGTAGTCGGATGTAAGTCGCTTGCACAATTATTAGTGGATCACCGTCCCCTGTCGTGTATGTTTCTATAAGTCGGTTTGCTGCATCCATTTATCATATAGATCTTTATTAGTTTGTCTTTTTCGACACATCAGAAATGTTTCCAGTTTTCTTGGGTTCCATTACTTTCCCCCCTCTTAGATGTTCTCTGTACAGCCATGCCCGGACCATTTCATTCACATTTTATTTGTATTTGTTTCTGGAATTCCTCATCGTCCTTGGGTCATAGTTTTGCGGTTGGGTTTTCTCTATTAGTCTGCTTGTCGTCTATTAGTCACTTGCTTTGCGGTTTCCAGCCATTATTATAATTTGTTTATCTTGTTGTATTCAGTTAGTGGCTTTATAGCTGATTCATCACAGGCTTCTACGCTCATCTGCTTCCTTCTTCAACTTACACAATGTCTTTTGACATCTGCTAAGGATAGTCTTCTTCTTCTTCTTCTTCTTCTTCTTCTTCTTCTTCTTCTTCTTCTTCTTCTTCTTTTTCTTCTTCTTCTTCTTCTTTCTTTTCTTTCTTTCTTTCTTTCTTGTTCTTCTTCTTTTTCTTCTTCTTCTTCTTCTTCTTCTTCTTCTTCTTCTTCTTCTTCTTCTTCTTCATAGCTAATTTCTTGCATTCCCAGATTCTATGATAGATGATCTCATGTCTATTTCTGCACATTATTATTATTATTATTATTATTATTATTATTATTATTATTATTATTATTATTATTATTATTATTATATTCAGCAGTAATGAGCTTGACTCGATCATCTGTTTATCGTTTTTATCATTAATAATATTGTCTTATTTTGATAATTACTAACATTCATCGTTATCTTCTTTCATTTCTTCTTGTATCCCTCTCTCTCTCTCTCTCTCTCTCTCTCTCTCTCTCTCTCTCTCTCTCTCTCTTTCTCTCCCTTTGGAATCTCGTTTTAGGCTCCGCTTCATCCTCCTTCCCGTCCCTCTTCTTCATCAGACTTTTTTTTTAATCAATTTTCTTTTTTCTTCACTTCTCCCTCTCTCTTGACTTTATCGTCTCTTCCAGATAATTTACAAGGGAGGCAGGTCACAAAACTCATGGGGAGATAACTCAATGAATAGATCCACTTATGACCTTTTGTCCGTTTAGACGCAACAGAGTAACATTATTCCGACGCCCCGGGTGGTCGCGCCAATAAAGGCAACACACACACACATTCATATATATATATATATATATATATATATATATATATATATATATATATATATGTGTGTGTGTGTGTGTGTGTGTGTGTGTGTGTGTGTGTGTGTGTGTGTTCATATATATGTACTGGTTCTAGCGCTAGTGTATTTCTTAACCAGGTCGGATTTGAAATTTTAATCTAAATAGAATAAAGATAAGTAAATATCATGTATCGGTTTTTATTTTGTTTTTGTTAAAAGGGCTGACATTTTGGAAGGTCAAGTCATAAATGGTTCTAGGACCATTTTACATGCCAGAACCAAAGAGTAATATATATATATATATATATATATATATATATATATATATATATATATATATATATATATATATAAATATATATAAATATATATATATATATATATATATATATATATATATATATATATATATATATATATATATATATACTTTCCAAGAAACTTACACGTAGGAACTGCCCACAAAAATATTAGAACATACATCAAATAACTAGCTGAAGGTTGAGCATTTTCTTTCAATCACATTTTTATTAAGATTTAGATGATCATGGCCCCCCCCCAAATTCCCCTTCTTCAAGAAACTGTGAATCATAATGATAATCTTTTGCGATGATTTAACTTCCCTATCTCTTTGCTGGGCTACTTAATATTTTTTTCATCTAGCTCCTGCCATGATTAATACTAGAGTCACCTTCATGTTCCCTTTTTTTTTTTCAATTATCTGGCAAGTCAGCATACTCATCCAGCTCTACCTATTCTCCAAGCTCCACTCTCTGGTCTGCCAGAACAACATAATCCTTCAACTAGGGTTCTGACCTGGATTGGGTGATTCATTTGAATTTTCGAGTCTTAGAGAATTTTATATCTTTAATTCTCTAGGTTCGTGCATATACCATTGGTACTCATGATCAAAACCCAGACGCTTGCACTGTTTTCAATGGAATACCCCTTCCTAATCATGCCTGTTATAGTCTTCTTCTATTAGCTACATTCGCTTTCTATGTAGTTGATTGTCTCATTTTTATTTCCAAATTGTCTACATTTGCTTTCATTCTCTTAAGAGCAACTCAGTTTCTCTCCCTCTCTCTATGTTTTGTTTTTCTGTGTAGTCATGTCCATGTCAATTCATTTACTATAGTTTGAGTTGGTTTTCTGAAATGATCGTATAATAGTTTTGTTCTCTTTTGTTTGTTTTTTTTCCTCTTTTTGTTTTCCGTGTGTGTCCTGGATCTCAGGTCGTCTTCCTATTAGTTCTATTGCAGCTTCCATCAAAATTGACAATATAGAGTTCTTCAGTTTTCAAGTCAATCTGGCTATGTATATGTCACGCGTACGGGCCGTACCTATGGAGCTAGAGGGATGGGAATAAGGACAATAACTCTTTATCATACCGAGAGAAAAATTCTTTTTTTTTATTTTCTCAACACCCAATAGGTATTTAGTGGGGCGAATCAATTTATTGATCAACCTTTCTTCCAATTTCTTAATTGACCAATCGAAACACGGCATGCTGCCAAAATACGCCACGTGACAGTTTCTATAGAGTGACTAACAAATCTGTTATACAACCGTCGCCATGAGAGATCCCTTTTATACCTGTGTGTTTGTATGTTAGCTTGTTTGGTTGTTCCAGCGCTCCTAGTCATACCGTTTTGTCCACAGACTGGAAAATCCGCATCATTACTCCAATAGATTCCATTTAAAACTGTTTTCGAAATTTTTTGAGGGAAAAGGCTCTTTTAGCTTTTCTTTTGTGGGAGGGGTTTCTTTTTGGCGAGTTTATCAATAACATCTAGATTCTCCAGAATCTAGATGTTTTGATTTGTTATTAAATTTGCTTATTCGAATTTTATTTCTATCATTTGCTTTTTCTATGACATAGGTGGAACTAGTTATACAGTTTGATAATTTCTCTGGAATACCCGGAATGAATTCGGAAATCTTTCCAGTCTTAAGGAAATTGGCATTTTAACTTTTTGATAAGTTATCTTATCTGATAACCTAGTATAATCGTACTACTTTGACAGATCTTCTTCACTCGGGACAGCACCTAATGTGTGTATAAACAAGGGTAGTTGGTCACTCAATAGAAACTCTCACATGAGCAACGTCTCTAGAAGCATATCGAGTTTGGGGTGATCAATCAAAAATTACCAAATTTGGTGATCAATGAGTCAGTTACTTGTCACGTCTTTTGTTGGGAGGTGATCACTAAAACGGGTCTGAATTTAAAAAAAAAGATTTTAAAAAAAGCAAGCGTAAATACTGCCGGATACAAACTAAGGGAACTAACATAAACATATTCTGTAAATTTCACCCAACCCCACCCAAAAAATATTCAGGAGGTGGATTAAGAAAAAAACAAAAACATTTTGCTAAATATAAGGAGTAATTGTTTAAATTTTCTCCTCACTAGCTCCATTAGTGGGGTTTGTTTGTGCGATTCAGCCAGACCAACTTGAAAAGTGAAGAAACCCATGTTGACGGTTTCAAACAGGCTGTGCAACGACCAGAGATCCCATGTCTTGATGGTAACCATAGAAAAACGCAACATGATATACTGTTGTTGATAGCTCCCTCTTTATTCGGGTGTAGAATTGAAAGAGATCGGACAGGGGACAAAGTTTCTTTTTCTCAAATCGGCTCGGTAAGAGACAATATTTCTCTATCTTAAATAGTCTAACCACTTCCAATAGTGTGGGTTGCAGCAGACAACGCCCCCTCCCACACGGGTTAAGGATGAGAACCTGGGAAAAAACAGTAGTCATCAATATAGGCAAAATTATAAAACCCATGAAAGATATCTTATTATTGAGAAAAATGTTGAAATGATCAAAATGTTATCTTCACTGGTTTGATAAATTTATTGACGTCAAAATTCTTTCGAATGAAAATGGGGATGATAAATTACTCATTAGAAATATATGGGATTGGGGTGACATTTTGCAGTTTAATAAGAGGGGTTTTGTCGTAAGAAGTAGTGTTGTATAACCATTCGATGGGGTTCCTATAGACAGAATGCCAATACAGAGCTCGAGACTATAAGATTTATTGAAACCCAAGACTATGAAATATTGTTGACATCCCAAGTTATGACTGTTACTTTTGGTGATATGGAATTCTTTAATGATAAGAACAGAATGATTTTGGGCTTGAAGCGCGCATTTTTTGCTAAGATGATCTAAATCTTGTTTTTTCCCGACTGACTATCTTGACACTGTTTATGACTATTTATAGCCTGAAAGCGATCGGACACTGACTAATTAAGGCTGGTCTTTAGAATAGAGGCTTTTGATTTTGCTTTGAATCTGACAGGTTACGGGAAGGAAAGATAAGATGGGGAATGCAGACCAAAACGGAAGTCTTTGAGACTTACAAATGTTGGGGACCAAACCTTTTTTAGCTTCTAGCCTCCCCTTCCATTGGCCGGGATTCATGTGAATCAACACACTCATTGACAGTGAAGCAAACGCCCGGACGGAGATATGAGACTGATGCTTGAACACATCAACAACTATTGATGTTCAATAAGGAGGGCACAAGGCTAAATTAGAGTTGGAAAATTATATTGCACAAATATCCCAAACTTGGAGAACCTGTTTTAAAAATTTGGATGCGAAATCCAAGCTGTTACCAAGGCTATAACACCGATCTTAAATTTCTGGCATCAGGTTCTAATAAACATTTATATATACATAAATATATATATGAACCCACACTCATTGCCATGGGAGCACCTATGAAGCCTAGGCCTGCGTTAACCGATTGAACCAACGGGAAGATGACGGTAGAAAGAGGTCGAATTAACACTCTTAACTCATTCCCCCTCTTCCCCGATCGCTGGTCAGTTTTTGTTTACATATTCTGTTATTCTCAGAATTACGGGTTTATACCTATGTCAACATTTACATTTTCGTTCCTATTGCCAGTATGATAAATTATGGATATTAGTATCCAACAGTGTTGATAAAGAAAGGCAGTTCTAGAAACTAAATTTTGCTCGAACCGAATTTTTTACGGTAGTGAGCGACACCCATATCTATATAAATATGTATACAGTACATATGGTACAGATCAGGCTAGCAGTATAACATAATATAGTTATATATTAGTAATATAAAGCCACTTTTGATATGTAATGGATTTATTTCATAGAGTACTCGATACATTCAACTTTATACTATTGAAGTTAAGTTGTTTTAGAGTAGAGCTGGAAATAAATAGTAGAATGTTGATTCGCTACACAAACTAGCTCATGTTTCTGCCCTCTCCGGGCCTCATCAGGCGAATGATTAGAATCAAAAAACATAGATAATCATTCGCCTGATGAGGCCCGGAGAGGGCAGATACATGAGCTAGTTTGTGTAGCGAATCCACATTCTACTATATATATATATATATAAATATATATATATATGTGTGTGTGTGTGTGTGTGTGTGTGTGTGTATTCACTTTGATTGCATGAACTTTTGATTGCAAAAAATAGTTGTTTTTATAGCATTATTTTGATCAAATGTATTCGTATTTTGTGAAGAAAAGGTTGATCATAAGAACTTTTGATAGAAAAAAAATTATTTTCTGTACTTGATTTGATTAAATAAGTTTGGATCAAATCAAAAGAAGGTATTTATTAATTTGTTGTAACCGAAAAATACGCCAATTTGGCAATTTTACCGCTTTTGGCGTAAGATCTTAGAAATCTGTTTTGTGTGTCATAGAAGCTCTGTTGCTTTTTCCACTCAGTATTCATCTATTCGAAGCCGTTTCATCTTCCGGATAAAAAGAAATCACTTCCTCATTACATTAGCGACGAACAATGCATCCCTTGTCGGGTGCATGAAAAGCATTTTAGGAATGTTCATGCGCACGCAAAGGCCACTCTCTCAAAGATATAGATACACATATATGTATTTGTATTATGTATGCATAAATACACACACACATACATATGCATATATATGGAGAGATATAAAGCAAACACACACACACACACACGCATATGTATATATATATATATATATATATATATATATATATATATATATATATGTATATGTTATAATAATACGAGATTATGTTACATTATTTCATTTCACAATTTGAAGTTTCTTGCAAAGGCCTAAAAGCTAAAAAGGGGGTTGCATTTATTGGATGAAAATTGGTTCCCTAGCTATTGAACTATCAACCAGAAGTGTTTCAGCTTCTCGATTTTTTCGAATTTGGGAATATATGCATCAATATAATAAGATATCCTGGGGTGAGGGCCGAAATCAAATACACCAAAACTATTTATGTTTCATATATACCCCATACATAGAGCCAGAAGGTGATTTATTCAATAGTTTTGATAATTCTGTACATGAACGAAAGTTTGCTATAGTGATAGTAGCAAAGAAACTGGTGCCAATGTTGTTGTGGATTTGTTTTGATTGGGAATTGTTTCGTCTTTCACTAGTTTTGATGAAAAAGAAACAGTTTTACGTTTGCAATAAGTAACACAGAGATAACTAAGCTTTTACTTAACCAGAATGATTTGAAAAAAAAAGCCTTGGAAATCAGTCTCGATCTCGTCTTTGAATTATACTACAGTGTGTTGTGGAGAGAAATTTTCGACTTGTAACGTCATTCATGGTGGCTTTCGACAAGTTTCGGATTTGTGAGCATTTCAGATTTCGGTAATCCGGACAAAGGGTACTCTGCCTATACTATATCCTGCCCTAAAGGAAATCGAACGGGTTAATCAGTAATTTTGCTGACCCTCGCGTGGTTTAAATAATTGCATACTACCCACTGATGTCAGAGGCCGATGTTCAATCCCAGGATAAAAGTTGAGACGATCAATGCTGATTTTTAAGGTATCCAAGTCAACTCAGGAGAATGCTGCAACACAATCTCCCAGCTCCCAGTTTTCCTCCTCTTCCCGTCTGGCCTTGTGCCCTACTAAACAAAACTTGGCAAATATCATTATAGAGAGAGGGATGAGGGAGAGAGAGGAAGAGAGAGAGAGATGGTGGATGAACCGAAATTCATTTAGCTTTGCTCCGATTGGTACCAACCTACGTGTATAACATCTTGAGAAGATTGTAATTTATATCAACAACCTGTGAACAGTAATGGATCATCCTACTGGGCTCCAAGGTTGAACTTTTGAAAGGCTCATCTAAACTTACCCTTCTGTCCACCCCCACGTTAAATAGATAAAAAATAGCGTTGTCACGTTTATTAATTTATATCGTTGTACTATGTATAATCTTCGACATGCTACAGTACGAAGTCCTAAAAGTGTTATTTTTTGTACACTCAAACCCTTTTTTTTTTTGCTCTCAGCTCCTCCTGTTGCGTTGTGGTCCCTTTGGCTTAAGCCACCTCCGCCTAATTGTTGATTGGCCACTGCCCGGGAATGTAACACTCACTGTACCATGATGTATGCAGATAGATTGATAGATTGGTAGATAGATTGATAGACAGAGACTGGTACGTAGATGAGAAAATAACCATCGGACCCCCGATGGAATGCGGCTCCCAAAAGCTTTTTGAAGAGCAATTCACCTATTGCCTTTCTAATATTATACAAAAATGAATTCCACTAAATATTGGAAGGTGCCCCCTCCAGGAGCCAAGCTCTCCGGGTCCTCCATATCTCCAGCTACGCCCCCAAGAGACACAATTAGATAGACAGGAGCAAAATGAAAGCACACACGAATTGCATTATGATAAATGTGCTAACAAAGTGGTACTTTTAACTACGCTGATGACATAGGCGTCTGAAAAGATGATTATGTCGGAATTTTCCCAATTACGTTACGGCAATTAAGCTGCCAACGTTGTCAGCCGAGCGAAGAAAGAAAAATGTAACGAAACAGCGTTTAAGCCCAGAGACTTGTAACTGCCGACCCAATAGAAGAGAGAAAAGGGAAAAGCAAGACTTAACCTATTACAAGACAACAGGAACAAAAGAAGAAATCGCGATGCTCTTTATCGCTTCACTCTGAAGGTATCTCTCATAATCCTTTGTTTATATCCCCTTAAGACTCTACTGTGCCATTTTTAACAACGTTACCTAATACCCCAGGATTAGGATTACGAGATTCTTGTTTGTTGTAACCATAATTAGCGTGTAAAAACATTCTTGTATAATTGTTGCAGACAACTTTATTACGTTGTGTAGGCTTCTCTTTATTCTATGTTCCTTCGGAAGTTGTTGATACATACATTATTTCAATCTCTGTTTGAAATGGCCACCCGTTGTTACCCGGAAAATGGTTCAGTCGACCTAGACATTGTTAATAGAACAATTAGAGAAAAATCGAGCTGCTACAGGAATCGAACCTGCGACCGATAAGGTAGCCGCTTCTATGTATTGGGACTAAACAGTCTGACGGAAAGGCGAATGCATAAATAACCGCTCTATCTCTTGTTTTTGTATCATGTCCATTCACTGCCTATTTCTGCACTTGCTGTTCCTAACGCAGACAACTTATATTATTAGGAAATAGATATATAATCCTACAGAATATTTATGAATGCGTTGTATTATTTTAATCTATATTTGAAATGACCCCCCGTGGTTACTCAGAGAATGACTCACTAGACTGTGCAAATAGAATCAACGATTGAAGAAAAACGGGGCTGCTGCAGGAATCGAACCTGCGACCGATTTTCTTAAATGTTGATTCCATTTACGCTGTATAAACTGAGTGCCTTATTATCTGTGTATCACCGGGAGGTCATTTCTAATTGAGTTTCGAATAGTGTAAAACATTCATATATATCCTCTCGAATTATACATCCATTTCTTAATAATGAAATTTAATTAATGTGTTTATTCATTTTTTTAGTCCAGCGTACCGGATTTGTGCCATAGCACACTTGTTTTATTGCCTGGAAAAGTTTTTCTTTTCCGCAGCAATCAGTCAAGTATCCTGAAATCAACGATTGGTTTGAAGTGAGCACAAACAATCAATCATTTATTTCTTTTACTCATCTTAGGGGATAGGGACAGTCGCAACAAGGGGAACAAAGCGGAGCAAAATTGCTTCCCGTGACGCACGGCACACGAGGCAACGTTTTTGTCCTCGATTCTGAATGATCCATCGGTGGATTTTCACATATCCACGGTGCTATCCCGAGTACCAAGATGGACTTCTTTATAGTGCTAAATGGGACCCACGGTCTTGCTTTCCATGAAGGGGAGAAGGGGGCCCATGTTTAGGGCGTTACTGCAAAGTAAACGCAGATTATCCTTTTGAATTCACGTCGTTAATTCCATTATCCGTGCTGTTAACCGTTATGCCACGCGCACCAACAATTCAAAAGTCGTATATAAAAAGTTGATGTTTATGACTGAAGTTTCAATTTGAGTTCTGTTCTGATATCTTCATCGTTTAATGTTTATGTGTGCTATTGTAATTTTTCGTATGTTCCAACATTATTTATCCGTCTTTGTTTGTTTTACTGGAAAGGAATCACCCACACACACACACGCACACACGCATATATATATGTGTGTGTGTGTGTGTGTGTGTGTGTGTGTGTGTGTGTGTGTGTGTGTATGAATACATATATAAATATAAAGCATAGATCTAACTTGTGACTATCAAAAGAATTCTTCTCTGCATGATTCCTCGTAGTAAATACATTCGCAAACCATCTTCCCGACGGAGATAAGAAAATCTTGGTAGAATTTTGGATGCATGTCCTGTTAGTCCCCCTCCCCCTTTTATTTTATGTCTTTTATCGTTTTTGTTTGGAGATAACACGATGGGTGTGTCCCAGTTTGAAGAATCACTTTTGTTTTTGAATGCTGTGACACACCCACCTCCCTGGCTTGAGTAAACAAACATTGTGTGGCGAAAGAGGAATTGCTTATTCAGCTGACCTCGACTCTAGGAGATTGAGGTCTCTTTGACCAGAAATTACGTTGCGATTTTATCTCAATTTTTGGAGTGAATGGAGTGATGTACGTAGATGTCCACAGCCACCTTGGGCGGGGGGGGGGGAGTCAGAGGGATGTATTTGTATGGGATATAGCGTAGAGGTAACCCATTACTATTGAATGATCATTCTGTAAAAACATCCGATTCAGGAGGGATGCATAAATTTCATAAGCTTTGTAAAGGAAACAGAAAGGAAGGGATCAATTCACGTTGCACCTTTATTTATTTTCAATGTGAATGCTTAAAATAATAGAACCCTCCACAGGTAGTTGTAGAACAGAAAAAAACAGAAGGAATACAATTTCGTGTGTAAAAGGTATATATATATTTATATATATATATATATATATATATATATATATATATATATATATATATATATATATATATATATATATATATATACATTACGACTATTTAGTTGGAACTTATTTTTTCTTAGCACAGGTTTCACTTGGTAGCAAATGGAGCGGCCTTAGATCGTGCAAATAAATTAGGAAATGAGCGTCGAGGGATTTATTTATTTATTTCTGTGCACAGTCTTTATAATTATCACATTCTGTAGGACACTAACAGTTCATTTACTGATATTTCATTTTTCTCTCTTGATAACCTCATTGAAACTGGTCATAGAAATATTTTATGTGAACAACAATGAACTTTACTCCAATTTCAATAAAAGTCTGTCTGTCTGTCTGTCTCTCTCTCTCTCTCTCTCTCTCTCTCTCTCCAAGGACATGAAATTGTTAATTCGAGATCTTCCGACCATCGTTGGTCATTTTCGTACAATATTTCTCTTTTGTTTTGAAACAGCTTGTCAGGAAAAGCTCACAGAACAGTTGTTTTTAAAAAAATATATATTTGAAATAAAATTTGCTGCCTCGATACACACACTTCTCTCTCTGTCTCTCTGTCTCTCTCTCTATCTATCTATCTATCTGTCTGTCTGTCTCTCCATATATATATATATATATATATATATATATATATATATATATATATATATATATATATATATATATAACTATATAACTATATATATATATATATATATATATATATATATATATATATATATATATATATATATATATATATATATATATATATTCATTCTCTTAGACAGATTCTGATCTGTGCATATATCATTGATCCGTAACAAATTTAGCAATTTATTATTCGTTATTTCATGGTTTCGTCCAAATAATTTGATTTCATGGGTGAAGGAAGGCAAACAATTTTCTTTTTGTCCGTTTTATCTTTAGCCTCGTTGCCTGTTTTCTCCAATTGAGGAGTTATAATCATTGTTTGTTTTTCATAGATACCATTAAGCGAATATGTACTTTCCATTCACTTCTTAGGGGAGAGATATTTGAAAACAAAAACTGGTTCTTAAATCAGTCGTAGATCATATGAGACAACTTGCAAAAATTGTAACCAAACTTGTCATTGCTTAGCCGAGCTAATTATGCTCAAGGGGAGTTATGGTATATTATAGAATAAATTTTATGAAAGGACTATATGTATGTATATATCTAGCATGCTACCTCACTATGGGAGTTTTTATCTGGCCTTCATATTTTGATAAGAACTTTTGTACCGATATACGACTATGTGAAATTACATGATCAAGGGAATTCTGAATAAATTGATGTAAAAAAATTAACTAATGGACATATACTCTTATAATAGAACAAATATGCATCGGTTTAATCATATTTCTAATCACAAGTTCAAATCTGTTTTTCTTTATTGATATTTGACATCTGTTGCAATTACTATTTTCTAGTCAAATATCAATGAAATAAATGGGTTTGAACTTTCTTCAGTGGTTCATTATAGATTGTACACTCAAAAAAGATTCTCGAACCCAATTTCGTTCGAAAATCTCTCTCAAGTGAAACAGAATGTTCCCTCTGTAATGAACCATTGATTTTTTTTACCCATGTTTCAACCGTTCTACTGATAAAGCACTTTGAATTAAGGACTATTTTACACATACACCCACTTATATATCTATTATTGTTCATATGTATATAAATATACTTATCTGTATGCGTATGTGTGTTTGTGTATTTATGATTATATATATACTGTACATATATATGTTTGTGTATGAGTGCGTGCGCGCGCATGCGTTCATAAGTGCGCGAGACGTTTGCTGTGCTCAGCAACTTGCTCTAGAGACCCTAATGAAATCACGAACGTTTACAAAGCGTTATTCCAGTGTTTGGTCCCTTCAGGCTACAAGGTTAAGAGAGTACGTATAATCATTTTACCTACTTGTTTTTTTTTCTTTTTTCGTATGGCTCTACCCTTGCGAGCTACGTGAGCACTCCGACGACTTTTCACAAAATCGTAGTTTGTCAATGCGTACGTAAATGACCTCCAATCTCGTACGTACCGAAGTTTGGGGGTTATATTCCAAGACGAAACGCCCCAAGTTTATTTGTACGTATACCTTTGCTTATTTAAGTGTTTATGTCGATAGTACTGCGAGTGGTCTGAAATAAATTACCTTTGAACTCGTTTTCAAGAGCTGGGGTCACGTGGTTTTTATTAGGAAGCTTTCGGGGCTTTCTAACAATCTCAGTCTCCGTTTTTTTTTCTTTTTCTTTTTTCTTTTCCAAAGTGACACGTATAGGAAGAAATGATTGCGGACTTGGTGTCCAAACTTGGTGTCCAAACTTAGTGTCCAAACGTATCACCCATACCGACCCATTGTTTGTTCTATAGCATGGAATAAGCTGGCTTTGGCCTTTAACTTTTGACGCCCCCAAAACCGTGTCCCAGAAGAGTACCAGGGATGACCTCTCTCTCTCTCTCTCTCTCTCTCTCTTGCTTACACACACACAAATACACACTCTTTTCTTCTCTGTATCTTTATCTCTCTATCTAAATAGGTTTAAATTAGTCACCCCGTCATATTTTTGCAAATTTGGGAGAGAGATATCTTGTTTACGTCTTAGCTGAGCCTATATATTATATATTACTGGATTTTAGTTGCAATTTGTTTCTGCATGGCAGCCATTAAGAATATTGGGACCGTTCTGAACTCGATGAAAGGTATCAAACTGTATCAAGCCTGGAAAATAAAGAGGGAGTGATGTTGAGTTTGCCTTATTTTCTCAGTGTCTTAAATGCCAGAAAGACTTCATCGAGAGAGAATGATAAAGCATTAGGTACCAAAAACGACTTACCTTTTTTTTAGCCTTTTTTGTTTTTTAATCATTTTGATTTCACGCAGGAAAGGATACTCAAGATGATCCTAGGAGGGTGATATGAAGTATATATATATATATATATATATATATATATATATATATATATATATATGGTAGCTGCTTCAACGTGGCATTGCTCTTAGCATATTACTAAATAGCCGCTGACAACGCAAAGGCCCAAATAACTGCTTTCACTCCAAATTCTCATATCGTTTATTCTCGGTCTATTCGTTTCATTCAACGTAGCAGTTATGTATTAAGAAATGGATATATGTGATCCGACAGGATGATTATAAATTGTGTTATATTACACAAACTCTTGGAGAGAGGGAGAGAGAGAACAGGGTATAGATATATGTATAGTCACAGAAACAAACCCTTTGGTACCTTTTGGTACCTTTTGGTCTTTATAATGACTATCAATATCTTTTGGTTTCACTTAGAGAGGTGGATCAATAAGTCTGTAGACTGACGTAGTTATTAGCTGAGGACTGCTTTCGTCAGATATGGTTTCTCTCATGACTCAGTCGTGCAATAATCGTGTGTCTTTTGCGGTTACATCTCGACGTTAACGGAGGCCATGGTTGAATTTGATAGATCTTCCGTTGACGTTTTTCCTCAACAGTCTGCATTTGGGGGGGGGGTCAAAAGCTTCCGTGGCTTGAGGCTTGGTTTTTTTCAAACAGGCCATTCAATTTCCGGCTTCCGGGTTTTTCTGAAGCAAGAAAAACTGGCACAAAAATGCCCATGACGTTAGTACATTTTTTCATCTTTTCTAGAAGGACTGACCAGATTTGGCCAAACAAGTGCTTAAGTTCGTATGCAAGTGAATCTGGCTGTGTGCTTCAGAATTTGCAATATGATTGAATTTCATGAGTAAAATGCCTTTGCCTCAGAGTTTGAACATAATCCCACGTGATATATATATTTTTATGGGAGGGTTAACTTGTGTAGAGGACTCACATATAGAATTCAAATTTGAGTTGAAATGAACAAACTTGAGAAGTGAAACATTCAATTATAACGTCATCGAACAAGTTCTCTCTTTAGCACATGATTTGGCTAGTCTCACACAATTTTCAACCTTTAGTCGACAAATTCTGCGCAATTTCAGATTATGCGTCTAGATTTTTTTAAAAATCGGTTAGAAATTTCTGTAACCATCAATAAATTCAGTTTGGATAAGTTTATGGTAAGAATCTACGTCAATAGCAAAGTCATGCTAGAATAAATGCGCCAATCTAATTTACAAATCCCAGTACTTGGGCAGTAGCTGTAAGCATCTTCACATAAATATGCCAATTGAAAATCAATCAATAATCTATAAACTAATAGGTGTGTGCAAAAGTTTCCAGCGAAAAACTTGTTTTCAACTGCGTATTCAGTCTCTATTTTTTAAACGTGTGTTGGGAACTTTTGCACGTTTGTCAATCATTTTTATGAATGATGATTCAGACGCTACGAAAAAGATTCCACATTACTTTACGCAATGTATGTACGTGTATGTGTATACCTTGACCCAGCAGAGGGTCCTAATGATGAGACTCAGTTAGCATGGAACTAACTTCTGCACTAACACTAAATCATACATCAAAATGTATACCAAGTCATATTTACAATAACATAGCCGTTTGTAACAAAAGCAGCAAATTGTAATATAATCTGAGTACACACACCTTGAATAGAACAGTAATAGCTATCAAATGATATGTGGTTAGGTAAATAATTACAATTTACTTCAATGGTTAGATTTCGAATCAAAGTGAAAGTAATTTCCCATAATATATAAGATAAGCAGGCCTAATCATACTGTCAAGCTGATGAGCTTATATTGTAAAACGAAGGTTCAACTATGGTTATAGACTGAAGTTCGTCATTCAATTGGTATATGAATACATACATATATATACATATATATTTACATGTGTGCATATATATATGTGTGTGTGTGTGTGTGTGAATATGTGCTTTATACCCAACTCTCGTCTTGTCCATTCACTGTCCATATCTGCTCTTTATCTTTCTCAACGCGGACGATTATATTATAAAGAAATGGATAAATAACCCGACAGAAAAATTATAAATGTGTTATTTTTATTCGAGACTTTATTTGAACCGATGTGAATATAAACATATGTTATGTATATGCATACATGTATGTGCATATGTATATCTATGTATACATATTTACTTGATAACCGTACGTATATGTGTGTGTATGTCTGTATGACATTAAAACTAAATGCAACATCCTAGATGTGTGCATACGCTTCAGAGAAGTGTGTAAATTATGAATGTAATGTTTACCTACTTATTTCTCAAATAAATCATTCTCTCTATCCGTTGCTGAGAGATGCCCTTCCCTTCGTCACCGGCCAAGAGATTCCTGGTTTCCTTATCGCTAAGGACACAGCCGGTCTCTTCTGCACTTTGCCGATAACAACCTCTTTCGTTTTAATCATCGCTGATTTTTCAGTTTGATTTTGGTACTAATGTAAATAATCATAATGTACTTTAAAAGTTACTTCGCGGCACATGATTAGTTTCTTAAATTTCAGCATCTCTCTCTCTCTCTCTCTCTCTCTCTCTCTCTCTCTCTCTTTGCCTTCTCCTTGAATCGTGAGACCGCTAAAATCTCAAATTTTTATTTACTTGAGGAAAAAGAATCAAATTTTTTTTACAATTCACGTTGCCATCGTCAATGCTGGAGTTCAGCATAAGCTAAATAAACTAGAGGTTTGGGCCTCACCCAAATCACGTTGGATTACGCCGGTTTTTCGCACGATCTCCGAAGTTAAACAACCCCCGACCTGGTCAGTACCTAGATGGGTGACAGCTTGGGAATACTAGGTGCCGTATGCGGGAATTGTAAACTTCGGTTGTCTATTTCACATATTGCTAACCTGGACAACAGAATTGTGATATGGGAAGCCCGTAACCAGCGTCAGGGCAGTGGTTAGCAAGCTTAGTGATTCCTAATCCACAGGAGACACAAAAAATGTGAAGTTTTCAAGTTTGAGCGTATTGGGGGGGGGGCTGTTTATGCATTAAAGCTATGGTTCCCAACGGGTGTAAATCTCACCTAGATAGTCCAAGAATGGGGGAATATGGCTCTTATATAAAAATTAAAGTCGTGTTGAATGTTTTTGGCTTGAGAGTAGTGGGGATGTGTGATACAAGTTGGAGTATAACTGTGCAACCAAAGGTCTACAATGAGAGTTTTCCTTTTCAGTGTTGTTTATTTTAATTATTCTAGATTTGATTATTGTGACAGCTTCTTTTTTATTGTGTTTAGTTGGTTTTAATATCTTCAATAAAAAAAAAAATAAGTTTTTGTAAATGACTGCTATGTTCGCTTCCCGGAACTGATTTTGAGGTAATTCTACCTCAACATTATTAGAAGCGATTTTTGATCTGATGAGAATTTTGATTTAAAACTGTTATTTGGACCTTTGCATTACCGGCGTGTGTTTAGCTTAATGGTAATAGCAACGCTTAGTTGAAGCAGCTACCCTATCGGTCGCAGGTCCAATTCCTGTGGCAGCCTCATTTTCTTTAATTGTTTATTCTATTTAGGTTGTCCGGGCCAAGTGATGCATTCACCGAGTAATAAGTGGAGATAATTGCAAATTAGAGCTCCAATATTATATAACACAATTCATAATCATTCTGTCAGATCATATATCAATCTCAGAATAACATATTTATACATAAATAGATGCGTTTATTGTTGAAAAAAAGACACGTAAGGAACACATTGGCGTCGCTGCCACTTTTCCAAGAAGGGACAGAGGGATATATCCCAGGATAGGTTGCAAAATATATTCAAATATGGGTTGTTAAGTAAAAGACTAGAGTGTGACTAAACTGTGACTCAGCCAAAGCTCTCCCTGTTCATAGTGACCCATTGGTCTCCAGCCTCTATTAAGTTCCAATTTTCAAAATCTCTCGCCCTTGTTGAGAAGGCCTGACCCAGGTGAGGGAAAGTGACCCATACATCGGACTCACGTCTTTTCTCTGATATACTATACTGTCTTATGATTTCCCCATGTGAGGATGAGCATGATCCTTTCATGTGGACGTCGAATGGTTCTAAGTTTGAGGGCCCATCTTTTGGTTCTGTTCCATGTTTCAGCTCCATAGGTGACTATCAGTAGGATATATTGGTTGTATATTCTTCTTTTTAGGACTAGTGGGATTTTCATGTCATTAAAAGTCGAGCTTGCTCAACCGAAATACTACCCAACAAAGGGCGAGAGAAGTTGATTATTCATTGGTCAACCCCTTTCTTCCAATGTTTTAATTGATTAACCCCAACACAGCATGCTGCCAAAAGACGTTGGTCACATGACGGTTCTCGTGTATATAACCAGACCTATTTTTTTTTTATCGAGCTTTCTATGTTTCCGCACAAGAGAACACAATGTGCGTACGGATTGTCAAAGACTCTTATGCCCAAGTATACATTATTCACACAAGACTTTGGGACAATTCTTTCACTCATTAAATCTAAGCATGTGTTCTCTTCGTCAATAAGAAGAAAAAATAACAAGATGTTCCTTGTCTGCCGTTTCCATCCAGACACGAATTAATGAAGGATAGCTGCCCAAGTATTCGTTATTCTGAGTGTTCAGTCATACTTAAATAGATATACATCTCTGTACGCATACTTGAACGTATATTTTTGAACGTATATAATTTCACACACATCTTACTTCAAAAATTAACAGCTGCGTCACAAACAAAACCCGTATTAGATGATGACTCTAAGGTCAGACACAGCATCGAAAGTATATGTATTATAGCTATATGTATGTATTCATTTATGTATATTGAAGTGGATAAACTTTCTAAAATTGTACACGCGCATGTGAGAGTAAATGGGACGCTATAATCATCCAAATATCTCCGTATCTCTCTCAATATATATCTGTGCGATGTACAGGTTTTCAGTCTACACGTGCGCTTGGACGTGAGTGTGTGTGTGTGTGTGTGTGTGTGCATCTATCTGTGTTCATTTGAATGTTACTGAATCGATCTTCTTGATAAGTGCTATGATTTTAGAAGATAGTTACTGATTTGAAGATTTTTATTACGTGGTTTGTGAATTTTGGCCATTCTGTCAATTTCGATAAAAGATTACGCTAGAGCAGCCAAGAATTCCCCTCAGAATTGTGTTCTTGCAGCATACATACATACATACATACATACATACATACATACATACATATTATGAGAAGGTCGATCAATGTCCGTAATATGACATATAGTTATTACCTGACTTTCGATCTGTAATTTTCTCTGTATAATGTTCGAAATATCTAATTGATATTCCCCTCATCCTTGAATTAACCGAATAGGATATTATGTTGGAAAAAGATTCGTTGTGTAAAATGAATATTTTCGTTTTTGTCTTTTTATTCATTTATTTTTTTGTTTTTTTTTCTTGTCATTAGATTTATCATGTTGTTGGCAGGGGCGGAGCAGAGGGTGTTTATGGAAGATGAAGCCCCCTACCCCCTCTAAGTTTTATGAACAGTAGTTCATCTACTGTGTTTTTATTAAAATCATACCATAACAAATCTCACTAAATTTTGGAGGGGCCCGTCAAGGAGCCAGGCTAAGTCCGGACCCTCAAATCTCTAGCAAAGCTTTTGAAAGGTCTGCCACTTTAACATTTTCACGGGCCCAAGGTTTTTGAGGGGTCTGTCAACAGACCCTCAGCAATACCTCCGTGGAACCTCAGGGGCCCTCAGCCCCCAGTTTGGGAAACACTGGACTGAATGTACGGACCTCTGAGTCTCCAGCTACACCTCTAGTTATAGACCCATATAGTACTGGCAGATACGTATTCTAGAGATACCCACGTGTCATTGAAGATACAAGATTATCCTAATGCAAGGGAGGCAACTGTTGTCTTTTTTATTTATTTTACAAGGAGTTATTTTTGAGTGGCACTTGCTGCTTACTGTTTCATAATACTTCAATCTGACTAATTAAGTGGTGCAATTTGATAGTATTTATTGAGTTGGACAAGGTTAAAAACTAATAATTGTGTTTCCTTCAGTGCTCTTTCTTTTTCTTTCGTTTTCTTTTTATTATTACTTCTTCAGTATCGGGTCTCTCCTTTTAGTCATTTTGTGTTTCCGTCTTTCACCCCAACTAAACTAAATAACGAAGACGCCGTTTTACCCATAACGAACTGGTGAAAATCTGCAATAGCAGACGACCGAAATTCTAGCCATCTAAAATAAAATGATTAGGCAATTTAATTTTATTTCGTAGCTAACTCAAAACATACATATTTAATATTTTTAGCGTTTAAGATAGCTGAAAGGTGGAAGAACCGATTTTAGCCATTTTTGAAGGCCAGTCACAGCAAATCAAACTATTTAGGGAGAATATTTTTCCATAATTTTCATTATTTCTTGCATGAGATCGACAAATCGAATTTTGACCAGACTTTTGCTCTAAGAATGATTTTTGGAGTCAGATATTAAAATTCTCTCGGTAAATCCTGCAAATCTGGTAAGTTTAATGAAAGCTAGTGTTCAATTTTTCTTCTTCTTCTTCATCATCATCATCATCATCATCATCATCATCATCATCATCATCATCATCATCATCATCATCATCATCATCAGTCCGTCGTTGGATAGAGACCGTCTCAAGGATTCGCCATACTTCTCTATCGTGGGCGTGCAATTTATCAATTATTTGTTTTAGAGTCTTAGTATGTAGTTATTTCATTTTAAAATTGGGCTTTAAATAAGTGTGTAACATTTTTAGCCATAACGTTAGCCCGATATTTGGCTGATTTTAGCTATTTCTGAAGCGATTTCAATCGGAAAAAATCAAGTTTGAGTCGGTAACACTAATAAGTATCCATGTACTTCTAACTTTTAACTAAATCAGCGGCTATAAAAACATCAGTAGCAACAAAAACAACAGAGCATACAGCTGAAACAATGAACAAAAATTTGATATACAGTGATTTTGGTATTACTCCCTCTCTCTAATGCTGTCACTTGGTGCAATCCACACACCCCCTTTTGACACCACTACTCTCTACTCTCTCTCTACTCTCTCTTTCTCTCTAATCTCTCTCACTACTTTTTCTTTCCCCCTCCCTCTCTCCCTCTCTCTCTCCCACTCTCTCTTCAATGTCATTTTCCCTTTTCCTCTTGATGAAGTTTAATCTTTTTTCATGTTCGCGTGCGTTAGAGTCTTTTTCCATGTGTTTTTTCCCCCTTTGTCCCTGTGCTCCTGGCCATACTATTTTGTCTACAGGCTTTGAAATTGGCATCGGTACCCAAGCAAACCCCCTTATAATTTTACATTATTTCTGATTTTTGGAAAAAAGTTTTTTTGACTTTTTGGGGTTGCATTCGGACAGGTTTATTAATAACATCTCGAATCTCCAGAATCTAGATGTTTTTTGTTTGTTTTTTTTTACTAGATTTTTGGCGTTTTCAGTTGGTAAACGCCGACTATATCATAAATAGAATTCATTCTTACCATACTCATTTTTTGACGAAATTTGTTACATGACTTGAAATTTGACGCAACGGTTATTCAGTTATTGACTGTGATGGTGAGTCTTTTTTTTTTTTTTCTAATTGTAGATATTTTTCCTATTTTGTCACTAATGCTTTCTTTCTATCTTCCCTTCATTCTTTTCCCGTTTTTTTTTTTTATTACATTCGTTTCTTTCTTTTTTAACTCCCTTCAATCGTTTCAATTCAATTTTTCAATCGTAGCAAGTGGTTGTGTGTGTGTGCTTGTGTGTTCGCGTGAGAGGGCGCATGCGTATGCACACGCATGTGTGTGCACGCTTCTGGTCTCATTTGGGGGGTAGGGCTACAATCTTGAAGTTTTGCACGTATACACCACTAAGTACCACCTAAAAATGGAATTTTTAAATACTCTATGGTCATTTTGGACCATCAATGCCCGAATCCTCAGCTGATATCTTTTCTAGATAAAATATCTATTTTTGTTACAGTAAACATTATAGATGATGATTTATAGATAATTAATTCTTGTATACGGGCGGGTGATTCATTTACGCGGGGTACGGTTATTTTTTCACTGATTTTTTCTTTTCACGCCTTTTCATTTCTTACAAATCCCATTAACAATTTCTTCGTGTTTTAAATGACCATTTTCATTCATTCATTAATTAATTCCTGTATCATTTTTATTCACTCTTCTTCCACTAAAATCACTCCGTAGAAGAAACGTCAACTAAAACTGTTCACACAGGTTTCTTCGGTTTTTAATTGATTATGGCTGGCTATGTATGTATGTGTCACACGTACAACAATGGAACTTAGAGGACTGAGAATTTAAACATTTACTCCTTATTATGTCTTTCTAA
Source organism: Thysanoteuthis rhombus (assembly GCA_963457665.1). NCBI lineage: Eukaryota > Metazoa > Mollusca > Cephalopoda > Oegopsida > Thysanoteuthidae > Thysanoteuthis > Thysanoteuthis major. The sequence continues at coordinate 15,721,505 of OY735222.1, forward strand.
AAAATCCCAAAAAGGTTTTTAGTCGTGGATTCAACTTACAATGTAAGTTTATGCTATATTGCTCCCTTTTTTTTCACTGGTAGCTTCATACTTGTTTGTTTTTGATTTTTTGTTTGTTTTTTTTATTTGGGGCCATGTTAGTGATTACCCCCCACACACACACACACACCCACACACTTCGGCAAAAGGCAAGAGAAATAATTTATTCATGCCACCGAAAGACGTTCGTCACGTGACAGTCTCTTTTGAGTAACTAACCAAACCTGTTCTTATATTTTTGTTTTGTTTCGTTTCGTTTCTGTATTAATTCATTTTCCGTTTCGTTTCGTTTCTTTATCCATTCATTTTCCGGTCGCTAACCTATGTTAATAAAGAGTTGGAACGTCCATCAACTCATATAAAGGTCTGTTTTCTTTCGCACACATCTCTTTTGTAAAAAATGAATTATTGTAAAATTAATTATTCGCCAAGTCGAGCATATAAGTAAGAAACCACGTTTCTCTGGGACATGAGACACAATAACTTTTGTCTCTTTTCAATTAAAATAAACGCTTTCGTATCTTTTCCACCGAAAAGAAAAAGGTATCTGTCCGTGTGACCTTGCTACCATTTCTACATATCACGTTTAGCGTCAAAGAATTTCAAAAATTGAAAATTCGAGAAAAGATACTTTTTATCTCTAGCTTGATGAGGTAAGCGGAAGTGGCTAGAAACAGTGGCCGATTCTAACCCTCAGCCACTCTGCTGTCACCCAGACTTTGTTTTAGTTTTCATTCATATATATATATATATATATATATATATATATATATATATATGTGTGTGTGTGTGTGTGTGTGTGTGTGTGTGTGTGTGTGTGTGTGTGAATATGATAGAAAAAACCGTTGACATATTCCATCTGTTCGTTGGTTTTCGGTCACGCTAAAGCAAATAAAGTGATACTACGAACACTCATACACAAATAGGATGCTGCTGTTTAGCAACAGCCGCCCATTTTGTGGAGGGGTGTGTGCAGGTTCAGTGAAAATGTGCTGGCAATTGATGCCGGTGATATCAGAGCAATTACTTCTACTGGTGGTGATGATGATGATGATGATGATGATGATGATGATGATATCTCTGTTGAGTCTTTTCTTCAGTAATGTTGCCTTATTGTTTTGAAATTATTTCTAAAAAAAATGAAGAATTGTATGAATTCAACAGTAAAAGAGAAACTGAATGTGAAGTGATTTCAACTGATATATATATATATATATATATATATATATATATATATATATATATATATATATATATAATTTGCGTTATATCAAATTGAAACTTTTATTTGAAATGGTCTCCTATCATTATACAGTCAATGTATCATTTTGCCTAGGCAACGTGAATTGTTTATTCTAATTATGTTGTCTAGGTCCGTGTAATGACGGGTGATCATTTTAAACAAGATTTTTTATAGAAATTGACACAATCTTCAATCATTCTGTCAGATCATGTATCTATTTCTTTATAAATATATAAACACGTATGTTGTGGACTGAATCTCCTCTCTGGCATTGTATCAAATGAGAAAAAAAAACTCTCGCTAAATCAAACTAACGATCGCTTTACGTCTGAACTTTAGATGCCCCAAATATTGACTATCAATAAAAATCACTAAACAATTAACTCTCTTTCGGCCAAAGTACCAGAAAATAACAACATACAAACAATGCACTAACAAGATACCTGTGAAATCTATGTTCCGCCACGGATGCATTTCCAAAATATCAGCGTTTCGTCTTCGTCAGCTATTAATGGTTCTGAAATAAAAATTCACCACTGCAGTTTTTTTCCCCGCAGAACTTTCGCATTTATATCTATTATTCTCTTGGTGTCTATGCATCTGTGTGTGTTTGTCTCTCTCTCTCCCTCTCTCTCTCTCTCTCTCTCTCTATATATATATATATATATATATATATATATATATGGAAGGTAATCTACGATAAGGCGCTACAAGTGGTTAGACGCCACCTATAATTAACATATTTCGGAAAACATTATCGGATTGAATAGCTTAACATACTAGCAAAGTGAAATCCGTGACTTAACGGTGTCATTTTCTTTCACGACTAAACATTACATTTTGGACCTATTATCAGATATTATTCCGGAAATGCATCTCATCACTCAGGAAGTACGATAATATATATATATATATATATATATATATATATATATATATATATATATATATATAACTTTTTTGTTTCTAAATCCCCGAAATGATTACATGGTAAGCAACTGAAGATCCCGCTAAGAAAATTGTAGTATAGTAATATGATATCAATGTATGTGTAAAACATGGAGAACACTGAGGAAAAAACATGAATTATGTCGACAACTATTAGGAAATAAGCGATTAAAGAGACACAAAATAATTTTGGAAAAAGGTTTTTATGTGTTTAGTCTTTAAAGCTGTTTCTTGAATATATACATATATATGTATGTGTGTATATTCGTTCATATATATATATATATATATATATTCGTTTCTGCAAATGGATATCGAAGTCCCAAATCAAATGTTAGAAACTATTACATCTAACTACAATTGGGGGAATCTCTGTCTGCATCTCTGTCCCTTCATGCCCCGAGATTACTTGGCAACTGGTCTCTCTATGAAGCTGATATTTGCCAGATGTATTATTCAATCCATAAGGCAGTGCAGCGTCGAGATGAAATTTTGGGGGTTAGCGATTCTCGAGAAATCTAATCAATGAATGCAAAATAAAAGTTTAGCAGATTTTTCATCATTCCTGTGAATTATCCCCCTTGATTTCCGCTCTTTAGAATTATATTAGTTAAGGAATAAAATAACGAAACTGGAGACACTGAAGGGTTGTAACCGAAATATTTCGAAACTCTACAGACAGGAAATTAATTTACCTGACATTAATGGTAGGCAGCATCACATACCATAAAATCCTGCCTATTCTAAACATGCACCTTTGTAGCTGTCACTTCCCTAATAATGGGTTTCGGTTTCAGGGAATTAAGTGTCGAGATAGGTAAGCCGAGGTCACGCTCTGGTCGAGGCTGTTTACGTTAACTTCGTACAACCTTTCCCTGGCCTGCACCCTGGGGAGACTGAAAAGCCAAACTTTCCGGGTGCGGATCCGAAGTCTCGCGAGACTGACAGATCCCACAGCCACCTCAAGCAGCGAAGTTATTTGGGGGTCGGGAGGTACAGACATGTGTTAAAGAATTCAAGGCGTTTGTTATCTTCGGTTTCCAAAGACCCCCACGAGAAACAGAGAGAGATATTTCAAACTTGGGTGGTGATGCCACGCTTTATAGTAATACACCCAGCGAATATTTCACCAGAAACACGGGCGAGGGCTCTGGGCTGTTCAAGTCACCAGCTGAGCAGACCTGAACATTTGGACACTTGTCAAAACATGACTGTTTTCGTTGTCCTCGTGTGTAATACAGGAGATTTTGACCAAACACAATCGTGACGGGACTTATTACACGGAGGCGTGTAACTTGGCTTTCTAAACTGGTTTTCATCTGGAAGGAGAAACACAGAATATATCATTCACCCGTGTGAACGAATAAAAAAAGAATCAATAAATTCACAAAAGGAATCATTGAAAACTAACACCCATAAAAAATTATATTTACGAATTGACTGGCCTGTGTCTGTGAGCACTGCCTTCAGATAGTGTTGTGTCTGTGCAATCATTGAAAAGTACTACATGCAAGGTGTTCATATATGTATATATATGTGTGTGTGTGTGTGTGTGTGTGTGTGTGTCATGAAATGGATATACGATCCGACAGAATGATAATAAATCGCGTTATATTATATGCAACTTTATTTGAAATTATCTCCCGTTATTCCGCGGTGAATAGATCATTTGGCCTAGACAACGTAAATAGATTAAACAATTTTGCCTTACCGGCGGCTGTTTAGCTCAATGGTAAGAGCAACGCTGCGTTGAAGCGGCTACCCAATCGGTCGCATGTTCGATTCCTGCAGCGGCTCCATTTTCTTCAATTGTTTATTCCATTCACGTTGTCCTGGCCAAATGATACATTAACCGTGTTATTACAGGAGATCATTTCAGATGTAGTTTCAAGATATATATATATATATATATATATATATATATATATATATATATATATATATATATACGTGTGTGTGTGTGTATGTGTGAATGCACATTGCATTTTATACATTTTGCTCTGAGGACATATGTTCTCCGGGAATCTTGCTCTCATTTTAAAGTCGTAGCGGTGTGCCCGAGTCATGGGAACCCATGCTTAAGATAGGACCTAACTACTGCATACAAGGATTGAACCTGGTGTTGTTCTACTCCGTGGTTGAAGTATTTGTATACTTCCTACTGATTCGAGTTGTAGAAACAGGTATTCCTTGCTTTTTTTTCCGCTTCACGTCACATTTTGGCTTTCACGATGGAAAGGCAAGAAACGAAAATAGTCTATGTAAATGTATTCCAAATTTGCTATCGATATTCATAGCAAATTATGTCTGTGTTGCAAATGATTCATTATTATCATCATCATTAGTCTTTTAACGTTCCTCGTTGGACATAGACCTTCCCCAGGATTCACCACATTTCTCTATCATGGGCATCGCCGAGCCAGTACTTTCTGAATTTGTCTAGCTCGTCTCTCCATCAAATGTTCTGCCGGCATCGGTTACGCATTTGATCTCGGGGGATCCATGTCGTGAGTCATGATGTCCATCGGTAGTCCACCATTCTTGCAACACGGCCAGTCCACTGCGATTTGTTGTTTTTAACGCATTCTATGATATCCCTGACTCTTGTCTTTTCCCAGATGTACTGTGCTGTCTTGTGGTCTGTCCAAGTGAGGCCCAGCACAATTCTTTCGTGTGCACGTTGCAATGGTTCTCAATTAGCGGATCTGTCTTATGGTTAGGTTCCATGTTTCAGTTCCATAAGTGACTATTGGGAGGATGCATTGGTTATGCACCCTTCTTTTTAGGATTAACTCTTCACAGCCTACCTCGAGATGATCTTCAGACTATACTGGCAGAATAAATTATTCATTATAAGAATGCATTAAAAATTATTTTTTTTAGAAACGGTCTGGAAATATTTGCTTCGGGCATGATTTGTATAATTGATATAAAATGACTCATTAGGAATAACCTACCGGAGAAATTTGCAGGAAATGAGTTATTAAAAGGACATGTCTAAAATGATTTCCCGGAGATGTGCATTACAGATAGGAGGTGCTGATAGCCAAGCGGTTAGAGGCACGGGAAACGAAATGAATAGGACTAGGTCAAAATCTGACTGAGACGATCTGCATTCACGTTGCTCTAATACCCTTTGGAATGGCATGAATCCATCTCTTCTTTTCCTAGCTATGAGTAAATAGCAAATGTAGTGAGTGCAGTCGTCTCGGGTAGCTGTCACCCCAAAGTCAATTTTCACGTACTGCAAATCTCGATAGACTTCGAAGTCTAGCTTGAGACAGACGAGTACGGAAAAAACTTGAGATATGTGATACCTGAGCAAGAACAGCTTCATTGCAAACCAGCTTAAAGGCTATATTCACATTTATTTCTCGATACATTACGAAATGATTTTACCAGAAATCCATGGCGAAGAGTTTCGTGGAGAAAGAATTTCATGATGTAAGAAAGACTGATACATTTCTGTAAGCATTAGAAACAACCTCTGAATACACACCAACATCTGTGAGTTTTGAGTACTAAGAACAAGTTGGCTATTCTCGTTTTTCAAGTATTTCGTTTCTTTTGGGCTTGGCGGATCTCTCGTCTTAGTCGTTGGTCCTCTTTATTTTGTCAAATTCCAGCTCCATTTGGAGTTGACTGAGTTTTCCCCCGTAAGAGCAAGAACAAGAACTAATCTTTTCATTGTTTGTCTATCAAGACACGTTTGACCAAACTGATATATAAAATTAACATTTCCCTATCATGATTTGAAATAACTACCAAGTTATTGGAAGGCAGTTTTCTGGCT
>OY735222.1:15730027-15952527 GCA_963457665.1 Thysanoteuthis rhombus
TCCTCAATTCTATTATCTTATTGTTTGTACATTCGTGTTTATGTTTATTTAGGTAGTTGCATCAATTATTTTGGTTCCAGAGTTAATCGACTCATGCAATAGACATGCAGTATTTTTAAACAATCTTTTTTTTTTCCGAACAAAGTCTGGAGTTGACTTTGTTTTCTAACCCGAACCAGAACAATCCTCACCAAAATAAGGTATGCAAACCGATATGTAAAATCCACATTCCTCCTACCATAATTTCAACGTACGACCCACTGATTGTCAGGTGGATGTTTTACTGATAGTGCTAAATTGGCAAGTTAGGGATATTCACGGAAATTTAACATACAAATACGCTCGGGCTTATTTCATTCTAATTGATAAATACATTTATATGAAAAAAATGGCATTTTTTTTAGAATTCTCCATTTGTTATATATACAATACGAAAGTTGTAGTAATCATAGTAGAGGTAGTGGGTTTTAACCTAAGAGCACCCAGGTTTGTTCTTCTTCAATTCAGTTTCCTATTTTTTATCTGCTTTTTTTCGCATCAAACGCTTTGAATTATTTTAAAGATATCCTCTGTCAGAGAGACATTGACAATTGTTACATGATGTGTATAGGTCATCTGAATAGGAATCGGAGTGGGGGGAGCTCGTTTTTTATTTTAAAAAAATGATGATTAATGCATGTTTGAAATATTTGGAGTTCTGTCAACTTCGACAGCAGACCCAATTCTCAAAGCACACACTGAAACGACATCACAAGAGATGAATAGCAAAACCGGCTGGCTAACCACGAGTGTTTGCTGCGGCAGGTGTTTGATGTGGATATTTACGGCGCTTTGGCTTATCTGTTTCAAGTCCACCATGATAGAAAACCCAGAGAGGAAAGACTTAATTTTCTACTATATCTAGAGGAAGCTTCTTATCATAATCCCGGATGATGTTCCTAAACGGTTATTGTTTATATTCCGTTTATTTCTTTTGTAATGTTTGAGAGCAAAAATCTTACATAGTAAAATTTCTTTCCTGTGACAAAAGCATTGGCACATTTTTGAATTTGACATTAAGGATCAATGTTTTTCGAAGCTATCTGTAGAATTAGGAATCTTTTGTGAGCATTTTCATTTCCTTTGTGCGCTTGTTGCAAAACGTGTGTGTTCGTGCACAAACGAGCTGAGCCTAGAAAGAACTATGATTGTTACTAACAAAATCCCTCGATCTCAAAAACGTTTCATATTGATAATTCATGTTTATTTTTATACATATTGATATTTCATACCAATTCTTTATGATATCATAGTGCTTATAACAATGAATTTAATAACATAACAATGAGTTCATAACAATGGATACAAATCTATAATCATGAATATAAGTTGTCATATCTTTGGCTTAATGTTATCAGCTGGTTATTGTTATCTACACGACCCTGTCCCAGTGAACGTCTTTATCCATAGTTAAGTTTATCTCGTTGCCAGTTGTTATGTCGGCTAATCCTGATCGTCAATGACACTTGTATGCTATTAAAGTAGTTATATGTCGAACTATTATATCATCTATGAGTGGATGCTATATCGACGTCATCGGTTTCTGGCATTGTTATACTTTTGGTTGGTACAAATAATTCTTCGTAGATAATGTTTTATGTGATTGATTATAAGACTTTTTAGTGGTACATGGTGCTTTTTGTTATACATGGTGCATTGAATGAATTGGTCACTCGTTTACGATACTTAGTTACAATGTTATAGTAGTCATTGACTGACTCGCAAATTTTGTTGGTGAATTTGCTGTTTCGTATAACACGTATGGCACACAATACTTCGCGTTACTTCAGTACTACATTTTATGTATCTTTGACTGAGTGATAGAAATGTAGTAGGAGAATGAAGGCAGCAGTGGTTGTAATCATAGGGTAGTAACCTAACTATAATACAATCGATGGATTGTGAGATTTGTATACTAAATATCACTTTAAAAGAGACGATTTGAACGTTTTATATATATTTGTGTATAGCTGTTAACGCAAGAGAAAGAGAAGAAGAGAGTGATGATGTATCCAAATTTTTCATGCGAGAGTAATGTTTCCGTTTGTATATATTTTGCTGCATGTATATGTATATATACATTGCAGGGTTGCCATATTCTGCGAGAAGGGGAGATAATCTGAGCTTATCTGGAAATTAAGATTCAATACTAGCCCCATGAGGCAAGTCCACCTGAAGAGGCTTGTATTGAATCTCTACCATGATTTCTAAATTCAATGCTATTCTAGTGTCCATGTTGAGTAATTTTCCGAGTTGAAGCTCAGATTATCTCCCCTTCAGCCAAATCTGAACTCCCTGTTCCACTGAATTGCAAGCACGTAAGCAAATATGTCCGTCATTCAAGTTCCCCTCGAAGGCCAATGTGAAGCAACTGATATCATCCTTATTAGGCACCGTCTATCCACCTAACAAGTCAATACCTCCCCCAAGCAAAGAGAAAAAAAAACATGCCGTGCCAGTGGTTTAAGTGGAACGAATGCCAGAGAAACTCCCTGTCAAACTCCCCTGTTATTCTAACAACAACAACAACAACAACAACAACAACAACAACAACAGCGGCAACAACAACAACATCAATAACAACAACAACACTAATAACAATTGTGAAAACAATAGCAACGACAATAACATTACCAACACAAATAAAGGGAGTGTGCGTTCGTGCGTGCGATTTTGTGCCTCTGTGCACGAGTGTGTGTGGGGGGGTGTATGTGTGTGCATGTGTGTGCATGCACGTGTGTGCGTGTGTACGTGTGTGTATGTTTGTTATATAAATATTGTGTGTGTGCGTGCGTGTGTTCGTGCGCGTGATACTGTGATGTATAAATCAGTTTGTGTGTGCGTGTGTGTGTCTGGGAAAACGAAACTGTAAAAGTATTTTGTAGCGTTACAAATGAGCTGTGTAATTGTAACGGATGTAGATCCTAACAACAACACGTCGGATCTTGGGTTCTTGGGTGGAGCAGTACAGAAGCTGAGAAAGGGCTTTGTTAGAAGACACAGAGAAATGGTCACGTAGTTCATCACGCATATGTGCACAATAAGGGAAACACACACACACACACACACACACATATATATATGTATATATATATATATATATATATATATATATATATATATATATACACACTCGTGCAAATGTTTATTTTCAACATAATCTCCTTTCTTGCCAGTGCTTTCAACCTAGTAGTGAATATTTATCACTTAGATCGAACATCATCCCATACCGACATTCAGTCAATAACTACGTGACAAACTACTGACTTCGAAGTATATACATATATATATATATACATATATATGTTTGTGTGTGTGTGTGTAATTTGTGCAATTGTCCTCTTTTGTTATTATGGTACTATGTGTAAATTTTCTCTTGAGATATTGAGAAATGAATGTATAATCCTGCAACAGATCACTTTTGTTAATTGCTTGTTTTGTTTACGCTGTGCAGGCCAAATGACTCATTCACCGTGTAATAAAGGGAGGTTATTTCAAATAGAGTTTCAAATAATGTACTACTTCGTTGTATTACAACTCTTCAGTGTGGCTATAGACTATCCATTATCCCATCCAGTACCACGAGGTAGGATCGAAACCTTAGCTTCAGACCCAGGTTTTTCAAAATCCCCGAAACAGATACATAGTAAACAACTGATGATCTCAATAAGAAACAATTCATACATTGTACAATAATAATAACGTATAGGAGAAACATGCCTAAAAAACACTTAGAAAAATAACATAAATTGCATTGGCAGATATTCGAAAATAGGGGACTGTAGTGACACGAAAAAATCTTGTGAAAAAGTTTTTTAGTATTTAGTGTTTAAAGCTGTAAAGCTTTCTAAGTAAAGAAGGAAAAGTCAAGAGACAGGAAATGCACGGGAGACATTGGTTGAGAAAAAGGAGCAGTATGGCCGACGCTGATTCTTCCGAGGAATGTGCCATTTCCTGTTTAGAAACTCGTTTCACTTTAGGGTCGCGTGCAAAAATGAATAACACGCTCAGATAGGCACCCCCTCTCACAAAAGTACACATTAGCGAACATATGACCCCACTTACTTCAACATAAACCTGCATACGTATTACCCAAGACTCTAATACACACTGACGCGCAAGAAGAAACATTACGAAGTTATTTCATTTTATTCTACAATATAACGTATTGTATTGTATCTCTCCTTTTTTTATCTTCAGCTTGTATTCGGTTATTGTTGGGGAGGTTTTTCTCTTCCTCGTTTATTTAACTCGAGCAATTTATCATGATCCACTTCCGGCTTACTATGCCCGTCCAAGCTCCAGTAGAGCCTCGATAATCATACGTTTAGGAAACACGTTCCTTGGTCTGTCCGTTGTCGGCCTGTGATGACACTAGGCGAGAGGTTGGACTATCCCTATTTGGAAACAGAGTTGCCAAATGAGGCTGAAGAGCCCACTCTTCGCAGTTTGGGATGTAGAGATGGATTCACGCTTTTCCCAAAGATATTAGGGCGGGGTGAATGCCTATCGTAACATCTGGAAATGGGTTATCATATAATCACTCGAGTGAATGAAAAAGAATGAAAACTGACGGACTGAATATAGCGACCGCCGCCCCCACCTTCCAACAAAACCTCAAATACAAATGGGACATTAAAAAATTAATAATAATAATAAAAAAGCCCCTTGTGAAATTGAAAACAAAGTGTTTGATTGACAATTGAGTTCTCATTCAGTTATTCTTAATAGCTTTTCTTGTTGTACAATTGGCTGGAAATCAGCGTTCGTTCTGAGCCTCAATGAAGTTTCTTCATTTCCTGTTGGTCTAATTGGAACAAACAAGTCATAAACAATATGAAACGAAATAGATTTATGAATCAAAAGTAATTGCTTTGTGTCATTAATAAATCCCCTACGCGTTCCATTTCTCACTTTGTTCATAGTTAACCTAGAATTTTTTTTTTTTATTCTCCTTATATGTACTTTTAGAACAAATAGTATATAAGAGAGCGAATTGAGAGGAATCATGTATGAAGAGATTTCCCAAGTCAGGCCCTAGGGATAAAAATGTACAATGGGGAGAAAAGGGTAACCTAATCAAATGTAGATGGGGTATGGGGCTGCTGTACGTTCCCTAAAAGGAGAAATCCTGGAAAACTTCGAATTTTCTAGCATCTAAGGACCAAGTTTCCTTGCATTTTAGTCGTCTGAGATGATGAAATTTATTTTACACGAAAAAACTTGGGAACTGGGTGCAGACCTGTAAGCTTAGCCTGACTCAGAGCTACAACTGTGCAGTACTTACCGAAGAATGAACTCACCACACCAGAGTCTGAAAGGCTATCTTGCCAACTTCAAAACTCAGACTAATTCAAGGAATATTAAAGAATTCTAACCCTACTTACCGATGTCCAACAGCAACTACATATCTATCTATCTATCTATCTATCTATCTATCTATCTATATCTATATCTATATCTATATCTATATATATATATATATATATATATATATATATATATATATATAATGTGTGTATGCCCATTGGCGAAATAGGTCATAAGAATATATCTTGGTTAACTAAGTCTAGGACAAGGCTGCAATGGCAGAATATCCCGAAACTAGTAATGATTAGCAAGACTAACACTATAACAATTGCTCTGTAATAGGCGTCTTGAATATATATATTTAAAGGGGTTTTTCAGCAGTACGGCCATAGACGACGGGGCCTGTTTGTGCGACGAAAGAGAGAGAGAAAGAAAGAAAGAAAGAAAGGAAAGAAAGAAGGAAAGAAAGAAAGAAAGAAAGGAAACGAACTCTTGAAAATATCTGCCATTTAAGATTTTCAGATTTTACAGTCATGCAAGTGTACCAATACATCAGAGGAATATTGCATGACCTTGCAAATCTCTATTTGAACCACTGGCCTTTACCGGGACTCGAAAAACTGACTAAAATTGGGGAAAAACGCCCTACCGTCCCAGTTCTCAAACAAACTCAGAGACAGACTTGAGGAGTAGAAATGAACTGAGATTGAGAAGTACAGGCCTAGATAGCACAGAGAGAGCGAGAGAGGGTGAATGGAGAGGAAAAGGAACGGAGTACATCAGATGAGAACAGAGAGAGAGAGAGAGAGTTACGGTGATGAGGAGAAGGAGCTGAAGATTCAGGGTGGGGGAAAAAAAGGATACAAAAATTGTGAGGTTGGGCTTGGAAACAATAAAAGAAAGATGGAAGGCCAAAGAGAAAGAAACCTAAAAGAAAGAAACCAAAAAGAAAGAAAGAAAGAAAGAAAGAAAGAAAGACGGGAAAGAGAAAGAAAGAAAAAAGAAAGATGGAGAGGGTGCAGCGAACAATGAAGGAAGAAAGAATGAAAGAAGAATCAGAAGCAAAAAAAGACAAAAGAAAGAAATAGCAAAGGAAGGAAAGCAGAAAGGAGAGAGAGAAAGAAGAAGAGGAGAGAATGGGTTCTTTTGTGAAAACGTTCGAACAATTGAAATAGAAGTAAAACAACAAAAACAAAAAAAAACAACGAACAAAGAGAACAAAGTCGCAAGAGAGACTCGACGCGATGAGAATGAACGTGCGTGAGAAAGTGTGACGAAACATTGGGGCGCGGGGGGTGGGGGCTCGACGGAAGTCGAGAAAATGGGATGGGTGTGAGTGGTACAGTTTTATATGTAGAACTGGCTTGAACGAGCAAACGGGTATGCGAGCCAGAAAGAGACTCGAGTTAATAAGGGAATGAGTCATCAAAGTGTTGAGAGCTGAAGTAGTAAAAAAGAGAGAGAGAGAGAGAGAGAGAGAGAGAGAGAGAGAGGAGGTTAAGAACTAGTTTTGAATAGAAAACGGTCGTGAAATAGATAAATAGGATTGAATTCTAGAATGAAGTATTATCGCTATTTATATGCTTAATTCTTTAGAAAGAGGCGCGATTGTAAGGAGGCGTGATCAATGGAATCGGCAGCACGAGTTCAAACTCTGTCTGAAGCTGTTTATGTTCAGGTCACAGTAATGCCCTTAGGAAAGGTATGAATCCACCTCTTCTCCCCCTCCCCTAACTATGGGTAAAATAGCAAAGAAGATAGCGCACTCTATCCTCGGGAACTGTAAGAGGAGGAAAAACTTTGATTCAAACCATGGAGTGGTGACCCCATACGACGGTTAGACGCCCAATTTGACTCCTTCCGGCAGCTCCTGCAGTCAAGCTGATGCAAGATGTACCCGCTGGAGTACATCAGCAAGTCTTAGAGGGGGATTCTGACGACTGAGCATCCCAGGATCTCCCTACCCTTCACCCAAGCATGAGCCCTGGAGGGGACCTGCAATTGTTTGTAGAGGCAAAACGGAGGTCATTCATTAATTCAATTCTTAAGACTAGCATCCTCATCTTTGTTGTTTTGATTACAACATTTCAGCTGGTACTTTCACTGACCTTCCTGGTGTTGAGATTAGCATTATTGACTACATTCTCCGAACTAATATCCTCGTTTTCGTTGTTTTGATTACTGCATTTCAGCATATGTGCTCTCTGGCCTTACTAGTCTTAAACGTTGGAATTGATAATAACATTATTTCAAGGCGGGAAACAGGATAAACAGATCTGGATTAATTATATAGCAAAAGTAGCATCTGCTACGGGTCCTGCAATTTTGAGGGTCCCGCGCTAAACACTTGCAGGCTATCAATTCCGATTCAGTTCTTCTGCACTTGCCTTATCTCTATAGTACTATACTGCCTACAACGACAGAGTGTTAAAGGTTGGCAACTGTAGTCAATTACCATCTTCATGGGATTATTATTTTCATCGTCATCAACAGTTTTTTATCGTTTGTCGCTATATCTAGACCATTTCCAGGATTTGCCAGATCTATCTATCATGGGCTTCGCAAAGCCAATACTTTCTGAACCGGTCTAGTTCGTCTCTCCATCTTGTATTCTGCCGGCCTCAGTTATGCATGTGATCTCTCTTGGGATCCATGTTGTAACTCGTGATGTATATTGGTTGTCTGTCATTCTTGCAACATGACTAGCCCATTGCCATTTGAGTTTTCTTGTGGATTCTCAGACTCTTTTATTTTTCACTAGCATACTGTGCTATCTTGCGATCTCTCCGTGTGTGGCAAAGTATGATTCTACCATGTGCACGTTACATGCTTCTCAGTTTGAAGGTCAGTCTCTAGGTTAGGTTCCATGTTTTAGCTCCATAGGTGACTATCGGAAGGATACTTTGGTTGTACACTCTTATTATTAGAACTGATAGGACTTTCTTGTTCTTGAAGGTTGTTCTTCATTTGATTTCTTCTTCTTCTGAGAATTTCATGGAGATTCCTTGTCTTACGTAGATGTAGTGGTCTACTTTCTCCAGTTCAACACAGAAATTAATATGGACGTGGTATGTATTTGCTACATATACAATACAAGTATTCGAAACTGAAGTCACAGCCGTTGCACAGAGATCAAAACGAGAACAAAGTGATGCTTTTACTAAAATGTCAAATATATCTGTCTTATTTTCTATCCCCAGAGCAAACGAAAAAAATACTTTCCTGTCCAAGTAGAAATGTATATATTGGGTATTTTCTTAATTTACAGGCCTCTTATAACGTATGCTACAGATCTGACACAAGCTTAATCAGGCCATGAAGATGATTAGGGCTTGCGGATTTTAGTCATGCAAGTGTACTGATTTGGTTGATCAGAATAATTGAACGTTCTTGCTTAGCAGATATTCGATACTTACTAAGCTTAGCTCGGGACAACTCGAATACAAGTGGGTGTAGGAAGATTGTGTTGCGCCAGTTTTTTAAGTGGGTGGATCTACCTGCCCCCAAATTCAGCATTCGAAAATGCACCATTTATCAAATTGAAGCTAGAATGTGAACCTGGTAAATTGTGCATTCACTTTCTCCAATTGGAAAACTGTAGCCATCAAAGATGACGAAAGGTTCTATCTTCTTTTTTTTTTTTTTTTTTAAATATGTGAGTGTGTTTGTTTGCTTGTTTGTGTGTTCCTGTGCCCCTGTCCATACCGTTTTGTCCACAGACTTGAAAATTGGCATCAGTACTCCACTAGACGCCTTCTAATTTCGGGGGGGGGGGATAATTTAAAAAAAAAAATTTGTAAGCCTTATTCTCACGGGTTTAATAATATATTTGTGTGTTCCAGTGCCCCTGGTCATATCATCTATCTACTGACTTGAAAATTGGCATCAGTAATCCAATAAACCCCTTCAGGAAACGTTTTTTTTTTTTTTTTTGTTTTTTTCGAAAAAAATAACCTTCTTAGACGTGTTTGGAACCTTTTCTGACGGGTTTATCAATAAAATCTAGAATCTTTAGAATCTAGATGTTTCTAGATTTTTTTATACTCTATTTTAGATGTTTTCCAGTAAACGCCATCAATGTTATACGTAGAAATTATTCTGGCCATATTTATCCCCTTCTTCTCCCTTTTTTCTATTTCCCTTTACTTTCTCTCTCTCTCTCTCTCTCTCTCTCTCTCTCTCTCTCTCTCTCTCTCTCTCTCTCTCTCTCTCTATCAGTTTGTTACTGGCTTTTGTCTTTGGATGCACAACCTTAGATGGAGAGACCACAAGACAGTACATTATATAAGGAAGAAAACGGGTGTCCGTGACATCATAGAAACTATTAAAAAACTCAAATGGTAATGGGCAAGCCATGTTGCAAGAATGAAAGACAACGGATGGACAGCACGTCTCACAACATGGATCCTCAGAGATCACATAAGAAACCGAGGCTGACAGAACACAAGATGGAGAGATGAACTGGACAGATTCAGGAGATACTGGCTCCGCGCTGCCCATGACAGAGAATTATGGCGAATCCTGGGGAAGGTCTATGTCCAACGACGGACGTTAAGAGACTGATGATGATGATGATGATGATGATGATGAGGAGGAGGAGGAGGAATTCGACGACCATCTCTGAAACAAAGACTCGCCACGCACCGGTAGATATCCATTGCGAAACTCTTTATGTAACCAGCGTATTCTGTCACTCTTCCCTTAGCTTCAGTCAATTTCTGTACAAACAAACTAAATATTTTTAGCAGTGAGGGGAAAATTACCATCGAGCACCTAAAATGGCAGAAATTTGAGCCAAAATATGTTTCAGCAAGCTTCGGCACCCAATCTGTATTCTCTGCACTGAATCAGGAAAGAAAGAAAGCGGTCATTAGTGGTCGTGAATTAATGCAAACACTGCTGACTGAATAGAGCTATCATATGTTATATAAATGCACTGCCAATGATTTTGCTATGGAAACAAATTATAGATATTTTTTACTACAGAAATGCATTGTGAATGATTTTTATTACAGATGTACATTGGAATTCAGGCGAAAGAGGAAATTCATGGAATCCGGATATATTTATGTAGAAATTTTTTTTTAACTATGTTTCAGAGTTAACTTGAGTTACTTTTGAGAGTTCGAAATTTAAATGTAAGAACTATACTTCCGTTCGTCCATATGAGGTACATATTGTTTGTCAGTTCCTCAGTTTTATGTACCTATGTATTATACGTATGCCGAATGCACATGAGACGACACACCCTCTTGAGGAAATCGCTTAGTAAAGGGTAACTTGGCCGTTGGCCGTATTTATTTCGTGGGCAGGGGATTCTGTCAGAATTAACATTTTCCTTCATTTTTATTTATAAAAAACTTAGAAGCGTATTCGTTTGACTTTTAAACACATGATAGTATTACATCGCACAACGTGATTTTTCATCCTAGGTAGTGAGTGTTATTTTTTGATTGCTAATGTGTGCAAAGTGCAGGAAATGGTTATCATTCCCCGCAATCTTAGCTTTTGTAGCCAGGATAATGATATTCAAATTTAATTGTTTTTCTCACTTCAAGTGATTAAAAATGAGCTAATTTTCCGTTGTCCAATTGAGAATAAGCAGATTTCAAATAATCACTGTACTGATTGCAGAAACGAAGTTTGAAGGAAATGAGTAAACAGCTATTTTTCTACACTTTTTAGATATAATTAATTAGAAAATAACTTTTATTACTAGTGATGGATCGGTCCAACATGACCTTGAGCAAAATCCCAGTGGGCTGGTCAGTGTGTAGGCCGGTGCCGCCTGACGCTTAGTCAGTAGCCAGTGGTTCTGAAACTGTGAGTTGCGGCACAATCATCATCATCATCATCATCATCTTATAGTTTGTCGTTGGACACAGACCTACTCAAGATTTGCCAAACATCTCTATCATGGGCGTCACAGAGCCAGTACTTTCTGAACTTATATAGTTAATCACTTGGTTTTGCATGTGAACTCGAGGAATCTTCGTTGTGAGCCGTGGTGTCCTCTGGTTGTTTGCCATTCTCGCAACATGACCAGTCCATTGCCATTTAAGTTTCCTTGTGGATTCAATGATATCTCAGACTCGGACTTTTGTCGGACTTTGATGGGGCCTAAAATCCCCGGGCCCCTGTGCAGCTTTACTGTTTGCACTGCTCAAAGTGCGGTTCTGGCTACTGAGCAACCTACTGTACTGTACATTTGTTGTGGGTCTTTATTTGTAATTTCACGTGAGAAGTTATCGACTATACAATTTAAAAAAATGATGTTCTTTCCACCAAAACCCTGTAGGTAAGAGTCAAAGTAGGTTATAGCGTGATGAAAACATAAGGATACGAGTAGCAAGATCCAAAAAAGGTCCCTCCTGTAGAACTTGTTGTAAGGCTTTATTTTCTTATCTCACACTCCAATCACAGTAATCCCAAATTACTTACCCCTACACCAAATCTCTAACCTCAACGCGTTACAACAAGAGAAATATCGTCCAAGTTGGAGAATGAGATACGAAAATGTAGCAATACTAGAGGCGCCATAAGAAAGACTGCATCAATTGATTTGTACCAACGTAAATAAAAGTCTTTCGGTTGTTTTGCATTAATTATCATGTTGCATTCATTCAGATAACATAATCAGCAAACAGAGCCAGTACTTTCTGAACTTATATAGTTAATCACTTGGTTTTGCATGTGAACTCGGGGAATCTTCGTTATGAGCCGTGTTTGCTGATACCAACGACTTGTGGAAGTTTTCATTCAAATCAGATCAATATAAGTTGGTTTTAAATCTCGTGTTTTTTTCAATAGACTTTGATTTTTCTGTCTTTGATATTTTCGTATTATCATACTAATATTGATTGAATATTTTTAGAGTGTACTTGAAACTTTATGAAAAAATATATGAAAAATTATGACGTTGCAAAAACATCTTCCCCAGAATCCTGGCTGCGATTCACCAGCTGAAACTTTCACTCTCTTACTGACCCCCTCTAAGAACTTCGGCTTCTACTCCCTCTCTCTATTAAAGATATGGAAGCCGATTGATCATTTAAACACTCAAAAGTATAATAGCTGGGCTTATCGCACATTTTAGAAACAAATGGAATTGAACGATATCTGATTATTCCTTCTCTTTATCTTTCCTTTGGTGTCAGAATAAATTGATAGCGACCCGCCAAATATGAAAAACTGGCTACATTTCGGCAGAGGGACCCATGCTGTTTTCAGCATTTTAAACTATTGGCGATATTTGCTACGGAAGCTCATACACGCACATTTATGCTTTTGAGAAAACTTTGTTCTATAAGAAAAGATGTACATTGAAAGCACACATATCTATCAGAAATAGGAACAGTTAATGATAATTTTTTCAAGATTCAATGAATATATTAGAATGGAACAAATCTTATTGCTTTTTCACGTATTTACTAATATTAATGTTACTTTCGAATTTAAAAATGACCGATAAAATTATTTGATGGTCACAGTTTTATATATGTTCATGTGTGGGTTTTTTTTTAAACTCAGTTAATTTCCATAGATTAAATATTCAATTTCTTCAAATTCTATGATATACAGATTCTTTAAATCTTTTAATGCTCAGATTCTTCTGATATTTTGATTATTCAATATTCAATCATTTTTTAATACACAGATTGATAAGAATATATATATATATATATATATATATATATATATATATATAACTTCTATGCCGAAAGAATTCCGATAAAACAAAGCAAAAGAAATTTATGCATTCTGTGGCAAATTTCGCCGATAGTTTAGAATGCAGGATACGGCATGTGTCCCTTTATCGAAAGATTGCCGAAAAACGTGCTCATTTGTTCTATGGAAGTTAACGATTGACGATGTGACAAATTTCACACCTCCGCTCATTTAGTGTTAAAAGCGATGTACGAATGAAAATAATCATAGAAAATAAATGAAGTAAATGAAAAACAAATTTAATCATATGGTTATTACTTTGGGCCAATTAAAACATTGATTTTATTCAGTTGTGCACCGTTTTTTAACATCGAATGGGTGAAGTTGTGAAACTTTACAATCGGATAGGTTGGCTAGTCCATCAATTCGAAATTTGAAAAAAATGAACAAGAAGTAAATAGATCAAAGATACATCGAGAATAATTTACGTCGTTTAAAAACGAAAGTTACGAATCTACACTGCTTATCTAAACGACCAAGAGATATCAGAAATAATTTGAGTTGTTCAAACAGAACTTGTTGATTTAGACCGCTTATCAGCATGTCAGCAATTTGCTAATGTCTTTTAGGGCGAGTAATTTCAGCTTGGAAAGTATAATTAAGTGGAAATTTAAAAAAATGATTTGCTGAACCTGTGGAAATCCCATGGTTGTTAACATCCAAGATTGCCCATTAATTCATGCCTTTGTTTGTTTCCCGCTTTTAGTCTATTTCTCATTGTCTCTCTTATCTCTTCCAATCTTCGTTGCCAATCCATGTCTCTATGTAAATGTTATACAAACCTGGGATTAGTTTCATATGAGGAAATCTTCCTGCCTCCTTAGTGAACAACTTGAATTTCTTTTCTCCATTCTCCCTTCCTACGCTATTATTCAACTACCTTACTTTCTTTTCTGCACTCTCTCTTCGTACCCTCTTACTTTTAACTAAAAGAGCATAATAAAAGAAATGATTTATTCGGTATCTTGGTTGTTCTTTATTGTTTATTCAATATTATTCAATCCTGCAACGTGCGTGGTATTAAATCTTTTACGGCAAGGTATAATCTTCTTGTGCGCTTAGAGGAAACACTGGTCACAAAAGATATTGGGTTTTTTTGCTGTTTTTCTTACTTCTGCCAACGAAGTTGAAAAAGGTGTATGTATTCACCTGTGCCTGTCTATCTGTCCGTGCACACAATGTCTCCAAAGGTTCTCAATCAATTTCAGTAACATTTTGTGGAAAGGTGGGCCATGGGATTAGGATGCATTGATCAAATTTCAGTGCAGATCCTGGAATTTTTTACAGTTACCTCCCTCTTTCCAGACTTTCAATGGAATTTTGTGAAAGAGTAGGCCAAGGCACGGAGGCACTGATTAAATTTCAGGCCGGAACCAGGAATTCTTTATTTTTCTCTTTTTTTAGATACATTTATGTATTCATTTATGGTTGTCCACTTGATATCCCCCAAAGTGGGAGGGCCATGGACAAAGGAAGAATTGTTTGAAATGTTCACAGTCATCTCCCCTGCATTGTAGCCACGTATGACCTGATTTTTCTTGATTTTCAAATTGGTGCATGGTTCTAAAATATCTTAGCGCTCCGTTAGTGATTTCGAGTTTTTGAATTTTGGTCAAACATACAATGCTTCTTTTTTCTAAATGGACTTTCAAAAAAAAAAAAGGTATGGCGTCTTAAATCAATAAAGGAACTAATCTTGTTTATTGAACTTGCAAGATGTTTACGAACAACAACCAATAAACAAACAATTTCAAGTCAACCATGATGGACAGAAGCAGGTATAGAAGCAAAATAATGTTTGCCCGATTAATTTCTGATAGTTACTGACAATTCGTCCTCTACTAAAAAATAAAATCAAAATGATATTACAGTTTATGCCTGAATCGATGAACGTAACCTTTTTTCCCAGTTTCTCGGGTTTGTTTCACTTACGTCAAAAGGAAATATAAATTTTCCAAGGTGCACGTAAATAGTTACACTGATTGATATGGTTCGCATTCAACTTATTGAAAATTAACAGCCCAATGAATCCTTGGGTAAAGTGGATGCACTTAGACCAATATTTTTCAAACTTCTTCAGAGTCATTCACTCTTGAGTTTTTCTCACAAAATTTTGGTCACCCCTGACCAGGCCCGAAACAAGTGGAGGAGCTGGTTTGGAGCCTGAAACAGGCCCACGAGAAAAAATTAATTTAAAAGTTGACCAATTACAGGAATATTTTCAGCCCATATGAAATGAGAATTATATTCTAAGGTTGATATTAAGGTCTTCGTTTCATTGGCTGATGAATCAATCACTGAAATAGCCGTATTTGATAACAATCCCTTGAAAACAAAAAAAGGATAAAACACATCCAACACATGTTACTTGTTAGATAACTCAGATAGAGGTACAGACGAAGATGATGAACAGACTTCAAACTAAATAAAGTTGAGTTTTTTTAAGGTTTTAGGACACGTTACTTAAGAATGCATTGGATTTTAGAACTGTTATTTTTGTCCGTCTCGCTAGCGATGAGAAATATGATACTTCATACAAAAATGAAAAGAAAACATTATTTTAATATTTGCTTGACGTCATTTGGAGAATCACTGTTACCTCTCTGTATTTGCACTGCTTACATAAGCCTTCAGCTCTGTACTTTCTCAATTAGAATTATGAATTTAAAAATAAATGTTTATAAGGCAAAAAAAAAAAAAATACTCAAGGTATAGACAGATATGACTCATGTATTTATATGGAAAAAAAAATCCAAGGATTCATCTGGATACGTTCCACCTGATGGATTACACTCTGTATAGCATAGAAAACAGTTAGATCAACATGACCAGGTTAGAGACAATTTCACGGAAGAGTTTTCGCATAAGCCAGGTGTGTCAGCACCCCTAAGTCCTGATTTAGCTCCTTTTGACTTCTGGTTTTTAACTTCTGAGTGGAAGAATATCCAAGGCTGCGAAAGAGATTAAAGAGAACGTGACGGGGCAGTTGATGGTAGTCCTGAAAGAACTCTGCTGACAGTTTTGAAAATTTGAAGGGCCACCGGGATAAATGTATGAGATCCCGAGGAGAGTACCATGAAGCGGACTAAGGTGACATTGTCCGAGGCTGCTTTTTCGCTTATATCGAATGGTTGGATACCTTTCGGACAGACAACTCATTCGCCAAAAATGAATGCACCAATTATCAGAAACCTTCAAACAAAACTGTCATCAAAATTGTCAACATGCGTTTCTTTCAGTTTTCAAGTTGGTCTGACTGACTATGTATGTATCATGCATATCAACCGCACCGATGGAGCTAGAGGGTTAAAAAAAAATTAAACATTCTATCCTTATTAAGTCTCAAGAAAATATTTTTCTCAAATCACCTGAAAGTAGGTTTTCAGTGGGGGGGGCCGATTTGCAATGTAGGTTTATGCTAAATTGATCCCTCCTTTTGTGTCCGCCTGTTTGTCTTTTGTTTAAGATTTTTTCTTCTGATTACTGCCCCCCCCCAAAAAAAAACTTATTCATTGATCAAGCCTTTTCGTCCTAGTTTTTAATTGATCATACCTTATACAGCATACTGCAATAAGACATTGGTTGCATGGCGGTTTTTATTAAGAGACTAGCCAGACCTGTTTGATTTTCAATGGATTCTTCAGTTTGGAAGAGGTATTTGTTGATATTGAATGATTGAACAATCAAATCTTCTTTGTGCCAATGCAAAAGTGATTTCAGATTTGGCATCCGAAGGAAAAGAAAAACATTTTTTAGAAACTGTCCACCAAACTGTCAAAAAAGGTTTCTTCAGTCTTGAAGTTGGTCTATCCACCTATCGCCAAATCCCATCGGATACACTGATCCTTGTGAGATTACCAATGTTGAGCCAGGTCATTACCAAGATGGGTGACCGTATGGGAATGCCAGGTGCTGTATGTAGCAACAAGATTGTTCTATGGCCGTTTCAGTCCATGCTCTGCTGCCGATGAACAGAACATCTTGCCAAACTAGGACCGGACTGTGCACTCAGTCACTTTTTCAAGTACCAGCTGCACCATGGGGGGAGGGGCTCTTAAGTGTGCTCTCCTAGGAGCCGCCATCCTCACATTCGAGAGGAAGCCATCATATATATATATATATATATATATATATATATATATATATATATATATATATATATATATATCATGCGTACAGAGTGCGCGAATGGAGATTTGAGGAAAACAAAAAAAAGGGTGTATATGTATAAGAGAAAATACAGGAGGTGCAGGGAGTACATTGTACATGACCCCGTGGCTCCAAAACGGCTCTCGGGCCATGGGGGACCGGCAATATCCTGGGATCTTATAAAATGTTTGCATATATAGAAGACTATATGAGTCTTCATAGTTTTATGGAATCATAATTCTTTTTTTTTATACATTCGTAATATGAATCATGGTCCATAAGATAATGCAGTGTTGGGAAATGTAGAGGTATAATGTATATTATCGAAAGGAGAAAAGTTGATCTTTTTTCCAAGCCAAGAGTAAATAAGTGAGTTTTTTTCCGATTGCATCCAAAAAATAAATGGTTCGTAACAACATTAATTATCATACAATGAATCTGATAATTCATTCTACCGCCCAAGTGTATCCTGAATATATCGTGGATAACATGAAATCCATTCGTGTCTGGAGAGAATGAAAGACTGGTGGCGTATACAGCTATACATTAATGAGCATAAAGATAAAAAAAACATCGCCATTTTTCGTGCAGAAGCCTTCATTCTTAGTTCCGATCATAAAAAATAACATTGAACAGCTATCATTTACCAATCAAACACTCATCGAAAAGAAATGAAAAATAATGAATTGTTAATGGAAATAAATGTTCGTGGAAACACAAATGGTGAACAAAGGCTGAGCTAGAGAGTACAACTGAATCAGCCTACTTAATAAGATTTCCCCGGGGCTAACAGTACCCCGAACCCCCAGCTGCATGGATTCACTGCGTTCATAGAAATTCTAGCCTACATTAGTGGGCTGGTTTTAGATGTTAGGCCGGGTGGTTTCAGGCTTACCCCTGCACGTACGTACGTACGTATGCTTATTATGTCAATTTATCAACTTCTCCGTCAAGTGCCCTTTTTATACGAAATGCTGCATACAAACGCAGTAAAGAAAAAAGAACATTAGTCGCTCAATAGAAACCGTCATGTGATCGACGTCAGTTGATAGCACGTTGCGTTGGGGGTGATCAATAAAAGAATCGGGAAAAACGGTTAGCGAGTTACTTTCGACGTGATCACTAAAAAAAAAACTTAATTTTCTTACATTGCCAATTGAGCCCCCCCCACACACACACACTAAAAATCTATTTGGGGCAGGAGGGGTTAAATATAGAACATGCAGCCCTCTAGCTTCATTGGTGCAGCTTGTGCGCGTGATACATGCATACATTTATAACCAGCGAGCAAGCCGGACCACCTTGAAAACTGAAGAAACCTATGTTGACAGTTGTGGTGTCAGTTTTGGTTGATGGTTTCTAATCTTGCCTCCAAGCCTCAACTCGAGAACAGTTGGTGAACATACTACGATCAGCCGATGTGTGGCCACTCGTCTTCGCCGTCACTGCACGTGGTGACTAGTATTTCATCCATCCAAAAATACTTATTCTACTTCAGTGAGTCTTCGGTAAGTGAAGGGAAGGGGATCCGAAAGAAACTTTGTACCCCCTGATAAAATTCCCCACGGAGCCCCTAAAGAAGAAGAAGAAGAAGAAGAAGAAGAAGAAGAAGAAGAAGAAGAAGAAGAAGAAGAAGAAGAAAGACATATTGTAGATTTTACAAACACATCAAAATTATGTCTGATACGGGAGCATGAACACTGGCCAACTCTTATTTCCTTTGGATAAGCTTAAATAGCCCCTAGTGACAAAATCTGACAGCAACTTTTTTCTAGATTCGAATTCGAGAGGTAATATCGTAAGAGTGCTACCCATAAACGTCTGGACACCATACAAACTAGAAATGTAGAATGGAAATGAATTTGAAAAGGGGCAGAACTTTGCATCCGAAATCACTTCTTGACTGGATGTCCCCAAACCCTTGCAGATGTGAGATACAGGTAGAGGCATGACAAGGTCCCTAATTGAAAGTGCCAAATAGACGGACCTACTTATAATGAATGACAACAGGCACCACCTCCTGACGTTATCAATTTCGAAGGGGAAAGAGACCAGACTGAGAACCGCTTTCGATTTTGCATTGAGCTTCTTACTGGGAGATGTAAGAAGACATACAGAGGATATTATTCTGGAGGAGGTCGCTGTTACCATTCTCTGACCTGACATGGTTCTTTTATCCAGGAGCACAAAACCCATCTTAGTAACCGAAATTGACCATTTCTCACTAAATAAAGAAAGTCAAGTATCAGGATCGATTGATTGGTGCAGCTATGGCTAATGGGTCGTAGTCAGTGCTAAACCTTAGGGAGGTTGGCCGTCGCGACTTTCTAGCAACATCAGTTCCATATTTCTTGCCAGATATCGGGTTAGAATAACTCCGAACAATTGAAAATGAGCTGTTGAGGAGATAGCCATGACAGCTGAAACTAGCTCAAGATGGGTGTGCCCTGGCGAGAGCCCACGGTAGAGAACCCTTCGCAGGTGAAGACAAATTGAGTCAGGGGAAGGATACAGGTTAAGGGGCGAAACGTAAATGATTCCGAGACACCCGCTGAGGATGTGGAAAGGTTCCCATCGAGAAGAACGTGTTGCTCCATATGTGTAATGTTTATTGATGGGGGAGGGGATTTGTAGCAAAGCATCCACAATGTTTATCTCACATGGGAGGGATAGGGAAATGTAAAGATTGAGAGATTCGGCTACGGAGAAAAAAGGGGGTACAATTATAGAAAATGGGGTAGTAGAGGGAAGAGGAAGAAGAGGAAAAGAGTTATACGTGAAAGATAAGGGGACTAAAGGTGGTAGGGATGAAGTAAACTAACAGAGAAGCAAAGGAGAGGGAGAGGGGAAGAGAGAGTGCACGTAGAAAAGGAAAGAAAGAAGAAGATATGAAATAATTTAGAGGTAGAGGAAAAGGTTGAGCAAAGGAGAAAGTACGGTTAGAGAGAGAGAGGGAGAGAGAGAGAAAGAGGAAGGGATGATAGAAGAAAGAGAGCGAGAAGCGATGGGAGAAAAATGAAAGTAAAGTGTTTAGGAGAGAAAAACCAAGTGAATGGACTGGAATATGTGAGATGTAATGCGATAAAGAAAGAAAGAAAGAAAGAAAGAATGAATGACAGAAGGGAAGAAAGAAAAGATGGCGGGACGAGAAAAGTTAAAGAAAAAACATTGAAAGAAAGTGTGAAAAGAAAGAAAGAAAGAATTGTAAAGAAAGAATGTCAGAGATGAGAAAAGCTGAAGTGGAATGTATGAAAGAGAAACGATGAAGAATAGAAAGGAAGAAAGAATGAAAGAAGAAAAAAATAAAAGGAAAGAATGTCGAAAACAAGACGGACGAAAGAAGATGAATGAAAGAGAAAAGTTGAAAGAAAGAAAGAAAGTATTGGAAAGAAAAAGAATGTTGGAAACGAGAAAGAATGAAGATGAATAAAAGAGAAGAATAAAAGAGAAATGGTGAAAGAAATAAAGAAAGAGAGAGAGAATATCGGGAATGAGAAAGAATGAAGATGAATGAAACTCGAACAACGGATTCAACCAATGACCAATATTGTTATCCCCTAACTCCGTATGATTCTCTCTCTCTCTCACACACACACACACACACACACACACACACACACACACACTTATGCGCAGTAAAGAAAAACAATGATTTTATCATGACCAGACAGAGAAAAGATAAACATGAAAAAAAATGGGCGGCCTTGCCATCCATGATAAAAATTTTATGTTAATTAATCTATCCAAAGTGAAACACCCTTCCTCATCATCTTAACCATTCTTTTAAATACGTAGGAGAAAACGGGTGCGCTCTGCGTCTACAACCGTTCGCTTAAAAACAAACGACGACCACTATTCCCACTTTTCGCCTCTTTTCGTAAAAAACCGTAAACGTGTCGAACGACAAGCTTTCGGAAATCGGGGAATATGTAGATGACAAGAATCAGAATCAGTATCGCCTGACTCTAGAACGACTCGCTGCAAAACAAACTCTAGCTTCGATTACCGCTTTTCGCCTCTCTTCGTAAAAGCGGAAAAAAAAGCGGCCTAAAGCAAACGTTCGTAATTCGGGAAGATATCTGTAGTACAAGATCTGGCATTGGTATCGTGTTGGAAGCAGCAGCGGCTGTATCACTTCGTCACTCCATGCCTGAGTGCAGTTTACAACAACACCTCGCGGCAACCCGAACCGGAGCCATTTATTACCTGTTTTGGATGTGTAGTGTCCAGTTGTAGATGGTCTCATCTACACAGAAAAGTCACCGGACCACATGGGAGCGACACAAGGATCCTTCGATGTAAGTCAGCAGACATTCTTTTTTTTCAAAATCTGTTACAACTTCAGCGTAACAACATCGTACGTCTAGAAGGGCCAATCGTGTATCTCTAAGCACTATGTATATGTAATGTACATGAACGTATAGTGCATGTGTGTGTATATAACTTATATATGCGATTTCATATTAATTTGTTTTTTCTAATATAGTTTATTTACGCGATTGTTCGATCTTGTTCGTCTTCCTGTTCGTTGGTATTGATAAATATCTACTTGTCTATATATGTCTATCTAGATTCTGTTTTCATAACTTTCTATCTGATGTAATTACCATCAAGTTTTGAAGAAGTTTTTTTCTGTATATTTGGTATTTAAATCTGCTAAGCTTTCTAGACTATATATATATATATATATATATATATATATATGTGTGTGTGTGTGTGTGTGTGTGTGTGTGAGCATAAGTTTGTCTGTCTGTTTGTCAGTCTCGTGGTCTCTCTGTATGCACATGTCTATGTATGCCGTTCTCCCAGCATATCTACGAATGTATCATTTATTTTCTCTCTCCCTTTATTTTGCTATCATTTATTAAAATGGTTATGCATATTTTCATTTGTCTATCCGTTCGTCTCTAAATATATGCCATACTTCTAACATATATATATATATATGTGTGTGTGTGTGTGTGTGTGTGTGTGCGTATGTATATATATATATATATATATATATACTTGTACGTATGTATTTGTATATATTTGCGTTTTTCTTCTTACAAAAATATCATATATATTTCATTCATTTGCTTGCCTCTTTTTTCTAGTTCGTGCCTTTTTTAATTAATGATATCATCCATCTTTTTTTCTTTATCGTCTGCAAATCGCAACCAAAAACGGAATCCAAACACCATGACGTGCTATCCGTACACCTTTTCATCCGAATAACAATTGGAAATAGAATAGACCAGCAATTCTTAAACTGATGAATGATTCATCCATGAGTGTATGAAATTATTTTTAAGGGTTGAATAAAAAGTGAATGAAGCATGTAGTGTGGATGGCTCAATCTATTCACATATTGACATTTTGCCATGCTTAAAAATGTATTTTTTGTAGTAGATATACATGATATGAAAACTTTTTTTTCCACTTCAGTTCTGAAGATTGTTGTTTACTAATCTAACTATGTATTCTAGAAAATTCTAGTAATTTTTCTGAGTTCATTTTTTGTCAGTCCTAGTTTTCTTTGCATATTTGTTGGATGTTTCAAAGCGGGATGAAATAAATCTATATGAACATAAAATAAAGAAATGAAGTAACTTATGTTTGTTCTTTCATCTACTGATAATACAATGTGTACAAAACTATACACAAGAATGATATGACAAAAAATGCCAAAAAATATTAAGAAATTTGGTTTAAATCTTCTGATAAAGACTCGAGGGTGAATAAGACTGTAATAGATGAAGAATCATCGGTATAATCAACTCAACGCAAAGAATAAGATTTTTAAAAATTGAATATGAACATCGAAAGAACAAGAAGCATTCAAGTTATAAACGAAATGAATCCATGATAACCTAATGACATGAAATTGAGCTTTAACAGATGAGAAGTAAAAATAACAACAACGCTATGTTCGCCTTTTTCTTTACCGTTACTCTTGTATAAATCACCGCGAGGGAAAGAGGAGCCAAGTTGTTTTTATACATTATTATCATCAGTGGGAAACACACTACAGAAGTTCTTGTTGTTGCAGCAACACAATAAATGATGTCTGTAGGGCAGGGCGATGTATAGAGGGCGCTGGTCGGCAGGATCGTGTTACTTGGTAATTTTGTGTACGTTATTGGGACGTTCAAGGGGGAGCGTGGGTGTGTTGTATGGTGTAGCAGTCAGCATCTGAGCAACTTACATACATAATAAAGATGAATGAGAACTATAGTCGCCAAACGAATGATGTAACGGTAAATTACCGAATGATGGATCCAATGGGCCATTACCATTGTCTAACTCACTCTTGCAATCTGTCTTTCTCTTGACACCGTTTGTTACATCTATCTATCTATGTCCCTCTTTCTACTGTTTATTCATTGAAAATATATTTGCAGGAATATAAATAAAGTGGCGCTATATATATATATATATATATATATATATATATATATATGTGTGTGTGTGTGTGTGTGTGTGTGTGTGTGTATGTGCGTGTGTGTATGTGCGTGTGCGTATATATGTATCTGTAAATGTGCAATTCATATCCGACCGAATATGATAATTATGAAGACAATTAATTAGGAACTAATTCTCGGTACTAAGACCGCTCGATTTGCTACCAAGTAAAATCGGTGTGGAGAATTAGTTAATCTTCATCATAATCATCACACACATAAACACACGCACGCACACACACACACACACACACACACACACATTGTAAACCCTCTTATTAATTGGCCTTTTTTCCCCGTATTTCGGTATTACTGGACAAAATCTGTTCATTGGGAATCGTACGCCACAGGGACGTCAGGAATATATGAAAGTGCCGGCTGGATTGCCAGGTTTCGTTCGAATGGACGTATGTAAAAAATAATTCATCTCGTTTACTATTTTATTTTCACTCTTGGTGGAGGCTGAGTTATACTATTTCGCTCCCTATATGACCCCAAGAATTATCGTGTATTCTTGACGTCCAAGCAAAAAAGTCATACTGGTATTATCAAAGAATGTGCGGTGTTATCAGTAAATAAAACTAGTTTCATTTCCCTTATTTGTAATCATTTTATATTCTCCTACAATGCTATTCATATCCATGCACTGTGCCATGTATACATTTGATCTATCTTTATGCTTGGGGGATATTTTGTTTTTTAGATACATAATTAGCATCAACTATTAGTTAATAGAAGTTTTACAGTATGTATATGTATATATAATTGTACAAAAATGATGAGAATTGATACCAGAAGCGGCGATTTAGGGCATAATGATTTTTTTGTTTTGTTTTTTGTTTTTTTTTCAATTTTCTTCTACGGTTCCGCCGTGTGGCGTCTTCAGGGAAGATATTCCCGAAGGAAAAACGTTTATATTGTTTGTTTTTTTGATACGTTGCCAAGAGCAACACAAACGCCATAGATAAATTTGAAAAAGCAATCAAAGAAAAGGAATGTTGTATCCATGGCAACTCCTCCTGCGAAAACTATCATATATATATATATATATATATATATATATATATATATATATATGGGCAGATTGGGCCGCCGGGCAATTGAGCAAGATCTCGTTGGACCGGTCGGCCCGTTAGTCGGTGCCGCCTGGCGCCTGGTTAGTAGGCCAGTGGTTCTCAGTCTGTGTGCTTCGGCACAATTGTGTGCCCTAACTTTTTCTCATAATATACAAACGTGCATTTCACACCTTGTATTTGCCAAGTGTGAGTATAGTGTCTGTCCCGCTTCCACCACAAAGTTACCAATCAAGTGGTTTTATTATTATATTTCATGAGATCTCAATTTTTTTAGCGACTAGTGGGAGGAAAAAAAGGTGATGAGTACATATACCAGTATTCTGGTATGAAATTGGGGTACATTGACAACCGAAATGGTTTTGTGTAATTCATATCATTTTCTCAGTTCGTTTACCGCATAAGTCAGAAATATTTCTTCATTTGCCGTCATATCAAGTTTGGGAAGCACTGCAGAAAGCTGATAATCTCAGTGACCCATCTAGTTTCAATACTTGTGCTTCTAATAGGGCCATATTTACCATTGATGGAACAAAAGTGCAAATTTTGTTATGGAGGCTAGCTTCAGTTTTTGTATTAAGCAATCATTTTTTTAAGTAAACGAAACGAAAATTTAACGCGAAGTCGTCTGTGAGTCAATATCTCTACGTGAAATAATGAATCCTCAAACAAGTTTAGTCGAGACATTTTATTTTTCCCACAAAAAATAAAACTATTGAAATATTTTAACGACGTATTTTAAGGGCCCCAAAATCTCAAAATCCCTATACAGCTGCACTGTTTGTGTTGCCTTGAGTACGTTCCTAGCTGCTAAGCAACCCGTTGCACTATAAATTTGTTATATATATAATTTTTTGTCAGACGTTATCAACTGTATGATCAAATAAATGATGATCTGCCCCTTAGAGGCCCTGCAGATTAGAGCCAAAATACGTTCTAGTGTGGAGAAAACATAAGGGTACAAGTTGAGTAGTTCGGTTCCAAAAGAGAAGTGCAATCCCACCCCTTACAGAGCTTGTAATATTGCCTTATATTCCCGTCTCATATTCCAGAGGCTGTGATCCTGAATGACTTACTCTTGATCCCTCCTCTTACTTTAACGTGGTAAAACAACTGAAATATCGTCACTATTTGAGTCCCAGATGCGAAAATAAAGTGCTATAGAAAAGACTGCACCACTCAATTTTACTTACGTTTGTAGGTATTCTTCCAATATTCTTCTGCATTAATCATTATGTTGAATTCACTGAGAAAATAAAATCGGCTTACAAAAAGTTTTCGTTCAAACTAGCCCAAGGAAATTTGGGTTTAGATCTCATATTTCATTTAGTAGATTTTGATTTTTCTGTCTGTTTTGGGGGGTAATTTATCTATTCGTATTATGCTGTTGACTTTGAGTTTTATGGAAAGGATTTGGAAATTCTGCGATTACAAAAACTCGTCGAACAGAAAAGGTCATAACTACAAAAACGTATTAGATATTCTCTGTTCATTCTGTCTTCGAACCTCCCTGTTTTTTGGGAGTTTTTTCTTTTGATATTCCAGAAATTCAGTTATTAAGAATATTTTCGGTTGGTTGAACTGAATGTTTTAAATGTAAAAGCATATCAATTTAACAGGTTTTCTGCATCGATTTTTTTAGTGATTAGAATGTACTTGAAATAATGGTAGGGAACCTTCTCGCAATTCAGGCCAAAAAAACGCCAAAAATTTGTATAATAGGTAATTTTGTTGAAAAAAACCCTTCGTCCCATTTATAAAAGGATGATTAAAGAAAATTCAGGAACAAAAATTATTTGTTTCAAATGTTTAGAACGGGGGGAGGTGTTCTCAAAAGTAGTTCACTCTGAATGAACATTGGGATATAATAATTTACCTGAGAAATTTTTATTCAAAAGATACCCAGATTTTAAAATTGTTAAAACAATCAACTAGTTATTGGATTAAAAAAACTTTAAAAAAAATTTTTTTATGTCACTTGAGTCACCGATTTCCCAATATCTGTCAATGCAATTTGTATAATTTTCTTCAGTTTTTTCCCCTATTTTACATGTACTTTGTTATTATGGTACAATGTATAAATTGTCTCTTGTTGGGATCATCTGTTGTTTACCATGTAACAGTTTCCTCTTTCAGTTTTAGTTCGTGCATTGCTGAGGTATACGTACTCTGAGTGCTTTCTAAGCATGCAATTATGTGGGCTGGTTTGTAACCCCGGGGGCTCATGGTCAAGTTTTTTTTTATGAATCATTAATATAAGTACTTATGAAAAAATATGTCATCATTTTTCTATGGCTCGGTGCGTATTCTGCAGATCAGATCCGTTGAGGCCTGAAATATAGTAAAAATATAACGGAAACACACAATGGTCAGGTGCATTAATAAAAATTCTAAAAAATCTCACCACCCGTCTCCGAAGGTTCCTCAACAGTATTTTATGGTTTCAAGAACAAATTCCTGAATCACTTCTTCCTTACCCTGTTTCTTATTCTTTCACAAAAAATTATTGAGAACTTTTGAAGATATCGTATGATCAGTCTAGAGCAAATAAAGAAATGTAACTTTCCTAAATGCGTAAGTATCTCACAATGAAAATCAAATTCCTCGATCCATCCCAAATTTGATTCTTTTTTTGTCTTGTGACCCACCCTTGGGAACCTTTGGAGATATCATATGGATAGACGTTAGCGATTTCGAAAATGTACAAAATATCAAAACAGAAAAAAATCTCTCAATCAAAAACGAATTCCTGGATCCGCCTCCAAATTTGATTACTTTTTCCTTATGATGCGGCTTGTCTTTTCATAAAATTTAATTTGTAACTGGCGAGGGAAACACAAAGCAAGCAATCGATGTTAGGACAGAAAATAAATCATTTGGTCCAGACTACAACATTGGGTTTCCATGCATTGATTGGCTCTAATCAGACAATGAAGTTTTCTTCAAAATCTAGATTGGCTTGCTGGAAAGTATTCATGACTGCAAATAATAATGTTAATTGGGCCCTCCAAGTTTTTGAAGAATAAATTATATATATATATATATATATATATATATATATATATATATATATATATATATATATATATATATATATATATATATAAATAGATGATTAGGTAAAAAAAAGGTCCCTGAACAGCTTGTACTTAGCTTATACTGTAGTTTACAAATTCAAGATAAATTTAATTTGCACTCAAGCAAGGTGAAACTTATACAGAAAATTTCAAGGCTCTGGCAAGCTGCCCCTTACACCTGCTACCCTCAAGTTTGAGATTCTCCAGTGTCAGCTAATGTGCTTAATATGGAAAAGTCTCCAGTTTCAAAAACCACAATCGCTTGATCCAACTAAGTACGGTTGAGAAATTAAGGATGAAATCTTTTTGGCAGTCTCAACGGACTCCGGCTGTTGAGGTATACATTGAACTGAGTTTAAGCAATTGCAAAAAAAAAGTCATGAAATTAACGTAGAGATTTGCCTTTGTGAGAATTGTGAAAACCAAAAAGACTTAGGTGATCTGTTATCTGAAGAAGAAGATATTGAACGATCTATCATAGCTTTCAGATTTATGGAAAAAAAACTAAGGCGCAGAATTCATTTTTAATTAAAATTCTGTTGTTCGTTTGCTTCACATATCGCAAACTGATTCAGACAGTAAGTAGTTATTTTGGATCATTTTGTAGTGATCCTCGCATATTTTCGTGATACCTTTTACTAAATTTCAGTCTTTTACGGATCTAGTCTGACACCAGGCCATAGAAAAAAATTGCGACGTATATTTTTCTGGGGGTACAGACTGATATTGAGAATTCATAAAACCTTATTTCATTTTTCTGATAGAGTGTTTGCACGGGAACCCAGTAGAGCTACATTTCAGCCTTCACCCGAATGCTCCTTTTTAAAATGCCCTTTCCGAGAAAAGTAACAGTGTAAAAATGGTGCACAAATGAATATACGGAGAGTGCACTGACTGAAGAGTAGCTATGTTAAGAACGGTGCTCTATATTGTGCACAGAGAGTGTGTCGATCGGAAAGTATCGATTGAAATAATCAAATAACAAAACCTTACTTCAGAACTCCCTTTCTCTTTCTTATCTAACATTCTTATTCGATCTCACTATTACTGTGTTTAGCAACCAACGAAAAAACAAGTTCAAGTCACCAAAGAAGGACCTCTTTAAACTGTAAAGCAAAATAATCCATGATTCATTTTTCAAAATGGTTTACAAGGCTGCATTTAATAAAGATACTTTAATATGAAGATTAATATTACAACTTATGCCTGAAGCAGCAGCGGCAGCATCACTTTGTCACTCACTCCATGCCTGAGTGCAATTCAAAACAAAACCCCCGTGGCATCCCCAACCGGAGCTTTTATTACCCGTTTCTGGTGCGTTTTGTCCAGTTGTAGATAGTGACTGAACCAGATGGGAGTTACACAAGGAAAGTTCGATGTAAGTCAGCAGACATTTTTTCTTCAAAATCTGTTACATCTTTTTAACATGACATCATACGTATTTCTTTAATTCTTTCTCCTTTTCTTTATTTCTTTCACTTATCGTCTGTGTTCTTCCCTAAAGCTTTGAGCTTTCTTATCAAATATTAAAACAGCAAAAAATAAATAGATAAATAAAGGAGAGGTAAATTGGAATAAGGCTGACTTTTTTTTACTCTCCCCTAAATACCGAATTATATCTTGCTCAAAATATCATCACTGAGTCATTTTTGACTCTATTCCTCTCATTTTTTTTCTCTGGGAAGAGGATACTTCAAGTTTTATAGAAATATCTACTCCGTACTATTTTGGGGTCCAATCCTTGAGTTGATTATACAGATCTATGTTATCTTATGAATGAACAACCTAGATAGACGAATATCCTAAAGGGTTCAGTTTGTTAGGAACAGGGAGACAGGTTTGGCTAAGCTGATTCTATCCTGTGAACAAAATTGTAGCAAGCAACAGGAACCGAACCCACTGTCAATGATTAGCAATATATTTACTTTCATTTTACGTAGATTGATAAATAGAAGTAGGGTCGCGTAGGTATCGAATATTTTATGAGTGCAGAAATATATTATATGATA
The DNA here is from genome assembly GCA_963457665.1 of Thysanoteuthis rhombus. NCBI lineage: Eukaryota > Metazoa > Mollusca > Cephalopoda > Oegopsida > Thysanoteuthidae > Thysanoteuthis > Thysanoteuthis major. The sequence continues at coordinate 15,759,856 of OY735222.1, forward strand.
TGTGAACAGGAATGTTGTATTATGCTGAGTAGAGTTTTTTTAATTCTTGAAAATCAGTCAAGTTTTACCTCGCTATCCGAGAATAGAGCGTTCTTATAAATTAATTTCATAGACTAAAATGGTGTAAAGTGAAGAAGCCTCTTCGCCGCTTTCTTAAAAAAAAACAGAAGTTAAAAACAGCGTCCAGCGTTTGTTTTGTAGTGAGCTATTATTAAAGCAGTGCGCACCTCTTTCTCCATCTTAGCCCCTCCCTCTCTCTCTCTCTCTCTCTCTCTCTCTCTCTCTCTCTCTCTCTCTCTCTCTCTCTCTCTCTCTTATTCACCAGCCCCCTGTACCTCCCACTATCCCAACCTTGGACGACTCAGCCAAATATACCATCATCATCATCATTTTTTTGGTCTAGGGATGCTCAAAAATGTTTCCCATATAAATTTATGTTAATTGCTTCTTCTTTATTCGCCGTTTCGATTCACGAAAGTTTTTTCTTTCGTATCGAGAGGGAAACATCTAAGCATCTATTAAACAAACATCAATTTTATGGACCCTCAATCAGTTGAATTTTATTCCCCGAATTCTTTGAATTTCCAAAACCCTCATCTTTTGACGTTTTTTTCAATGAACTCTGAAACAAAGGATAACATTGCAAATTATTTTTTTCATTCAAAATTCTTTCTCTATTTAAACCGAGATTCTTTCTCAATTTTTGAAAGGTGACGATTATCTGAACTTGAACAATTGAATTTGGCGTTCCCACATTAAATCATTAAATTACGACGAAACAAATTGCATTTCATTGATCCACCCACGTATAATTAGTTATCTTTTTCCATTGAACTAACCCTATTCTCTGCCAAAGTAAACATAATTCATAATCCCTTCTCTTGATGTTATACAATATTACCACCTGTTGAACTTTTCAACAGATGGGGCTACTATTCAATATGTCTAGCAAATATGCTATTGTCTCTAGGAATACAAGAAAACTGCATGGTATCTATTTGTTCGATATTGTCTGAGAGGCAGTCGCGTAGTGTTGTGAGAACGCATGAGAACAATGTCCCTTATTTTTTTTAGGAGGGGGGGAGCGTCGTTTCCTCACTATCTATAAACAACTGAAATTGTCCAATTGAAGAATTTATTGTTGAGAAGAAATCAGCCTGTATATTCCAAATACCCATCCTAAACGTCTCTAAAATTGATTAGATTTCTTTGAAATGGAATAGAATGAAATGAAGAATTTCAGAGAAGTGGGATGTCTTAAGCCCCCCCACCACACACACACACACACCTCAGAGCAGGCATCTCTGAGTTCTCTCACTTTCCTGCGCTAAACCACCGCTGAAAGGCCATGCAATTTAAAACTGTTAACCTTTCAGTCCGACTAATACGTTCGTATCTGACCAACGAAATTCCCCGCTCATCATAGCTATCGTAAGGGGAATAATCTGACAGATGAGATGTCCTTGCCCGTTTTCAAATAATCGGTAATTGCTGTTATTTTGATTAAAGATATAAGTAATTACTTTTCAGTATTCCATGAATTATTTACAACCCGGGTATTGGGGTCAACGAAAACCAACCGCGTTATAACAGAGCCACAATGACTTTGGGCTGGGCACGGGCGATATTCAAGGGCGGGAGATAGATGAAAGAGCAAATATTGTAGAGCCATTTTTAAAAGTTGTGTAAGTTTTGGATGAATAAACATGCTTTAATGGCTATAATATATTAGAATAATCACAATATATTACAAAACATGGATCTCCAGAGATCACATAAGAAACCGAGGCCGACAGACCACAAGATGGAAAGATGAACTGGATATATTCAGGAAATTCTGGCTCCGCAACACCCATGATAGAGAATTATGGCAAATCCTGGGGAAGGTCTATGTCCAACGACGGACGTTAAAAGACTGATGATGATGACAAACGATACCAAATTTCACTATTCAACTGAGCGCTATCTTGGTACACGGTAGCAAATTGCCCGAAATATGGAATAACGGGCTCATAGAGAAATTCTGTTTTTATGCGCAGTTTTTTGGGCGAATCAGAAATAATATAGATGTAATGTTGGGAGCCACCTATGTCCCGCCTTATATCACAGACCGCACAATGACGATCTACGTTGTATCAGGGACGCCTAAATTTTGTTGGTGGTCCGAGATAGCAGTTAGTAGGCTAGTTACCGGGTTCTATCGCTCTAGAGGGGTAGAAACTGATAATTGTTAATTACTCGAATACTTACGAGCATTAAATTACTTGCGAAATGTCGAGATAGGATTGGCAAAATCGCCTCTCACAAAACCGAACCCTCCACATATGACATACGTAATTTTTTTACAGTTGTTTTCCTTGAAAAAGTGAGTCAAACATATACTTTATAGACGATAAGTTGGTTTAGATTATCATAAAAAAAGGTAATTAAAAATAAATGGCACTTCTACGCGTGACAAAATTTTGATGTTTATTATCTCCCTTTCCGATGATCCCTGCATAGCAAAGAGCAAAGCATCTTCTATGAAACTAGCTGGAAGTTCAGGGTTCAAGCCCTTGTCACGGTTCCTACATGCTTGTCTTCAATAACTATACCTGATCCCCCTGACCAGGATGAGGTTAACTGTCTGTATTTTAACTCTTTCATTGCTATCATGAATAGAACGGCATTTCAGGAGCACGTCCTCTTCTCACACCAGAAGGCAGAAACGGAGTCTTGCGCTTTACCAAGGCTATTTATATTGCTTTAATTAAAACCATGGAATGGATGCACATGTGCATTAGAGGCAATAGGCAACATGCCACCAGACGCAAATGAGCCTCGTGTGGCAGTAAACGTGTTAAAACATTGAAATATTTATTTTTATGTATGTATTTTCTTCTGTTCATTTATCTTAATTCTTTCCCTCCTCATCCATCTCTCTCTCTCTCTCTCTCTCTCCCCTCCGAACCTCTATCTCTTCCGTTCTTTTCACCTCTTCCCCGAATCTCTTTTTCTGTCAACCTATTTCTTACCTTCTTTATCATTGCTTTTTCCTCCTTTATCAAACCTTTGGTTAGTCTGGCACAAAGCCACGGTATAGATGCACTTGGTGAGAAATGCATTCACTACACTAGCTAATTGGTCTGGGAGACTAGCTGGCAAACCATGGTACACCAGCAGGCAAACCCTCTGTATTGCAATCGTTCTTACTGTCCTTCTAACCCCTTTCTCCCCCCCTCTCTCTCTCTCTCTCTCTCTCTCTCTCTCTCTCTCTCTCTCTCTCTCTCTGTTCTTTAATCATCCTTCATTTCCCCCGATCTTTTCAACCGTTTTCCATCTCCTTCCTTTTATTTCTCTTTCCTCATACCCAGATCTATTTCTCTTTATTCTTTTTTTCTATCTTCATTCCCTCTTTCTCTTCCTAATTCTAACCACCTCAACTTATTTTCTCTTTCCTTCTTTCGCTTCAATCTTCCTTACTCTTTTCTTTAAGTACGTATTCATCCGTACCACCATGCATATGGGCAAGAACAAATCTTGCACAATCATTACGGCTGATGTCTCGGAGGCGTCCGGGACGACTCAAGATCCTCCTATTGTCTTCTTTTTTTTTTTTTTGTACAATGGGGAGGTACCGCCCAGGGACAACTGAATCACCCACCTACGTACATAACAGGACAGAGTTGACTTTTTTTGAGGCCACAGGACGGATCCTGGGTCATGTTTTCCTCTCGACCCTCACTTTCAATCTACCTTCTCTTTCTCTTGTCTCTTCCTCTTCTGTCGTCTACTCCTCTTCTCCAGTGTAAACGATATACGTTGTCGGCACGAAGTGAGACTCGTAATTTAAAGAGATAAGAACTTTAGTTATATATGGAACCCTTTATAGCAGTGAGGGAAGATTTTAACTGCCATGATGGAGCCTTGATAAGGGTTTCACTTTGATTCTTCTGTCGAGACTTTTACTTTTCGTCTCCATTGCTTGAGCCATTGCTAACAAAGCGACAACGGGCGCCCCCCCCCCTGGACCCAACTGACTTATTTTTTTTCCTGTCTGTGCATTTCAAATTACCACTCATGTGGACGAAACAAAAAGAGACAAGACCTATGAACGTTTTTTTGTTGTTTTTTTTCAAAAACGATGGAAGCGATTATTTCGTTTTGGGTTGAGGTTTTTATTTACATGACAAGGTTGGGAGTTGGGAGTCGATTTGGGAATTAGGGTGTTGAGCCGGCATGGCTCCATGACATCATATTGTTGATCAATACGATAAGTAATTGCGGACTTAGAATCCAATACTTTTAGTGTTTTTATTCGGTCAGTAATCTCTTGCTATGATTATCTGTGTCATCTCTAACTGTATATTTTACTTACCCTGAAGTAGTAATAGCCTGTTTAATAACTACTGTTCCATGGCGAGGCTAGCTATCTAACTAGCTAACTAGCTCTCTATGTCCATATCTATTTATCTATTTCAGTTTGTCCTTGTCCATCTATGTCGGTCTATTCAAATCTAACGGGCTATCATCCCCATATTGTACATATGTATGTTCGTGTATGTTAGTGTTAGAGTGTGTGAGAAAGAGAGAATGTGCTTGTATGCGGGTGAGTGTGTGTGATCCTCAAAAGTGCGAAGAACCTAGTTGTATGTTAACTGGTTACATTTAATGAATACTACATTTTAAAATGTGATATTTATCATGCATTTAATAGGGTTGAAACTCTGATGTCATGTTCTTAAATTGCAATACAGTCACAAGCCCTGCATCTTATAGAAATTGTTTATTATTTTATTACTCTGCAATGGCATCTAAGCTGCAAGTATTGTTTACTTGTGTTGTGAGAATATCTTTTTGTTCCGTCGTTCAGGCAATAAAACATGTATGCGTTTCCCATATAGGTGAGAGAGTTTCCCTTCAAGAGCACACCTTTAATTAATTGAGGGCAGTCATGACCAACAGGTGGTTATTGTATCCCACAGTCCACTTTGATAATTGCTTTATATTTTGGGAATCTTTTTTATTGGATTTGATATCGTCTCAGGAAAGGAAGTTCACCTGTGTCTACAAAGCACGAATGAATCTTTTTTTTTCTGGGTACGCGCTGTGAGAAAGATAAAGTGAGTTTATAGAAAGAGTAGAGAAAGGGTAGAACAAGGTGAGGAATTTGTAAGGAGAGAGAGAGAAAGTGAGAGAGAGGGGGAGAGAGAGGAGTGGGGAACGCTGGGTTAGACAAAGTGAAAGAGAAAGAAGAGAGAAGAAAGAAAGAGAAAATAAAGAGAAAATGGAGAGAGAGATGGAGAGTTAATAAATTGAGGATGGAAAGAGACGGAAATAGAGAGAAGGGGTGGAGAGAAAAGGAAGTGTGAAAAGAGAGAAAGGGGGAAAAAGGGAACGTGGGAAGAGAGAAAGACGGGGAATGGATAAAAAGAGGTGGAGAGGGTAGAAAGAGAAGGGGTAGAGAGACGTGATTGGAAACATTGATGGAACGGAGAGAAAGAAAGAAAGAAAGAAAGAAAGAAAGAAAGAAAGAAAGAAAGGATTGCATAAATGAGAGAGAGAAAGTGGAGAGAGAGAGAGAGAGAGATGGAGAGTAAAACAGAGATAAAAAAGAGAGGGTAGAGAGAGAGCCAGAAAGAAACAGGAAGAGGAGTACAAGAGAATTCAAGAGAGAAAATGGAAAGTGACAGCGAAAACTATGTCACGTAATCATCTGTTGTCGTAAGTGCACCATATTATTTAGACATTGATGTACCTACTTAACCTCCTCTCCACAGGAGTGCAATTACCAGCAATTAATTTCATATCTACGCTTTAACGTTAATACATATGGACGACATGACTAAATGTACGACTGTATCAACACTAATGAAGTTTCATATTTTCCACTCATTACCGTACCTAACCCTCAATGTACTTATAAAGGTTAATTAATGACCATAATTAGCTTTCTGCTCGAGAAGATAATAAATTTAAAGCATTCCAGAAGGTAGGAATCCAATATCCAACTCAGGGGAAGATGTTGTTTTTTTTTTCTTTTAGGCTTTTTCACTGGCTGTTGATTACTGCAGCGATTCCCAAAAAGAAAATGTGACCGACAAAATTTAAAATGACGTGAGGAGCTGGACAAATTCAGAAAATATTGGCTTGGCGACGCCCATGATAGAGAGGTCTGGTGAATCTGGAGGAAGGTGTATGTACAACGATGGAAGCCTAAAAGGCTGATGATGAAGTAAAAAAAAAATACTGACTAATCGCATGAATGGCCATGTAGTTGAGTTAAATTTTTAAAAAGTAGCCAACCGTATGATTTGGATTCATAAAAGAGATACGTATTTGTTTCCGCTTTTAATAAGTATAATTACTAGTGGAATAAGTACAGTTTCTCTATATCTAAGATGTCGCTTCCTATCATTGTAACCGTACACCAGTACATTGAATAACGAATGCCTGAAATTATCAAAATTACTGAAAACTACCTGCAGCGCTCTGGGGAGCTGCGGCGTACATTTTGGGAATCCCTGGGTTACCGTATTTCACCGTGTATAGATCCGCTACCATAGATAACCCACAATGAGCTTCGAATAAAACAATGCATAATTCCTTGGTGCGGGCGACCCAAGTTCAAACTCCGGTCGGGGCTGTTTATGTTCACTTCGCAGTAATAGCCTTTTTAAAGGTATGAATCCATCTCTTCAATCAATCTATCACTGTCCATATCTATCTATCTCACCCTGTTCATGTCTATCAATCCTGTTCAAATCTTACGGGCTATCGACCCCATCTTTATGGGCCCTCAAACTGATGCCAGACTATCACTCATTGGACAACATCAACAAGGTTTTTTTTCCGATTGAGTATCTCCATACGCTTCGCCTGGGTATGTGCCTCGACGAGTGTGTTCCGAGAGAGAGAACTGAGGCCATTCATATTTACGATTGAGTATCTAAATGTGCTTCTATGGAGAATACACAACATTTGCTCAAAACCCTTGAAGAAATGCCGATTGTACATGGTCAAATATGGTAAATAGCTTCTCTTCGGTCTATGGCTTCAACTATATCCAATGTTTAAGAGCCAATAATTTTTTGAACATTGAAATTGTGTGATACCGCTTGGTAAAGCCTTAATAAATACGATTATCTGAATCTCGACAAAATGTCTTGACCAATTCGGTTGAATGAACTGTTGAACAACCGGGGCCATCAGAGATAGCGAACAGTTATCTCCCTTTTATATTTGCCTTGATTTGTGTGTTTGTGTGTTTGTTTATGTTTGTGTGTGTTCTGACGCTCCTGGCCATGCCGTTTTGTCTACTTTGAAATCAGCGTCAGTACTCCACTACACCCCTTCTATTTTTTATCTCTTGAAAAAGTTGTTTTTTTTACCTTATTAGAGTCTTATTTTGATGGGTTTATTGATAACATCTAGATTCTCCGAAATGTCTCTAGATGTTGTTTTTCTCTATTTTAGATATTTTCCAGTAGAAAACGCCTGTGGTGTTATAAATAGAATTAATTCTGACAACAAAAATTCTTGGAATTCAATGGAATTTTTTTTTTTACATGACTTCAAGTTTTGACGCTACGGTTGTTCAATTATCAACTGTGATTTGCATTCAAAATTGCAAAATCATCGGACTTCTCCCCAAATACTAAAAATATTCCGATTGTTAGTATTGAAAACGACTAAAGCGATGGGTGTAAAGCAGTGGTAAAGTCAGTGGGTAGTAAAGTCAAAACCTTGAAGTCGCCACAGAAACACAGCAATGATTATTATTTCATTTTCTCTTCACAGCCAAACATGCTAATGCAATTATTAAAGTGATTGAAAGTTTTGAAGTGATATTACGGATTGCACAAATGCCTTATATCAAAATAATTTGCCATGTATTTATATTGTAAGATTATTTGTAGTGAATTTCTATATAAGAAACCGACAACCAAATTTGTCAACATAAGTTTCTTCAGTTTTCAAGTTGGCCTGGCTGGCTATGTATACATCTATCATGTGGAGAGGTCGCACTCATAGAACCAGAGGGCTGAAAATATAAACATTCAATCCTTGTTATGTCTAAGCAGAAACGTACTTTTGCTTTTCTTAATCAAGCCCTAGATAAGTTATCAGAGAGAGGTTTAATTTGCTATGTAAGTTTATACTAAATTAATCGATATAATCGTTGGTAAATTCATAATCGTTCTGTCGGATCATATATCCATATCTTTATCATAACTGCCACGTTGAATTAAACGAACGGAACTGATATAGACCGTGAATGAACAAAAATGAGAATTTGGTGTTGGAACAGTTATTTGGGCTTTTGTATTACCGATGACTATTTAGCGCAATGGTAAGAGCAACGCTATCGGTCCCAGGTTCGATTCCTGCCGCAGCCCTATTTTCTTTACTTGTTCATTCTATTTACGTTGTCAAGGCCAAGTGATATATTAACCGTGTGATGATGGGACATAAGAGTTTCAATATAGTATAACGCAATTTTAATAATTCTGTCGGATCATATATACATTTCTTCCATAGGAATAGAGCACTCTGGTGGATGAGGAATTTCTGTGTGAATGGATATATCGCTTAAAATTCATCCTTACTGACCATCCGTAGTCTAGAGGTGGGATATCGGCCTCCGGATCTGATGTGAGGCTTTCAATTCTGCCTCGCGGTACTGGGTAGGATAATGGAAAGAGATGTAATACATTGAAATAGCTGTCTGTGGATGACACAATATATATATATATATATATATATATATATATATATATATAAGTGTGTGTGTGTGTGTGTGTGTGTGTTAACTCACATAGCACACACCACTGATGACGGGAAGAATCCCGAAACATGTCTGGACAATTTACATATAAGGATTAATAAACCTTACCTCTAAACACCTCATTCCTGAGTCCGTCTCACTCTCTACAGTACACATTATATATATATATATATATATATATATATATATATATATATATATATATATATATATATATATATATATATATATATATAATGTAAAGCAACAAATTATATATATGAAGTAATGGAAGCATGAAAACTGGTGCTCCATGAATTTGGCCTTGTGCCAAAATTGGCTTTGGCCGGAAAATATCATGAAATCAAAGGGCACTGCCATACGTTCTCCAAGCCATTAATGATAGAGTGTCAATTGGACTCTGTGCATTTGGTCTTGTATCGAAATTGGTCCCATAATGAGAATAAAGCCATGGTATATATTTATGAGCAAGAGTGTTTCTTATATTCACCTTTTTATTTTTGTAAATTTAAGAAAGAAAACTTCTCTTTGCTTTAGAGAAAGAGTTTTTCAGGGTTTATAATTATCTTAAGCAGGATCTTGAAACGGTATAATGAGGTAGTGTTGCAATCCTTTGATAGTAAGTTAGTTATTCATTGGATGCTGGAGCTTCCTAAACGACGAGACAGAGGTTTTATTTATTATTTCGCTGTTTTGTTTTCTTCACGCCTCCCAGCTGTGCATCAATGGCCTTGTTCACGCTGCTATCTCTTTCACCCCTTGGTAAACCGTGAAAAACTCCTCTGTGGGTGTTGAGCCCTGAATCTCAAGGACTTGGATTGTTTGGAAGAGGTCACCTAATTCCCTGTTGTTGACCCCCAAATTCCCCCACTTCCTAATTATCCCCAGCAGAACAAGGGCCCATTCGTTGGTCATTTTTTTGACATTTATCAAATCAGCTGACAGTTGGAACCTCTGACCCCGTTTTGTTAAGACTAACCGATTAGGTATTTGCCCTGTGGGGTCTGAGAAACACGTCTTTTTCCACTATCTTTTATTTCTGACATAGATTCGTCGTTAACGGCCTCTGGCAAACATTAGTTACGCACTTGTGACGAGTTCTTTATTGTAACTTTATTGCGGTTCTCTTCACGGATTGACAATTACTTTTTTATCATTTCCTTCTTATTCTATGTTGTTAATTTGTGACAACGAGTCTAATCGATCCAGCTCGTGAATCAAATTTAGTGACCTTTTGAACTTCAGTCACTTTCATGACTGCTCAAGCCAAGTCTGCAAGTTTTATTGAATGCCAAACGCCACGTCAAATAAAATTTGAAATACTATTTCTGTGGGTAGTCTAATTACCTTACAAGCAGACAGGCTGCATAATGGCACTGTTGTCTATTTTGTGCTTATCGCGATCAATTCAGCACATTTCTTGTTTAGGTAGTGCGACAAACCATTGAATAAGCGCGGGCGTGCTCAAACATTCGAGTCATTGTTTTTCCTTTTTTTAGCATCTTCTCGTGATGTTTTGACCAATGGGATTGTTTTGGGCTATTTTTCAAATTTAAAATGGAGGTTTGAGTTCAGGGGCCCTATTTCATCATTTGTTCAGGTAGTTCAGTTAGTATAGAAATAGTTGTGAACAGGCCAGCTTCCTGAGGTAAAAGAAGCATAACTTCAAGTCTCGCCTGGAGATTATTCTTAATTATCTCTCCGAGCTGTAGACTAACGGTCTAAATAGTAGCGACGGAAAACAACAGACACTAAGATGGAGGAAATACCATCAAAAATCAAATCGGGTAATGTTGTAGTTGGAAAATGATCAGCGCAAATTCGTATGAAAGGATTGAAGGCTGCCTAAAATGTATTACTGCTGACATTTTTCAAAGAATACAAGGTCAGTCCCGAGAACCGGTTGCGCAGCTGTGACGTAATGGAGCACCCAATCAGAAGGACCCTACTGTGCATGTGTGAACAGATGCTCTCTCCTGGAGTCACTCTGTCGGCAGTGAAACGCCATCGATTGTGTACTGTGTGACCGTCACATTCACGATGACCGAGTCAGCACATTTTTCACGCCTCTCAAGAAAAATGCAACAGACTCGGTTGTTCGTTTGTTTTTGCAAACCAGGTTTATAAGTGCAATAGAGTCTAGATTTCTGGCTCCTCGTATCTTCTGTTGTTGTTGGGTTTTTTTTTTGTTTGTTTTTTTACTGTCTAAAGAGAGGAGATTTTAGATTTGAGACGAGATTAAGGAGAAGGCAGGGGGGCAGCCGATGGCAATTCCAAAAGAGGACATCGCAGATTGTTTAGAGAAGTGGAAGGAGCGCTGAGATTGGTATGTGAGGTCCGAAGAAGTGTACTTTGAAAGGTACTAAAGTGTCATTGCCCTATGTTGGCTTTCTTTATTTGTCAATATTCAGTCGTTGGTAAACTATGGACAAGCAACACACACACACACACACACACACACACACACACATATATATATATATATATATATATATATATATATATATATATATATATATATATATAATGGATAGAGAAGAATGCATCAATCTTGCACTAGATTAGAGAACCAATCTGCATTCGAAACCTTTACTTCTACCTGGGATCGAACCCATTTTGCATTGTTGGAAGAATACACAACGACCCTAGCTACAAAACAGGCCACGTGTACATTTTTTATGTCTTTGCATAAATGCATGCAAATAATGTGTGCCTGTGTGTGTAGTAATCTAAATACCTCCCCCAAAAAGGCAGAATACGACACAATGTTGATTCAATGTTGGGGATCACAAACGTGCGTGCGGGCAGCGTTTTCTTACGGTATCTAATGTTTCCAAGTGGTCTCCCATCTGAGTACTGATATCGCTCGATGCTGCTTAACTTTGGTGCACGAATTAGAACCGGTGCTTACAGTGTTATTTGAACGCAAGCCTGTAGTTGAGTGTATGTAGGGGGTGGACTTGTATATCTGAGACTGTGTATATTTGTGCTCATATAAATGGCCTTTTACGTATGTATGTGCGTACATGTGTGCGCATGTATCTTCTGTCTTTATGTGATGAAACATAAGAATGTTTTTGTCCTTAAGTTAATGAGGATTATCGATAATCGGCTATAAAGTCACAGGTCTAAAAGTCATGGAACCAAAGTCACTATGTAGGTGGCACGCTGAGCCACCTACGAAACGTTACTGAGCATCATCATCATCATCATCATCAGTCTTTTAACGTCCGTCGTTGGACATAGACCTTCCCCTGGACTTGCCACACTTCTCTATCGTGGGCGTCGCGGAGCCAGTACTTTCTGAACTTGTCTCGCTAGTCTCTCCATCTAATATTCTGCCGGCCTCGGTTGCGCATGTGATCTCGGGGGATCCATGTCATGAGTTGTGATGTCCATCGATTGTCTGCCATTCTTATAATATGGCCAGCCCACCGCCATTACAGAGCATAAAGTCACAGAAAGTTTGAATCGTTTGTTTGGGCCCTTTTTTTTTTTCAATAAAATAAGTGATATTCTAATTTGATTTGTATTAGAAAAAAAAAAAACTTTTTCAGTTTGTAAAGTTTATTGACTTATTCCCCGGTTATGTTTTGTAGGTGGCTCAGCGTGCCACTTACATTGTGACTTTAGTTCTATGAAATTTGTTCCTGTCACTTATGGATTCGAATTATGTAGGTGTATCTAGTCCCAAGATCGTTTCATTAACTGATGACCAAAACATTTTTATATTTCACCACTGCCTTTCCATAAGGGTTGGCCAATTTTACTGCTTTGCTTTCAAAATCCGTTAAGACGAAATCAGAGACATACACTCGTGTATATATGTATGTGTACAGGGCGCGCGCGTGTGTGTCTGTGTGCGTGTGATACAGTTTACAATACTAAAATTGCAGGAGAGTTAACAACAGGATTTACTATTTAAAGAACAGTGTCTTGAACCAACTAAATGCTACTTCAATAACACATCTATGATTCCCCATCATCGCCGTATTTTATCTTTCATTGTATTTCCACTGCCGATTGACTTCTCGAAATCTTGTCTGAATAGAATTACAACATTTCATTTATTTGTATTTTTACATTAATCGCAGTTACCGGCTGTCAAGTGATATCACGTAACTTACTCCCGAACACAACACGGTTCATTTCTATAAAATTCAACATCCTCATGGGTCGCTATGAATCTATGATGTCACCATGGACACTTACTTAATACCCTCTCCACCTCGTAAGATACTGTAATAGTTGAAACAGAGACTCCATAACATTGAGAGGTCATCCACAAAATTGGTACACGTCACGTGAACTAGTCGTGTGCTCATGGGAATTTTAAGAAACTTCCAGCAATTCTGTCGGTACTAAAAGTGATACTAAGTTTTCAGTTACCAGAATATCGTTTTCTTAGCTGCTTATATTATTCTAACATAGTACCCATAAAAAATGACAGGATTGCTTACGTATGGAAAATTTATGCAAAAATATATTTTAATACTTTTTTTTTTTTTGTTATTGTGAAAAAACAAAACGAACTTATTTTTCTGTCGATTTTTTTTACGGATTCTCAATTTTTTTTCAGTTTTATAATAATTTTAAAACAATAAGCCTACAGAATTAAGTGAAAAAACAAAAACAAAACAAAAATGAGACGTAATTTTCAACTTTGTGTTACGAAATGAGTTAATTTTTCAATGATTAATTAGTTTCTCTGACATATTTATTACCGCACGTTATCAGTGGTGATTTTCTCACGTAACATCTCCTTGTGGCTTTATGTTCGATTACCCTCCAAAACAGCTTGAATTGAGTTGAGACTCTAAAGAAATTAGAATTGGAATACTTGATTTGTTAATGATAGATTATCTAATTAAATAGCTTTGGGAATCTTTGAACCGATCTCTACATAACCCCATTATTTCTTGACGGGTAATTGTTTGTAAGGTGTATAATAGCTCTAATCGGGCAGCAATGTCTGCCTTAATTCTTGACAATCCCTTTTTTCAATGCACCAAATGCTGATTGAGTGCCGAAACTTGCCAACATCCAATGTTCATTTAAAAGTTATTCCTCGACTCATCAGTTTGTTTACGCAAACGAAAGCAAAGACGGGGGTGGTAAAGTAAGGGTAAAGTCAGTGAGATAAAAAAAAAGGCAAAATTTAGCCTGAAGAAGAAGAAGAAGAAGAATCATCATCATCATCATCATCATCATCATCAGTCTTTTAACGTCCGTCGTTGGACATAGACCCTACCCAAGATCTGCCACATTTCTCCATCATGGAGAACGCAGAGCCAGTGTTTATCTGAATTTGTCTAATTCATCTCTCCATCTCGTATTTTGTCGGCTTCGGTTTTGCATGTGGTCTCTGGGGATCCATTTTATGAGTCGGGTTGTCCATGAGTTGTCTTTCATTCAAGGCCACATGACCAGCCCACTGCCACTTGAGCCCTCTTATAGATTCTATGATATCTCGGACCCCTGTTTTCTTCCAGATGTACTGTGCTGCCTTGTGATCTCTCCATGTGAGGCTGAGCATGATTTTCTCATGCGCACGCTGCATGCTCCTCAGTTTGCAGATTTGTCTCTTGGTTATGTTCCATGTTTCAGCTCCATAAGTGACTATCGGGAGGATGCATTGGCTGTTTACCCTTCTTTTTAAGATTATTAGGATCGTCTTGTTTTACCCGGATCCAAATGCAGTCAGCACTGAAATACAATTGTGGTTATTACCCCCACTTCACAACAGGAAGATACTGTGTCACTATATATTCAGTCATAAGAGGCAGTGAAAATTTGGGCGTATTCGTTTGATACACCCTCCTCGTGGTACAAAACTAAGCTGGGTACTTTGCTTCAGCGTTTACAGCGTATATAAAGCTTAGTTTGATACAAGGCCACAGTAGTGGGGTATCCCCTGATGATTGAAGTCATTACATTTGTATTGGTCAGCACCACGAACTTGTTAACCAATACTACGCGGGCTGTGAAATCAGGGATTTCTTCAAATTACAGATATATATATATATATATATATATATATATATATATATATATATATATATATATTCAAAAATGGATATATGATCCGACAGAATTGATAAACAATTGGAGAAAATGGGACTGCTGCAGGAATTGAGCCTATGACCGGGAGGGTAGCTGCTTCAACATAGCGTTGCTCTTACCATTGAGCAAAACGGTTATTTGGGCCTTCACATTACCGGCTGTTGTTTAGCCCAATCGTAAGAATGTCAACATTTCGTGCCTGATGTACTCATCAGCAATATGTTTTGTGGTAATTACAAGAGTAGAATATATTGTTGGTTGCTGATGAGTGCGTCAGATAAGAAATGCTGGTATGCATCCGTTATGTATCCTTGAAATTCTTATACATATAGTAGGCTGCTATTCTTCCTAGAGAAATCAATGCTACACAATCAACTGATTTTATTTCGGCCTTCACATTTATGAAATCTTCAATAACCCAAGTTGTATAAATATTTAATAGAGTTGAGTACTTGATTATACTGTTTGCATTCTATTTTCTCAATAAATAAGCAATATGTGTCATTTTCAGTCGGAATATTCTGAGGATGATGTGAAAAAATCGAAGGAAACACAAAACTTAACCACATTTCGTTTATCAACTATTGATTTCCTTCCAGGCATGCTTTCTAGAATTACTGCTTATATTTCATCGAATTCGTTTTTTATTGTCTGACAGATGATATTTATTCACGTATATTTATTGGTTGACACTCGTTGAACACGGTCGATTCCATTCTCTCGGTCTCAAAGTACTTTTCTGTACTGAATAATAGACGGATTCGGAATACGCACGGCTGGGGTGGTGGTGAAAATCTTATTAGAGGGAATGTGGGTTGTAAAAAATTAGAACTCTATCAATCGATAAAATCACGCATCTCCTCTCTTGAGTATTAGTGGGATGGGCATCCACCAGAATAAACGCTTTCCGGCCATGTTTTCGAAATAACGTTATTCTACATGGGTTTTGTCAACGGATGGTTTTTTTTTCCATCTTTTTAAACTATCTTTTTTTAGTTTCCTTTTTTTTTTTTTTTTGATACAAAATAATTTTAATCAAATGGAGTCCCACTGCCCAACTAATTACTCATCGCTCGAAGTAGAAGTGGTTTTCCCCGAAGGCGTCTGAACAAAGCGAGCGTGACGTAATCGACTTCGGCCTAACCCCAAACTCGATCTGCCCATTCCGTTTTCCGTGCTAATAACTGTTACGCCACCTCACATGAATATAAATGAATACGTATGATTATATATATATATATATATATATATATATATATATATATATATATATATATATACGTGTGTGTGTCTGTTTCTGTACACACAGACATACGCACGTACATACAGTCATGTATATTCTTGTACGCTTTCTTGGCTAATTTGTTACAATAGCTTATTATGTGATTAATTGTCTCATTTTTATTTTGTACAGTCCTCACTTGCTATTCTCCTGTGTCCTATCTCTCCTGACCTTTATATAATTGATCCCTATAGTTTTGAGCCGCTATCAGAAGCGACTTGATTTCTCTCTTTAGGATTATTATTGCGAGCATTCTAAACGTTTAAAACTGGATTATTTACGTATGGTTCGGCACCTCTGCCTACGGCCAGAGTATCCGTGCACTCTGCCTAGGATCAATGTGCCGCCCCCCTGTCACTTCTCAGTGTGTAGTATCTTGGTGCTCAAGTGTTACGCGAGAAGATAAGTATTGCATTTTATGGACATGGGTTATTTCTACTACTGGCATGACCGTTGTTGTACAGTTCCATATTTTATTGAATTCTGAAGACTAATCCAATTTATGATCCAATGTTTGGGCAATGCATTGTGGGAAGGTGCACTCATCTACAGAAATTCACCGGAAATATCTGTTTACAGCGAATAAGAATTTTAAATGAAAGTTATTTCAAGTTTAATCCAATCCGACGTAGTAAACAAATGTGGTGAACTAGTTATAGCAGCGATTCTCAATCTGTGGTCCAACAAAAGTATCACTTGGAGTCCGTGTCCTTCTTGAGTAGGTAGACCTATCAAAAGCCTTCGTGAAACTTATTTGGATAAAGGAGTCCTTGACTATAGGAAGTTTGGGAGCTAATATTTAAAAATCAGCAGCCAGAAAAGAGGACTTATTTGTAGACGTGTATGTATCTATCTCTTACCTTGAGAGGTGACGGTGCAATCTGGCTGAGTCCATTGTTGCAAAGTATGCCAGTAGTCAAATGTTTGATTTTTTTTCAAATTGTTGGGTCGGAACACTACTCAGAAGGCCCAGGTCATCTCCTTCACTCTTATAACAAAGTAGAGGAACAATCAGCTATGACGATCCCCCAGGGTCAGAACCGCCCAGGAGATTTGTTGACTTCACACTCAAGGACCAGCTCTTTGTCTCATCATCGTGGTGAGTCGTCCGTACGAAAGTATCAGACGTTCGTGCGAGGTATACGTAAGAAACGATCCTCAAAAGTATGATTTCTATTTATTCGCTGTCCCACCACAGCAAAATGTGACACAAGGTCGAGCTTAACGTGAGAAGAATAGGAACCATCCTTCCAAAAATGGCTCCAGCCGACGTGATTTCGATTGCCAAGAAACCGTGTTTGCTAAGACAACCTCCGTCGTGAAAAAAAAAGAAATATAAGTGACTCATTCAAGTAAAATGAAACCTCTTAACTTGGTATTTGGAAATGAACATTCAAGTAGCTAAACAGTGACCTGACTGATACGTCATTAGCCTACTTGTCTCCAGGTTAGGCGTTCGATTTACGGTAGGATTCGCTTAATTTTATTCATCTGTATACATAAAAGTGACTAATAGTGGGAAAACGACCCTCCCATGATCGTATTGCCCGAACTTGGTTGATAGATAGATATGGAGAAGTTTCAAGTTCGTTAGTCATGTATTGCTTTTCTACAAATATATTTTTGCCTACATCTTTATTCATCTTATATCCTTAAATAGGCGTTTTTTTTTGGTTTTTTTACATAGATGTTTATATATAAATAGCAGCATTTCATTTATAAATGAACACTGGTATTTCTTTAGCCTTTATACTACCTAATGACGCAAACAAATGATGAATGATGAAAAGGCTTTACAGTAATACCACGGGTCGCGCTCTAGATGTTAAACAAAACAGTCCTATGCGGGGTCATCATAACATTGCAAAGAAATGCAGTTGGAGTTGTAGGATGTTTTCAACTCTTGATGATTAAAAGAATCGCATGATCTTGTAGATAGAAAGAAATTTTAGTAATTTCGGCGTGTGAGAGAGTAAGCAAAAGAATGAATCATAGTTTCTTTCGTTTAGCTCACGTTTACATCTCAGGATCTCCATAAGCCTCACCCAGGCACGTAAACGGCTTTTCATTCAGCCGATTATTATTATTATTATTATTATTATTATTATTATTATTATTATTTGCAATCTCACACCAGTTGCCTGGTGGTTACCGCTGGAGTTTGAGTGACAGCAAGTCTCCTCAAGTCTCCAGCCCCTCTCTCCTAGTTCTCATAGGTCAAAGAAATACTGCAGTTTACAGTTTCACACCGGTTGCCCAGTGGTTATTGCTGAAGGCTGAGTGACCATAAATCTCCTCAGGTCTCCAGCCAACATTTCTTCTCTCTTTCGCCTATCATGCCAGTGCTGTGGTTTACGTTTCCGCTTTCATTTCCCTTCCTCTGTTAGGTCAGTGTTAACAATTATTGTTGCAGTTTTTATATTTCTAGCACTTTTCTCGGTATCTGCGCAGTTCCTAGCAGTGCTGTGGTCTGTACAATCTCAATCCTACCCTTTATTCTGATCTCCTCCAGTCTCACCCTCAGTGTCTTTGGGACAGTTCCTAGTGCACCCACTATGACTGGAACTACCATGGTTTTCATGTTCCACATCTTCAGTTCTCTCGCTAGATCCTGGTATTTTTCGAGTTTTTCACTCTCCTTCCTCTTTACTCTACGGTCTGCAGGTACAGCCACGTCTACTATTTGACAGGTCTTCCTCTTCTTTTCTACGATTACCAAGTCCAGTCTTCTTGCCTGGATGAGGTGGTCGGTTTGGATGTCAAGGTCCCAGAGTAATTTGTGGTTGCCACTTTCAAGGGCTGTCTCTGGTTTGTGCTGATACCACTTTTCTGCATAGTTGAATCCCATTCGTTTACTCAGTTCCCAGTGTATCATCGTTGTTACTCTATTGTGTCTGTGCTTATACTCCTTCTGGGCGAGTTGACTACATTCACTATTTATGTAATTTACGGTCTCATCTCTTTCACCGCACAGGCAGCACTTGCTGTTTGTCTGTGTTCTGTCGATTTTTGTTTTTATATAGTTTGTCCTGATGCTTTTGTTTTGAGCTGCCATGATGAGCGATTCTGTTTCTCTCTCCAGGTTTCCTTTTCGTAACCATGTCCATGATCTCTCGTCTGCCACATCTTGTATCTATCTTTTAAACTCTCCGTATAATTTTCTCTTCCCCCCTTTTTCTTTCCTTGTTTGCTGTGCTGTTCCATTGTTTTCTTCTTTGCTGTTTGTTGCACTGTTTCGTGCACTGTTTATGATATCTTTATTTGTTTGCTTGCATGTACTTTTCTAGATCTGCTTTAGCTCTCTGAACACAGTCTTCTATGCTGATGAGCCCCCTGCTACCTTCTTTTCTCTTAACATATAGTCTATCTGTGTCATCTCTAGGGTGTAAGGCTTTATGCATTGTCATAATTTTCCTTGTTCGCTTGTCCATTGATTGGAGTTCTTCCTTTGTCCATCCTAGGAATGGTCTTGTATATCTAACTACTGACACAGCCCAGGTATTCATTCTTTTATTAGATTTCTGCTGTTTAATTTGGTCTCTAATATTTTCCTTATCCTTCTAAGGTATTCTCTCTTTATTTCCTCCTTCATCTCTTCCCGTTTTATCGTGTCACATTCAAGGACACCTAGGTATTTGTATCGGTCATGCAGTCAGTGCTCTAATCTTGCTTTTGTGCGGGAGTTCGATTCCTTCAGCCATTGTGAGCCTTCCTTTGTGCATTACCATGATTGCACTTTTTTCTATTCCAAATTCCATTCCGATATCATCACTGTATTCTTTTACTTCGTTGAACAGAATCTCAAGCTCTCCGCAGTTTTTTACAAACAATTTTATATCATCCATGTACAGTAGGTAGTTGACTTTTCCTTTTGTTTTGGAGAAATGGCATCCTTTGCTGTTTTTCAGGATTCTGTTGAGTGGTATCATAGTTAGAGCAAATAATAGTGGGGACAGCGAGTCTCCCTGGAAGATTCCTCTTTTTATTCTTACCTCTGCTAAGTTTTCTCCTGTGGCTGTCAAGTCTACTTTCCAGTTTTTCGTAGAGTTTTCGATGAATCTAACCACCGGTTCGCTGATCTTGAACATTCTAAGGCATTCGAGTATCCAGCTATGTGAGATCATATCGTAAGCTTTTTTGTAATCTATCCATCCCATTGTGATGTTCTTTTTCCTTTTTCTTACTTCTTTCAAGATCCATGATTATGTCTTTAATTCATTTTGGAAATTCAACATTACTAAATTTATAACCCAAATTTACTGTTTCAACTCAAAATTCCCATTTTTGCTCATTCACGGAGTATATCTGCTCATTTTGTTTCTTTTGACGCAACAATTATGTTATTAAGAAATGGATGTATGGTCCAACCGAGGAATTACAAATTTCGTTATGTCATATTGAAACTCTTTTTTGAAATGATCTTCCGTTATTACACGGTTAAGGTATCATTTGGCGTAGACAACGTGAATGAATTAGACTATTAAAGAAAAATGGGGCTGTCGCGGGAATCGAACCTGCGACCAATTGGGTAGCCGCCTAAGAAAAATATTCTAAAGCGCAATTCCAAATCAACACGATGCAGGGCAGCAGCGCTAAATTGTTAAATTCCCGAACCGACTTGATTTTTCGGTCTTAACAAGAATAAGAACAACGAGAATAATCCTCATCAAGATCAAAGGTGTAAATCAAAATGTAAAATTTATATTCTTCGACCGAAATGGAAACTCATGACCAACTGGTGGCCAGGAAGCTGTCTTACTGACTGAGCTTCATTGACAAGTCTTAAGTATCAACAAAAATCTACCATGCAGGATTATTTCATTCTAATAAATAAATGGATTTATAATATATATATATATATATATATATATATATATATATATATATATATATCTTATGCAATGCTCTTCCATTGGAATAGAGCACTCTGCTGGACGGGGAATTCAACCTATAATAAGTATATCGCTTATATTTAGCCTTATAGCTCTGAGGTAGGATATCGGTCTCCGGGTCTAAAGCGAAGGTTTCAATCCTTCATCACGGTACTGGATGGGAAAATGGAAAGTCTATAGAGTATATATATATATATATATATATGTAGAGAGAGAGAGAGAGAGTATATATATATATATATATATATATATATATACTCGCCATCACAGTTGGAAATTGTACAACCACTGTGTCAAAATTAGATGTGATGTAAAATAAAAGATTCCATGTTGTCAGAATAAATTCTATTGACTACATCACTAGTGTTTCCCACCGGAAAACATCTTGAATAGAATTTTTAAAAAGAATCCAGAAACATCTAGATTCTGGAGAATCTAGATGTCACCAATATTTCCGTCAAAGAAAGCTTACTTTTTTCTCTAAATATCCCTCAAACTATTTTTTTTAGAAATGGTCTATTTGAGTACCGATGCCAATGTATATATATATTCTCAATAGAAAAAACGATGCGATCAGGAGTGCTGGAACGCCTGAACCCTTGCACATATAAAAAGGAAGAACCCTTCGTCATCTTTGGTGTCTATTTTTTATATTGTTTTTATATATTACACATTTATTTACACATACGATAGAAAATTGCAGTAATCATCTTCAGTTGGTATAGAGGTTGGAATCGAGTTTAACCCTGCATCAGCCAGGCTCGTTACTGTGTTTCGTCATGAGGAAAAAGAAAACGGATGAATTCGGCCCTCCTAGTTTTGATCGCCTCAGAACTTCAAGGTGACTTTCAATTATCAAGCTTGATGCGAACATGTGGAAGACATTAACTCTTCCTCGGACAACAGTAAAAAAGGGAGCTATTCTCTGAATCTGGAAAAAGCTGCTTATCTATTCGTAAACAATGTCCTATATCTGGGACATACCTTATGACTGAGAAAGCTGTCTATCTTCCACCAAACAGAGAACTGCGCTGACCGACTGGTCTCTGTCATGGTTGGCAATACATGTAACAGCTTTCTACTCTTGATACTTTGCCTGGGCGGGTGAGGAAGTTATTGGAGAGTGACTTGATCGAATTTCTTTATTCGCTCTGTATTAATAGCTTGCCAGTAACGACACCCTTTTATGAAGAAAACTGGTGAGGGGACAGAGTGCTGATAGAGCGCTGATAGAGCGCTGAGAGAAGTTAATTTCTACCCTTCCCAAGGGCATTAGTGCAGGCTCAGCTGAAATTTGAACCTTATTTTTCCGCACTAATAATTGCTACGCTACCTTGTAAGGAAGCAATGCTCAAAATCAAATAAAAGCCAGAATTTCTAGTGCCGTGTTGCAACACTTGTACGCTGACATACGCACGCTCATGTATAGACACTCACAGACACACACACACGCACACATGTATGTATACATATTTGTATAATTATATATTGCGTTATATCATTTACAAACTTATATTTGGAATGATCTTGCGTCATTACACGGTTAATAGAATAGATAATTGAAGTAAGACCCATTTTCTTTGATTGTTCAAAGTTGTTTGAGATCATTTCAAATAAAGTTTCAAAATGATATAATGCAATTTATAATTATTTATGTTGGATTATGTATCTACTTTTATTTTGAAAATTTGAATAAAATAGGGCTGCTCTCATCAGCAACCAGCAATATGTTGTTTCCTGTGGATTTTTTTCACAAATAGAGAATATATATATGTGCGTGTGTGTTACAATGATAAAACGAACTCCGGTGTTGAGGATTGTTTTAATCATAAAATGCTGACATTCACTGGGATTTTTCCTTATTGATCAATTAATACCTCTACTCACTTTGGTAAATATCGAGTACTGTGAATAAATATCATCAACAGAAGGAAAATCTTCTTTGTTATCTTACTCATTACTAAACACATTATGATGTTTATAAGTGTGTGTGTGTGTGTGTGTGTGTGTGTGTGTGTGTGTGTGTGTGTGTGTGTGTGTGTGTGAGTGTAGATATTCACTTGATTCACAGATTGATTTAGTCTTGCACTCAACCGAACACCGAATCATATTCGAATACGTATGGTATGGATCTGGCCTAAAAGTCAGTAGCACAGAATATGGAATCGGCAAACCAATTTCGAGGTAGTTCGTGTTTAATTCGCACTAAATGAATCCACTTCTCAAAATAGGTCAGGTCAGGAATTACTCCTTAGGGCTAATACCATGTAACCCAGTAAAACCTGTTGCATGTGATTAAAAATGCCTACATGGTGCCTCCAACGATCTACTAGGTCATGAAATATTGTATACATGCAAACGATGTGACAGCTTCGTCAAGACATTCAGCGATGGGATTAAGTGCAGGAATGTGGATTTATACCTCTCCCAGGGGGTTTTATGTCATTTGTCACTCGAGTAGTACCGGCCACGCTTTGCTGATTCTGTTCTCTTACAATCCCGAAAAACGAAAAAAATAAAATGATATTGTTAGAAACCGTCAACTAAACCTGTCAACATCAACATAGGTTTCTCCAGTTTTCAAGCTGGTCTAGCTGGCTGTCTATGCATATATCACGCGTACGGAACGCACCGATAGAGGGAGAGAGTTGGGGATTTTAATATTCACTCTTTATTACGTCAAGTATTTTTAATACCCGAAAATGGGTTTTTAGAGGTGGGGTAATTTACAATGAAATTTTATGCTACACTGGTTCATTAGTTTGTATCCGGTAGTAATCACATTTCAACGACTGTTTCAGTGATCACTGCCCAGCAAAAAGTGGGAGAAGTAACTTATTCATTAATTACCCCTTTTCCTATTTGTCTAATTGATCACCCCCAAAACGGCATGCTGCCAAAAGACGTAGGTCAAGTGACAGTATCTATTTGGCGACTAACCAGACCTGGGTTTTTCTCTCTCTCTTCAAATTCTTTCGGCAGTTTTAGTATCACTATTAAGATGAACTCTTAGAATCGTGTTTATAATTGAGGTTTTCCCCACATTTTCAGGGATGGAGCACTTGCAGTGATTATTTATTTAGAATATAGATATTGGTAAATACGATCTCGTGGGTGTGTTTTGAATCTACCACACGATTATATCTGTCCAGCCGCGGCAAAAGCGCACTTTTTTGTGACATCACTGCCTTCTGTCTTTCTTTTTTTTTCCCCAAATAAGGATCACTAATTCTTCTTGACGTGTGTCACTGTTATCGGCTAAAAAAGGAGGAAACACATCCAGCTCGGAGAACAATTTGAAAAAAAAAAAAAAAATATCAAATATTCAATAGTTTTAGGGGACGAAACCCTACGATTTGGTTACGAATGCTTAAGTTTTAAATTCTTGAATCTCCATAAATCTGCCCGCGAAAAGAAGAGAAAAAAAGAGAAAAGAAAAAGAAGTAAATTGAGACAGAGACAGAGAGAGAAAGAAAGAGAGAAAGGAAGAGAAGTTCGTTGTTGAAATACTCGTAGTCAGAAAGACGGGCACTGTGCTAAAATGAGTACTATTCAAGGGAGGCGAAGGAGGTAGATGTGAGAAGACGAAGGCGAAAAGAGGAGACATTACGTAGTACCAGGGAATGTGCGCTTGCTTGTTTGGTTTGTTCTTTTTGCTCGTTTTTCTATGCGAGAGAAAGCAACGATTATCCCACGTGATATATCTGCATTTAAAAAAAAAAGAGGAAGAGGTAACTTGTACACACAGTCACAGACTCATAGCGAGGGCGGAGAGTGAAGAGCGTTTGAGATCTCCATCCATACTGCTAGCAGCTATGTCGTAGGTAGGTGAAAGAAAAAAAAAAATAAGATGAAGAACTTTTCAATATGTTTTATTCCGTATTTAACTGTTTTTGAGCAAATGTGTACGAGTAAGTCATGCATGACTCGAGCTATCACATGTGAATCGGATGCGAGTATGGATGTAGTAATCGTATGTATGTTTTCATAAGTACAAAAACGATGTTTATATGTATAGACGTACGAGTGAGTGTTTTTGTATGCTTGACAATCAGTAGTAAATCCCTCTATTTCATATTTGTTACCATGTGTTCTCAACATAGCGTGACTGTAAATATTCATCCTAAACGTATGTATTCATATATTTGTATATTGATGTGTATGTGTGTGTGTGTGTGTGTGTGTGTGTGTGTGTGTGTGTGTGTGTGTGTGTGTGTACATAGGTACATCGATATATCTGCAGCCTAATGTTGAAAAGAAAAACGTTTATCTTACACAACAAATATTTATTTTTCCACCTTGTCAAATCCGTTTTCATTGCATCTCCTTCAGTGGTGTAATATCAAACACATAGACCGAACATCATACAGTGGAAATTTCAGATCAAAATTAAGTTAATGACAGTGTCAGGCTACAGAATTGATGATACACCCTCGTATATATGTACACACACATACACACACACACGCACGCACACACACACGTGTGGAGAGAAAATTTGAATGGTGAATGGTTAGAGGTATAGAAAAAGTTGAAATTGAACATTCATATAAAACTTGTTTGTAATTTTGGGTTAGGAATGTTTTAAATACTTCAGATTCTTGTTTTATTGTTTAAGTGGGCAGACTGAAAAATGTATAGAAAATAGTAACATGTTCACCATTTATTCGAATAAGCACATACTATGATATATCTCGTATAGAAATTTTTTTTTGATTGCATCATTTCATCGTAAATATAACACTTGCTTGAATACATTTATAAATGCATATGTATGCATGCAAACGCTATGTGTATCTCTTTCCTGGAAATTTAAGTAAATCTTTTGAAAAAAAAACAAGAATTCGGAAATGTATGGGCAACCGTTGCGCTCTGAAAACTTTCAAAACTTACATTCACACGCCCACGAAGAACATGAATTATTTGGTTTTATAATGGATGCACGGAGCTGTGTGTTCCTTTTACGTAAAAGAAGAAACATAGATGTGCATCATTATACACTGATATACTCGAAGTAGTCTCCTCATCTTGTTTGTTGTTGTCATAACGTCTCGGTGTGTTTAACGCTCCGGCCTTATACTATTATCTGTTGTGGTTGGTAACCTTCTGGTATATAGAAAACTTTACTGGTGGTCGTGAGTTCAATCTGTGGGTCGGGTAGTACAAAAGGAAGCATATGCTTTGATTCAGAAGCAGCAGTGAACAAGGGTCATCTGAAGGACAAACCAACCAGAAGGAACTAACTGACGCAATACATTCTTCGGCCGATGATCAAGTCGGCCGACTATTGACTAGCCCGTCTTACATGGACACAAACAAAATAAAAATATGACAACAAAACTTATATATTTCCTAGTTTCGGTTCTTAAAACCTAATTTATAATGAATTCATTCAGAAAACTTTGAAAAAAAAACAAACGAACAGAAGCATTATAACTCGTACTTAACTTGTAATAAACTAAAACTGTTAAAAAAAAAAAACGAACATGACTACTGGTATTTAATTAGTGATAATTTGATTAAAACCTTCGAAAAACTAACGGACATGATTTATTTTTATTGCAAATAAACATGAGTAATTTTTCAGATATTTTAAAAAACTTTTTCGGTTGAAAAATTTGTTGGAAACATTCTATACGTTGAAACGAACAAAAAAAATATGACGACTAAACTTGCAATTTTCTTTGTTTCTCTTCAAAAATTTGATTTTATAATGAATTAATTAAGAAAACATTGTGGAAAATGAACAAACATTGAACGTATTTATTTGCAATGAGAATTAATCTTGAGATGATTATTTTTTAAATGGAAATTGGTGGGCCGGCTTGTGAGGTGGGTGGAGTAGGTAGCGGACCGACTTGACCTGTAAACGTTACTAACTACGACGGACACTTGAAGAAGGCTGGAGGGTACAAAGTTATTAGGGGTTGGTTGTTGTGAATGGACAACTGTTGTAGTGGCCCGTTAGCTAGCTAGATAGGTAGATGGATTGATTGTTTGAAAGAGATAGATAGATAGATAGATAGATGGATGGTAAGATAAATGGATAGATAGATATGGACCGACTGATATATATATATATATATATATATATATATATATATATATATATGTATATATATATATATATATATATATATATATATATATATATTTAGATACATACATACATACATACATACATACATACATACATAGATATGGACTGATTTAGATAGATGTATAAATTTGCTCCACTTGATTTAATTTTCAATTCTTTGCACCCACAAATTACATGTATAGGTAAATTTATCCCGTAAGTTTTTCTCTATAGACACCTGTTGAAAATTTGCATGTACGGTATTTGATGGCATGCAAGGGCCACTGATTTTAGAGAGGAACATCAGTAAATATGTTCTGTGTATTTAATGGTAAGCATGTAATGTTATTGAAATATGTATCTAGAGTATAGGAGGATGAAAAAGTTTTACAAATCACTTAATAAGGACAGCAAGATGATTGCAATTGATAATGATGATGAGGATATTTTAAGAAAAATAGTCAGTCACCAAATATACATATACATATATATATATATATATATATATATATATATATATATATATATATACATACATACACACACGCACGCACGCACACACACACACACACACACATATATATATATATATATATTCGGTTCGTAAAATCTAATTTATAATGAATTCTTTCAGAAAACTTTTTTAAAAAAACAGTAACATTGCAACTCGTATTTATGAGGATATTTTAGGGGGAAAAGTTAGTGACCAAATATATATATATATATATATATATATATATATATATATATATATATATATATATATATATATATATAGTGGTGGATGAACCATGAAGCTGAATAGGCTTTAGCCTGAGGGTCTGGAAAGGGGGTGGCGAGAGTAAAAATCGTTTAATTAGGTGTACGTAAAAGTTTGAATTGCGTGAACACGTGAGAATTTTGAATGATATTTCAGTCCTTTTGGACATATATATTTTTCTCACGTCTAGAATATAACAAATTCTATTTTGTTTATTAAATTAGGCTCCAAGCTTAAACATTCAGAAGTTATCCTTATAGGACTTCGTATTGCACGTAGTACATTATACATAGTACAATGACACATGGTATTTAACATGAATTTGGGGGCAGGGCCAAGGTCAGTCCGGCCTAGAGGTCAGTGTGGTCGATAATCCATCACTGTGTCAATGGATCGTGTTAGTGAGTGTTTGTGTATATGTGTATTTATTTTCAAAACTTCCGTAATTGAATTGTGTATATAGGCTGACTGACTGACTGATGCAGTCATCGTTGTGAAGTGACTGCAGTTATTTGCGTATAAGATGTGTATGAAATTGAAAGTGTATATGATGAGAGGTTTTCAAGCTGTCATTGAAAGTTTCAATTTAGAAAGTATGTAAATAGAGGCAAATGCATACGGACAAGCGTTACTTACGCCAAATGATACATTCAACGTGTATCAACGGAAGTTATTTTCAAATAGAGTTTGAAAGTAATACAAAGCATTTATAATTACTCCTGTTGGATCGTATATCCATTTCTTGGTAGTATAATTGTCCGCGTTGAGAAACAAATAGAGCAGATATGAACAGTGAATGAACAATATTGGAATTTGGCTATTTTGCAGTTATTCGGACATTCGCCTTTAAAAAAATGTGACGTACGACAAAGCGTTCGTAATTTAAGATGTCGTGGAAGTAAATTAAAATCCCATGTTGTATGCATAGAGTTATGACTTATAACTTATGGAAAACAGGAATAAATACACATTTCTAGGATAAAACGAAGGTGTAGCAAGACACGAGAAAACCAGTTAGTGTCCATTTTCAGTCTTAATCTCTGAACAACTCCACATTATTTTTTTTTCAGATCGATTAGAAACAGAGTTTCATTTGGGATATAAATATTGCCTTATGCTATCAAAAATTGTGTGAACAACATTGTGGGTTTTGAATAGAATCTATTCCTTTTCTGACTTAATACTGAAGCGTTATTGAAGCTTTTCTCGTTTTGTGCAGCGGTAATCACCCGTTTAATTGTTAGGTAATAGCGGTTGGGGTCGTGAGAATGAAACGTTGAATGGTTTGAAAACAAAGGAAGTGTTAAAATATCTGTTGTTTCGATTTGCTTGGGTAATTTTCTTCATAGAAGAGAGTCGCTTTGTGATCACAGATATATACTTGGGAAAATGAGATAGGAAAGACAAAAGAAAGAAATTGACAGTGGAGAAAGAATGAAATAAGGAAGGAGAAAGATAAGGACGGAAGAGAGAAAAGGAAAGAAAAAGAAAAGGAGCGAATTGAAAAAAATACAATAAATTAGAAAAAGAAAAGAGAGACAGGTCGGTCTGCTTAGCCACTTGATAGAAACCGTCAGGTGACTATGCCTCTTGGCAGCATGCCATATTCGGTATGATCAATTAAAAAAATTGGAAGTACAGTTGATAGGCATTGATCATTAAAGAGCCGGAATTTTCAAAAAGCAAGCGTGAACCCCATTAAAAACTTATTTAAGGCGATATGTTTAAGAAATCGTTTTTTGTTTTTTTGTTTTTTTTTTCCTTGGCATGAATTGTTTGAATTATCGGCCTCAAATAAGACGCAGCCTGCACTCGCGATATAAACATACATAGCCAACCAGCTAGCCGGACCAACTCAATAACTGAAGAAACCTGTGTTGATAGTTTTGGTTGATAGTTTCTGGGAGAGAGAGAGAGGGGGGGGGAAGAAGGAAGTGGGCCTGATAGATCGTTTGAAGTTTCTCACTGGCGCAAGTAGTTGGTATTCGAGGGCAGGTGAAAACCAGAATTTCTGGTCTTCTCCATTATTTGGATGATTGGTTATTCATACTCCCCTCCCTGGCTTGTTGAAATCTTTTGCAGCAAAATTATCACGTGAACGCTAACAGCATCGACCGGATTTTGAACTCGGCTCAGTAATTCTATTGTTTGTACATGTCGACCGTTTCCTCTCTCGCACCTCCTACAACAAAAAACACTTACCCTAATGCATTTATTCACACATGCGTGCACTGTCTGTGAGTGGGGGATTTATTTACTCTCCCACCAGACCAAAATGTGACACAAGGTCGGGGCTTTACGTGGGGAAAATATGAGACACCCTTGAAAAACAGCTCCAGCCGACGTGACTTTGGTTTGCTAAGCAACCAAAGCAACCACCGCCCCGAAAGCGTCAGGTACAAGCCTGACCTATTCCTTTAAGTGCAATGAAACAGTGCTGCCCTGGGGCGCCGTATCCCCTGCAACTGGGCCGAGTAATAGTGGGAGAGCCCAAGGACGAATCCAAAGGCTCCCAATGCGCGTAGCAATGCTCAGCCTCAGTTTAACCTCATTGGCTGACGCATTGCACTAGAGCACTCAGTCTTTGATACAGACCATCTCCAGTCCATTCGGCAGGCAAATGTCTGTACCGGCACCTCGGTCTCTGCCGGGGAACAGATACTACACTTTGATCCATGCAGAAAAGGCCAGTCTCTTTATTTACTGTCCCACCACAGCAAAATATGACTCAAGTTCGAGGGTTATCGTGGGGGGAAAAAAGGAGACACCCTTGAAAAACAGCTCCAGCCGACGTGACTTTGGTTTGCTAAGCAACCAAAGCGACCGCCGATACGAAAGCGTCTACACTTTGATCCATGTCGAAAAGGCCAGAAAAAATGGGTGCGTGTGCTGCTCTAATTGAACCATACGTGGAAGCATTTGGGTATGACTGTCCTACTTAAACGCGACTCTGTGCCTTACGAATCTGAAGTAGGTGGATAAAGCAGCGTTGATATCCGGCTTCTCGTTCTCAGTACACAAATCATTTGTATAGATAGCAACGTCGCCGTTGATTGGATAAACTCAGCCCTTTTTGGTATGAAAAGGTCAAGTGCCGCATTCCACCGGTTCTAAACGTAGTCTCCATGGCCTTCAAATTGGGGATATCCAAGTAGGATCCCCATCGAAGAACCCAGCTGTTGAAAATTCAAGAAAAAGAAGAAATAGATAAGTAACACATCTATCCTTTGATAGTAGTTACATTAAGTGCATGAAATGTACATGGAAATGTAATAACTATCATGGGACAAAGGTTGTAATAACAGAAGAGAATTAAGTTTTATGTCTCAATTTGAATCAAGAAGGAAATTACAAGGGGGAGTTTTACAAACAATGATTTGGACAGTTTGCGTCCATTTTTAAGGAAGGAATCTACCTATGCCGATGGGTAAATAGCAACCAAGTCGAAACCCTTTAACCCTGTAAGACAATCCATCTTGGGCGTTGGTCAAGCTCCTTGGGCCCGTTAAAACATATGTTACAAACCATGATTGGGTCTTCATGAAACTTACATGATATCTAGACAAAACCATTGTATCATGTGTCGTGCGATCAGGGAAGCATCTTCACTCATCAGCTCTGCATAGACAATGCTTTTGTCTCTTTTGACCGACTTCAAGAAGCAGTGCATTTTGTGAACATATCATAAATATGTGATAATTTTATGTTATCTTCGTATTCAGCCGTTCGGAAAACGCAAACTGGTAATTTTTATCAAAAAGTAAAACAAGTACAAGCATTTTCAAACTGAGACTGGAATGATAACACAGGGGAACTCTCCCTTTTTTGGTCACAACTCTTTGTCTCCGAAGACATTTTCATTAATTGAGCTCACATACGACAGTTGAATATTCGACGAATTAATTCAATGAATCTTACTCGTGATATCCTGGTTTACATTAGCATCCAGTTTATGAAAAGAATGTTCATACTCACACATACACATGCGCACAACTTATATATATATATATATATATATATATATATATATATATATATATATAGATAGATAGATTGATTGATTGATTGATTGATCGATTGATGGATAGACAGATGGATAAATATTG
This sequence comes from Thysanoteuthis rhombus, assembly GCA_963457665.1. Taxonomy (NCBI): domain Eukaryota; kingdom Metazoa; phylum Mollusca; class Cephalopoda; order Oegopsida; family Thysanoteuthidae; genus Thysanoteuthis; species Thysanoteuthis major. Next base: position 15,791,805 of record OY735222.1, read on the forward strand.
TATCAAAGTCGGTGTAAAACATTTGAAAAACACCGAAGAAAATTACATAAACTACATTGATATTGGGAAATTAGTGACTGGAGTGATACAAAAAAGTTAATATATATATATATATATATATATATATATATATATATATATATATATATATATATATATATATATATATATGTGTGTGTGTGTGTGTGTGTATATATATATATATATATATACGTGTATATATATATATGTATATATATATATATAGATATATACACACACACATATATATATATATATATATATATATATATATATATATATATATATATATATATATATATATATGGTACAAATCAGGCTAGCAGTATAACATAATATAATAATATATCAATTATATAAAGCCTCTTCTGAAATGTAATGGATTTTTTTCATAGAGTGCTCGATACATACAAATTTTACTCATGGAGTTAGGTTAATGTGGATTCGCTACACAAACTAGCTCGTGTTTCTGCCCTCTTCGGGCCTCATCAAGCGAATAATGGTCTGTGTTTTGGGGGGTCTATTTATTGGGAATTTGGTGAGAATGTTGTGAATGTGGTAGTGAGTGGTATGGGGATATTCATTTTGTCAATGGGTGTGAACTCCATATCGGGGTCATCTCTCTCTCTCTCTCTCTCTCTCTCTATATATATATATATATATATATATATATATATATATATATATATATATATATATATTAGTCTTTGAAGCTGTAAAGTTTTCCGGATTATAAATGGGTTCCCCAGAATCTGAAAGTAGAAGCTTTCTATAAAAAAATTTTAAAAAAACTTTTGTAAGCCGAAATGAAGTAAAGCAAAAAAAAAATACTGTTCTGGAACCCCCAAAAATGCTGATGATACGTTAGGCTGAGCCATTGGAGGTTATGGTTTTATGAAGTACAGGCGACAGGGGTGAAAGAAGGAGGTTTCACGCTGTGTCTTCAACGACTGCAATACAAACGCTGAAAACTATGTTCACTTTTTATAAAAGCGAGAAAATGGCAGAAAACAAACTTTCGGAAAACAGAAGATGCCTGTAAATATTAATATATATTCACTGGCATGATTTCAATGATATCAGCAAAAATCGAAATCGCTATCGATGTTTCGTGAAATCATCCCCCTGCTTTATCAATTAATCTAGCACCTGGAATCTGTAATGCCCCTTGGTATGAATGGGACTCACTCTTCTTTTGGTGGATAATCATTCCCTAGTTTTATGGAAACTCAAACTGATAAGTGATAAACTTTCAATGCAGCATCTATGTTTTTTTTGTTTTTTTTTGTGTATGTGTGAAATCAGTGGGTTGCTATGCAAACCCCGGAATTGAAGAAGTAGATTTCCTCCATGTAAAGGGCACGAAAACATCATTTGACTTCTGTAAAAATACTTGATCTTCAAAATGATTGGCTGCTCGACGGCTGACGTCACTGAGTTTGATCAGATGGCTCCAGCGTTATTATCGGCAACGCATCTATGTTCAGAATTACTGAGACACAACAGAAAATGATTGAGGTTAATTATGGACAAAATGAGAGGAATGAATAATTCAGTGTTGTCTATAAATTGGAGGAATGCAGATCGGACAATTATCTTTTTTAGAAAATTCTATCAGACAAGCAAACAAAAGAGAAAAAAACAAGTTAATTGTAAGATTCATATTAAGTACAATTAATTTGAGAATGGTGTGATTGTAGGATGTTAAGTCAAATAAGATAGTTGAACAAATGCAATATATATATATATATATATATATATATATATATATATATATATATATATATATATATTGCATTTGTTCAACTATATATATGTATATATATGTTGAGCAAAGTGACAATTGGAAGGTGAAGAGAAAAACCTTTAGAGAAAGCAGTTGTTACCTCTCAAAAGTTCTTATTATCACGTAGGCATGTTTCGATGCTTTCCGACGGGTGCCAGCCATCTTTTTCAGGAAGCTTGCAGCTGTGTGCAGAGGAAATTTTGTGCTGTTTGCGGTTGGAGAAAGAAATGGAAATATTTCTGTGTTATTGGTTGTTTAGTAGAAGTGTGAATCACTTCACATAAGCGTGAATATTATTAATATGCATGAGTTTTCACACAGATCCCACTCTCTCGGTGTCTATAATCGTTTCCGGTGGTACGATAAGACGTCACATTTGGCGGCCTTTATGGCTACAGGAGTTGCCAGAAATTTGGCAGAGTTTAACAGTAAGCCTGAAGGGCCCTAATCCTGGTTTGAAATGAGAATTGTCTGTCTCCTGCAGTGGTTGCCAACCAAGGTACAGTCTACTTCGTGTATTGATATACTCTCTCCTAATATGTACCTTTATGTGTACGTGTATGTATGTGTGTATCTTTTACATGTGCATATATTTATATATCTTGTTGCCTAGCCGTAAATTTTTCGATACTTATGTATACAATGTGCTACTTAAGAATTCGGTGAATTAAACCATGAGAAAAATTACCCTATTGCTTTGTTCCCACAAGCCCTGGCGGAGCGAATGGAGGTCTTGGGATAACAAATGGACAGAATCCTTTCCGGCTCAGATGTGGTCCAAAGGAAAGCGGAGTAATAATTTTGGTATTACTCTGATTATAGGCGCTACCGGACGGGAGTCAAAGTTGGCATCCATCCACCGTGAGTGGGCTCCATTGCTTGGTCTGGAATCAAAGTTATCTCTCTACAAGACTGGTTGTCAATCATAATTAAATAGCCCAGTCTGTCCTGATATTATCTCGGTATTGCTATCATCGAGTTCGGAGCAAGAAATCGCTTCTTCAAAGGAAGAATGAAAATTAGTAAAAAAAATTAGGAACTTTTATTTCCTGATTGTGTTATTTCAAGAAATGTGTGAAATGTTCGCCAAAATACAGAGAAACGCTGGGTAACTTGACATAAAACAGATTTATCAAACATTCAAGATCCTTCAAACATTTGGTGTTGCCCCTCATATATGTGTGTGTGTGATCAAATTGATCAATCTGTATATATATATATATATATGTGTGTGTGTGTGCGCGCGCGCGCACGTGTGTGTGTATTATTTCATAGTGTTATTGCTACGTTCTATCAGTGTATCGGTCTGGATTGTGAGCTGTCCGACAAAAATTTCTTGATAAAGCTAGCTAGGGCGAAACGTCGAAAAGGAAGAAATCACTTGTACAGATGGCCTTCTGATAATTTTATTTCATTCTCTCTCTCTCTCTCTCTCTCTAGCTATCTCTCTCTCTCTCTCTCTATATATATATATATATATATGTGCGTGCACCTGTGCTTGTGTGTATATGTGTACATGTGTGCGTGTCTGTGTATGAAGAGAGGATGAGAGACAGTTTTCAAGCTTAATTTAATCTAGTGCAGTCAAAAGTGAAAGCATAATGTTTGTACATTTTCGAGACTAGTTTTGCGTATCACATTAGCCCCAATTTAAATATTTATACATTACTGTCGGTGACGGCCATGTTTGTCTGTTCAACTAGATAGAACCTGTTCTGTTTTTTTTTTGTTTTTTTTCGAACTCCTAAACTGGAGATGACTTCATTTTTCTACCGTATCAACAAGAACGACAAAAAGAATCCTCACCAAAGTTAGGTGTGTAAACCGATCAGTGAAACCCACATCCCTTACTGTGATCTGAATTCACGACAAACTGATTGCCAGTGTTAAATTAACGTGTCTTCAGATATTAATGGGAATTTATAATACAGACACGCATGGGCTTATTTCCTTCAAATGAATAAAAATGAAATATTTGTTTTATTTTATTCATTTTATATATATATATATATATATATATATATATATATATATATATATATATATATATATATATATATATATATAATTGCAGAAATAGATTAGTCAAAGTATAAGTTGGACTGGAGTTTGACCTAGCAGTAGCCAGTGTTGTTTGATCTTATATTATTTAACACATTCCCCACCACGCGACGCTTGTGTTGCATATTACGTATTGCCTTGGAGACACAAATTCGTCAATTTTACGGCTCTATTTCGTCATTATCATTATCATAAGTCTTTTATCGTCCGTTGTTAGTCATAGACTTTCCCCAGGATCCGTCAGAACTAACTTGTCGCGGAGCCAGTACTTTCTGAAGTTGTCTAGTTCGTCTCCATCTTGTATTCTGCCGGTCCTGGTTTCGCATGCGATCTCCATGTTGACGGCCATTCTTGCAACATGACCTGCCCATTGCTATTTTCTAATGGATTTTATGATGTCTCCTTGGTATATTGTGCTGTCTTGTGATCTCTCCACGCGTGGTTGAGCATGATTCTTCCACTGCTGCTCTGAACATGTGCTTATCTTATTATCCAAGTTAGCTGTGAACGCGGCGATGGTTGCATTCACTAGTACTGCAAAATGGGATCGTAATATTTCACCCGGATTATATTTGTGTAGAATGATCTGTCTTATTAATTGATGGTAGCATGATCACGTGTCTACTTCGGTGTCATAGTGTATCATTGTCGTCAATCGTTGGCCTCTTTCTGCTACGAATAACCATGGAACAAGTACCAAGGATTGGACTTCGATTGAATCACAACGCTTGCTGTGATTGTGCAGCCCGATTCTCGAACGACTGACCCTGTTGTAGCTCTGCAAGTGTAGTACGCCCCCGCTCGGTTCACTATAGTCTCTGCCCTCTGCCAGCTACCTTCCCGTCATTTTTTTCCCGCCGGTTCTCTATTCTCGCAAATCTGGATGCTTGCCTTGGTGGCAGACCTCCCATCTGCGGTTACTACCTTCAAGACTGCAGGATTGATGTGGCCTGCCACCAGATCTCTCGTTTAGAAACTTTTTATTTGTAACGAAGAGCGTGCCTTCCTGCAGGTTTGGAGCCAGCGGCAAGTTCACCGTACAACAAGCTGACGACTATTCAGTCGTCCCGTATGCAACTGACATGTAGTTAGTTTACAGCAAATGAAAAGGAATATTCATCGAGTTTTTATGTCTGTTAGATTCAAAGCAACAAAAAATCCAGGATGATAGATTGAAAGTCGTTGAAAATCTGTCACATACAGTTCGGGCATCACGTTTTTTGTCTTGTCTTGTTCGTCGTATATTCACTTAGATGAACCACGTGCTCTCAGCCTTCTGTCTGTGAAAGGGAGCCACGAGGACAAAATGATAAATCATCAAGACAGTGAAAGCAAATGATGTGACTAAAGATACACGAAAGATAATGACTTGAGAGAACAGAGTGTTGGAATATAAAAAGGTCGATAATACATTCACGCTGATACTCTAAATCTCTCTCTCCCTCTCTCACTCTCTCTCTTTACCTATTAATATCACTCACACTCTTCTTACACACGCAAGTGAGTGTGCGTGTGTATCAATGCATATATTGTTATATGTGAGTATCTCTGCTAGTATGTTCGTGTGCGTCTGAATCAGACTCCATTCAAGACTGCATGTTAATAACTAGAACATAAGTAACGAAAGGGCAGGTTAGATCTAAGATTGTTAAATAAAAACACGTCCACTGTAATGACCTGGAGACTTATGCAACAGTGATAGATAGATAGATAGATAGATAGATACATACATACATACATACATACATACACACATACATACATACATAAATACATACATACATAAGTATAATATGAGATAGATTGATAGATGGAAGAACATTCTACAAACCCAGAGACACGTAAAAATAAACTCGTCATTCTATTTTGGTGTCATACAACAACCGTATCAACAAAATATAAAAAAAGAGAAAACTCTAATTAAATGTTGAAGCCAAAATGCCCTTCGACCAAGCGGTTAGTTGAATACCTATCAAATTAGTACTATCCTCGAAACTGCTTCTTATTTACACGTTCTTTTTAATTACTTCGAGGAAATGTTATTCTTTGCTGATTAGGTTATTTCATTAGCGGAACACTTGCTGTGAGTACTTCAACGCCTCTGCCCTTATGTTACGATTAGGTCAACTCTTCAGGTATCTAATTACTCTTAATCATAACAAATCTAAAATGCCCATAATATACCGTATGTGATCGTGTATAAGTCGAAGTTGGAAAAAAATATGGTTTATACCTAACATGGGTAATACTTTCCTATGACTGAAATCTGTGCGTAAAAGGAAAGGCAAGGAGCAACTATTAGTTCCAGATACGGAAAGTACTCCCCGGGTACAACAAGTAAACAGTGAAGACAAAAAGATGCATGAATTGAACACTGAAACTCTGCTGTACTTCCAACAATTAGGGCTTAGAAATCTACTGTAGTATAATTCATCATAGCAAAGTCATGAAATATAACCAAATGTATTGTAGGTTAAAGTATGATGACAGAGGGCCATACAAGACATAAACTCAAGCGAAAGTTCCCATGTATGTGTTTTGTACATCATAAAATACAGTGCTTCGTTGTTACCATTATTCATTTTTTTTATATATCTGTAAAAAAAAACTGGGGTCGCCCTACAAACGAGGCATATCATGAATTACTGATTTCTTGTTCTGAAAACAAAAGTTCGATTTACACCCCATATCGATTTATATACGAGTATTTATCAGGTATCAATGAGGCTACCTTTATCTTTATCACGAAATATGAGTTTATTATAAATTTATAAGGTAGAATGAGAAAAAAATGTTCGCTTATAAATTTCTGAGAAATACAGTTTTACACTGTACTATTATAAGTAAACATATTATCCTATTCAAGCACTGCAAACTATAGAATTTAAGAGAGAAACGGTATTGACTATTGACCTTAAAACCGTTGTAGTTCTCTGTGAAACTTGCAATGGAGTTTTATTTTTACTATATTTTGCAATGTATTGTTGAGTATTTGACACGACTAGATACCCGAGCGCGGGGATTAGCTGGGGGGCAATCGGCTGAAAGTCGGTCCTGTGTGTTTTTATAGTAAATCTCGTGTTTATTCTCTCTTACATCTCATTGGTTTTCCCGCGGTTATTCCCGTATCTTCTGCTCATACGGCGTTCTGTAAATGACGATGATGGCGACTGATGACAACAGGCTGGTCAGACAAGCAGCTAGAAATCAAACAAGAGAGAAAGATAAATAAACAGACGACACAGACAGATGTGCATCTAAATGACTAACAGACAGATAGGCTTACGAGAGACGGACATACTCAGAGAGATGAAGATTTTCTAAACAAAAAAAAAATAAATATGTGTTCATTGCCGAAAATGGTTGGTCGGTAAGATTGTTTGATAATGGCGACGTTCAGTGCAGAGATGTGGAGACTGGAATTCGTACGCGACACATCTGTTTGGACACACATGTATCAATGAATTAATTAACCCCTCACATACTTGTATTCTGTTTTGTATACTCCAACATCTATTTACAATAATGAAGCTTTGTGCAGTGTACAATGTGCAATTCATTTGTTGGCAGATAAGATGCACATTTAAATGAGAAAAAATCACAAGAAAATATTATGCTGTGTCTAATAAACTGATATCATGACTTAGGGCCGTCCATTAAAACTCAGAAATAGACAGCTATGAGGCTTGGATGAGTTGCAATGAGCAGTGATTGTATCAAATACTCTTTTATTACATTTTCTCATATGCTGGCAAACATGATCTGTCTGTCTGTCTGTCTCTGTCTCTGTCTCTCTCTTTCTCTCAATGTACATGTTTGTGTGTGTGTACATATCTAGATGATATATACATACATCTCTCTTTCTCTCTCTCTCTCTGTATATATATATATATATATGTGTGTGTGTGTGTGTGTGTGTGTGTGTGGAGAGTGAGAGAAAGAGAAAACTAGAGAAGTTCAACTATAGCAGCATTTTGTTTTCACCACCCTGACAAGTATCTATTTGTGGGAGAATGAACTGCCTGTGCCTATCATTGTGGCTTACCAAGCAGAGAACAACGATATGAATGGCTGGCAATGGGTTAGTGCTCCAGAAAAAATTAGATTCATGCCTTTCCGAGGGCATTAGCGTGAAATTGATATGCGCCATCTCACTTGGAATTGGGTTCGGGTAACTCGATTCTATTTCTTCGGTTGAAAACTGTTACGACTCAAACCATTACCATTCTATCATTACCATCAAGGCGTATTCGCTTAAGAAGACTCTCTCAGTGATCTTCAAGCTCGATGTTTGAAAGAAAATGGGCTGCTTTCTTCAAATGATAATTATATTTACGTAGTCAAGGCCAAATGATGCATTCATCGTGTAATACCAGGGTGTCAATTTAACTAGAGTTTCAAAATATAACGCATACATAATCATTTTTGCTGAATTATGTATCCATTTTCTGGATGATATATATGTATGTATACGTGTATATATATGTGTGTATATGCTTGTGTGATTGTATGTGTGTGTGTCGACGCACCGAACGCACTTGTGGACACGCACAATAAACAAACTGACAACAATCCACGATGATTGATCGTGCATGTTCTGCTTTGATCACGCCATCCTTTACTAGTCCTGTTATGATATTCTCTAGAACGGCCCGATGGACAACCAACAGACGATATACATATTTGGCCATTCCTTGCCGAAGGCACTTCATCATTTTTTTTTTTTTTTGTCTTCTTTATTTCTATCTTCTTATTTCTTCCGGTCTGTTTTTTGTTTTGAGGGTTTCTTTTTTCATTTTCTCTCGTCTTTCTTGTCTTCTTCTTCTTCTTCACTCTCTCTCTCTCTCTCTCTCTCTCTCTCTCTCTCTCTAGTCTCTTTTTAATTCTCTTTCCATCTTTCATCTATTCTATCTCTCTTACCTCCCCAATTTTTCCTATACTTCTTTTCTTTTTCCACTCCATATCTTCAGCCCGTTCTCTTCTCCTCCCCCCTCTTTCTGTCTGTCTGTCCGTCTGTCTGTCTGTCTGTCTCTCTCTCTCTCTATATATATATATATATCATAATTCTGGTGAAAATACTCGTATAGGTTGATATATAATTGTGTTCGGCGATGTTTTTGTCTTATGTTACTTTTTTTCTTCCTGCTAATTAAAAATCTTTTTATTTTTTATGCCTTGGGAATTTTCTGAGATCTATTTATATAACTGGTTGTCATACATCGTCCTTGTCATTCATGCTTAGCCTGTTTTTGTTTTGTTTTTTATTTTGTTTCTTTATCTTTATTCCCTTCCCTTTTTCCATTCTTTCTTTACCTCTGCTTTTCTTTCAAGAGTGCAAGCAGCCATTTTGGAATTACCGCTTGCCGACATAATTTCAAATCGCCTGTAGCTCCGTAAGAGGTTTTACTCGTTTATTTTGTCAAACTCACGAACTGGAGTTGACTGTATTTTTCTACTGTAACAAGAACGAGAACAACGATAACTATCCTCGTCAGGATTAGAATTATAGAACTATTTGTGAAGTGTACGTTCCTCTACCGTGATTTGGATTCACGGTCAACTGATTGCCCATAGACTGTCTTACTGACTGAGCTAAAAAAAAAAGCGAACATTTATCATACGGATACACAAACTTATTTCATTTTGATGAAAAATACATTTATGCAATATATATATATATGCATTTTTTCATTTATTATACGTACAAAAAAAGTAGCAGTTATCATCTTCAGAATAGAATCTGGAGTGGAGTTTGATCCTGCAGCCGGATCTTATCTTATTCAAAAGATTTCTGGTAGTTCTCAATGCACAGGAATTACGAAAACGACTATCTATTATTATCATTAGGTATGTGCCTAAGTCCCGAGCGCTCATATTGAACAGACGAGGCTGAATATGCAGTTGAAAATCAGTTTTTGACTGGAAACTTTTGCTGACATCTAATATATGATTTTTCATGCCAGTTATACCTGATGGCTCTCGTTAGGGTCAAGTTACAGCAAATCCTCTTAATACGCTGGCACTCTCCCTAGTATCCATGCCACTCTGGATAATGCAATGTTGGAATAGTTTCAGTTCTTGCACAGAATTCCAAGTCATTTTGCAAAGGTCTCCAAGACTGTTACTAGTTCTCTAATAGTGATGGTTTTCATTTTCACCTTCGTTTTACACAATTCTCTCAATTCACAAGCAAGGCAACTGCAACAACACCAAAAAATTTATTTTGAAAATCATGGTGTGGTCTCTATCCAGAAATTTCTCTTTCTAAAAAAACAATATTGGCATGCGAGGCCGTGACTAGTAACTGCGTTTAACCATTTGTTACCCACCCCCTCTCTCTCTCTCTCTCTCTCTCTCTCTCTCTCTCTCTATATATATATATATATATATATATATATATATATATATATATATATATATATAACCTTGTTAACTATGGAGAATCAGTTTCTCTTTTGGAATAAGAAACTTATTACATACACTCACTCACACACACACACACACATATATATACATCTGAGTGTATGTGTATGTGTGTGTTTGTGTGTATGTTTGTGCATATGTATAATAATCATGAGTGTGCATATATATGTTATGAGTTTATTGTTCATATACATATAAATATGAAATATACATATATGTATGTGTGCAGTTGTCATGTTTTTTTTCTGCTACTGACATGATGGAAGCGAGAGATAACAAAATGTGAAAACAGGTGAGAAAAAGAACAATGGAATTTTCTCGAAGAATGTTTTACGAAACAGAAACGAATCAACAATGTTCTTTGAAGCCATATTGCGGTAGAATCTCGAGCGTCACACCAAGACAGTTTCGCCCATATGTTTCCACTTCAACCAAATAGTTATGCTTTTCGTTGGGTAGGCATAAATACAACATATTTACGAATAAATATATATATATATATATATATATATATATATATATATATATATATATATATATATATATACTGGCAGAAGTACCTGGCCTTGCCCGTGTTTCTGAACATCTAAAATGAATGCAATCACATGAGTTCACTGTACTTTGTATCGATTGCCTTGAAAAGATGTCGACACTTCTCAGATGGTGTGGGTGATGTTCCTTCTTTTAGAAATGCATGTATGTTGGATCTCTATCTTTGACAAATAATAATTTGACCACAAAAATAAGTTTATAGAAGATTTTTAATGAAATTTTATCCTGTTCTTAATTTCCTGTAAATAATACTTTTTTTCAAAATATTTCTCTGATTTACATAATTATTGCATGCGAATTCTTTTTAATCAAGGATATTCTGTCAACGTCAATTGCATCATTAATTCCTATTCCTGCCCTTCCCAAATGCGTAAGTGCAAATTAAACGCAGATGATCTCGGAGTTTGAGCTCGGCCTGCTCATTCTTCCGTCCTGCTAACTACTTGGCCACTGGCACCTCCACCGATATTTTTTCATGAGTTTGTAAATATTTGCATACAATTCACAGATGCCTACAATTAAGGCGATTCCGGTGCATGCAGTGTTGCATAAGACGTCCATATAGCAGTTTGGCCGGAAATTACAGTTTTGACGCTAAATAGACCTGTAGCAATAGCTAATGGTCTTGTTGGTCTGCGCCATCTATCCATCCTATTTCATCCTTGAGTTACCCTCATTACTCAATTTCAATTGCTCATGGTTCCAACCATGGTTGGTCATGAAACACATATAACCAACTAAGCAAACAATCGCCAGTGTTTATATATATATATATATATATATATATATATATATATATATATAACGATCATAATAATGAATGAATATATTTCAAGTATTATATATTTTGTTATTTCTTCATTTTAGAAAGCTCAATACAACTGAAGAGTATTATATAAGTATTAGGAATTTATCAACTCATTACGGTGTGAATTCAATCTGTTTCACTCCGTTGAGATCTTTTGGTCAAAAACATCCCATCAGTTCACAATGGGATAGACAATTCGGGAGTTTTATGGTCAGAACAACTTAGTGAAGTCTTCGTGTTCCAGCAATCTCTCCTGCATATGAGGTGTGGCAGGGCTCACAGTCAGGATGAAAGATGCCACTGTCGTCGTAGAAGATGGCTGCCATGAATAGGGTGTAGCCTAGTCTTCAATGATGTTGAGGTAGGCGGTACGCGACAAAGTGTCTTCCTCATGAATGATAGGACCCAGTGTTTCTCAGACAAAATGTTGCCCAAATCATCACACCTCCTCCGCCGGCTTAATGCTTTCCTACGATGCCAAAAATGAAAAGAAAGAAAGAAAAATTAATTTAGAGAAGTAAAAGAAAAAAGAAGGGAGAGTTGAAAGAGAAGGTGAGGGAAAAGAGGACTGAGTGAAAAGGTTCTAACAATTGTGATAGAGCTGCAGAGGAAGTAGTGGTTACAAAACGAAGAAAGGGTGTCGCACTGAAGAAGAGTTAGATGACAAAAGAAAGAAAGGAGAAAAGTGGTCGAATTAACGCATGAAGTAATAAACACATAGAATAACTGAATGAAGGAATGGTCGAAAATAGTATTACTAGAAAAAATCAACTGCAAAGAATGGACGAATGAAGATTTTAGAAATAAAGAAGGGAATAACAATAAAATTATTGCAGTTGGGTGGAAAGGGGCGACGAAACAAACTTGTCCCCGCCCAGAGTAAGCATTTCTTTTCTCATTACCGCCGTCACTGATCCAATTCATGTAAATGTGTAAATGGCCGCCGTGTCACACCATCAAACGTCAAATATGGCGTCCGCCTTAAGATCATGCAGTTGGAGTGGTATAAAGAAGCCTTTCGCCCTTCCCATTTGAAATGCTTGTTTTACATTAAGCGAATTATGAAATGCACTAAATTTTGAAGAAAAACATTTAAGATGTGTCTTCCAGATGTTCACGGTTATGTTTGTCACCGTTTTTTCTCTCTTTACCAGTTGAAAAATGTCATTGTCCCCTTTGTTGGAATAAAAACATCCCTTATGAAAACAACATCTTATGAACAGGCAGGGCCGAATTTAACAATCACGGGGCCCAGTATACAACATTTCTTGGGGGGAAAACTCTATTTTTATATTCAGCTATTATTTTCCTTACAAATCAAAACGAAAATGGTATATTCATGATATCATGGCGTTTGGGTTAACGTAAAGTCTTTTATGGATCGATAATCTATTCCTAGATAACAATATAAATCCTCAAATAAGCTCAGTGTAGACGAAAAAAATATTTGAATAATTATGAGATATTTTAGGGGCTCTGTGCTTTATTTACACTTCCCCTCTGTACAGCTTTGTGACCAGGTCTATCGGGGTGGTACTTTAACTTGCAAGTAGAGAATTTTGTAGTCAGAATATTGATTGAAGATGACGTAAAATTCTCTCGCGAAAAGGTATCTGGCATATGGACTTAGTACTACAATTGATAAGGTTTGTTGATCTAGCCTGTACTCATATTGATATTACTCAAGTTTACTTTAGGCAAGTGCAAAACGCCATGCGGAGGGTACCCGCTGAGGTGTGAGTATATACGTATGTGTGTGTGTTTGTTAGTATATTCATACATATTTATGTCTCTACGTATACATAAGTCTCTCTATGTGTATGTGTGAGTGTGTGTTCATGTGTGGACGCCAGCAGTTTCATCCACACTGGGTACCCAACACTTGTAGTACTAAGGTAAACTTGGTATATATATATATATATATATATATATATATATATATATATATATATATATATATATATATATATAATTGTTGTAATTTGACAATGTGTAAGTGAAAGACTTGAGAACAAATGTGTTACGTCTCATAAATTTTTATCACCATAAAGATGGGCTTCATGCATTTCGCTGAACTTTCGTCGGCGCCTACAAGGAAGTACTTATTGATGCAGAAAAAGTGTTGCAAAAATGCAGTTGTTCACATTTTTGGGCGTAGCATATACAGGGTATGTAACCTTTTTGGTAACCAAAACATTTTTTCGAGATGGCACACACTTGTTCTCAAATCTTCCACTTCCACATTGTCAAATGTCTACCACTTTTTTGTCGGATTACCTCACATCCCCACAACACACACACACACACACACACACATATATATATATATATATATATATATTATTGTGACATCCACAGACAGCTGTTTCGATGTATCAAATCTTTTCAGTGTGGCTGTAAACTTTCCTTTATCCTATCTGGTACCACGAGGCAGGACTGAAACCTGCAGACCGATATCCTACCTCTATGCTACGGAACTGAACGGTCTGTAAGGCTGAATTTAAGTGATATATCTATATACGCATAAATTCCCCATTCACCAGAGTGTTCTATTCCTATGGAAGAGCATTGCATAAGCTTACAATGGATGAGTTACCTCACTTAAAGAGTGCTCAACCCTGAATAGAGGAGCATTAATTATTGTGTCATCCACAGACAGCTGTTTCGCTGTATTAAATCTCTTAAGTGTGGATATATATATATATATATATATATATATATATATATATATATATATATATATATATATAATATATATATAGTAGAATGTGGATTCGCTACACCGATGAAGCCCGGCGGGAGGGCAGAAACATGATGAGCTAGTTTGTGTAGCGAATCCACATTCTACTATTTATTTCCGGCTCTACTCTCAAACAACTCAACTTCAAGAGTGAAAAGTTGTATATATCGGGCAATCTATAAAATAAATCCATTACATATCAGAAGTGGCTTTATATTATTAATATATTCTTATATTATGTTATACTGCTAGCCTGATCTGTACCACGTATACTGTATATATACATAAATATATATACATATATATATATGTGTGTGTGTGTGTGTGTGTTCGTGTGCACGTTTTTAGTGGTAATTATGTTTGTTTTCTAATAATGGACAAAGAAACGAAAGAAGGATGATTAATATTATTTGTGATTCACTCTGGCCGGGCAGTGGTTCTAATTTGGGGATAAACGATATATGTTTTATTTGTTTGTTCAGCATAACTCCGAACTCAAGTCCCCCCCCCCCCCACACACACACACTGAGCCGGTTAGAGGCGAGGACGAAGACGAAACATATCCATACCCTCATTTGCCTGAACAAGAGACCCTTTATTCTTTCTGTGTGTTTGGATAGGTATTAATCTTGGACAGCGCACTAAATGAGATAGAGATAGCAAAGAGTCCGTGGGTTTGGTATTTGATAATGCAAGAATTTAGTTTATCGTGTTGGTCATGTGTCTGATGCCTCCCCCTAAGAAAGAGGCGAGGGGTAAGCAATGTGGCCAAGTATGGTTTGTTATTTATTGCTAAAATTGCCTTTAAAATGGCCAAAATCAGCTAACTTTACATCTAAAAATGTTATATCATTATTTTCTGGTATTCCAGGTCCACTGTTCCGAACTCCTCCCATGACGACTGTCTAGTCATGTTGGTTTTGGGAACGGTAGAAGCTAGTTGGGGACTCACCCGTTGCCACCATTTTCTGGTGAGAAAATACCTACCCAATGATTCCAGATCAAATTCATAATAGAAGTTGTACACTTATTTTCATTCAACTTACTATTTGATTTTTTTTTTTTTTTTGAATGGTCAGATTTTCGGCTATCGTAGATTTATATCAACTTAATTGGTTGATTTGGCATCACCAGAAAGTTACTTTTATGTGAGCGTGGGTGGCTGTTAAGGTTTGATGTCAGGATGGGTGAGAATTAAATAGAGAATAGAGATGACAGTTGGCGCCGGGATTAATGGTTCTGAATGCTTGTGCAACGTCCGGCATTGCTGCTGTTGTACTCATTCAGAGCAAAATGTCTTCCTTGTGAAGAATGAAACAAGTCGACAATATGCAAACTGCGACTTTCACAGCTTTTGCATAGATTGATTAATAGTATACCGCTTGTAGATTTCTGTCTGAATATTTGAAATAGGGAATTACTATTGTACATAGATGTATTACCTA
The DNA here is from genome assembly GCA_963457665.1 of Thysanoteuthis rhombus. Classification (NCBI taxonomy): domain Eukaryota; kingdom Metazoa; phylum Mollusca; class Cephalopoda; order Oegopsida; family Thysanoteuthidae; genus Thysanoteuthis; species Thysanoteuthis major. The sequence goes on from OY735222.1 coordinate 15,807,641, forward strand.
GGGTGTGTGTTTTTAGAACAAGACGTTTTGGCTGTTGTACCCTACGGCCTTCTTCATGTCTTGATTGTTGACAATGTGGGAACGACAACCCCATTCGATCTGTGGATTTAAACTGTTCACATTCCATCGTCTATGTACGATCGAAAAGTTGTGCTCTAAAAAGAACAAGCCGTGTGTGACCTTGTGCTAAACTAAGTTTAACAAGCAAAAGACATTCAAGCCATGATGGAAGCACTGGCTCTTGTCTGGTCACCGAAGTTAAGCAGTGTGTTACCTGATCAGTACCTAAATGGGTGAATTGATGAACACCAGGTAGTGTATACATACGCTGTCCGCTCGTACGCGTATGGACCACTGGCTGGACCAGGCCAGACCAGGACAAGCCCGGACACTGCCTGGGAGCCAACAGCATTGCCTGAGCCTTTCGTCGGCTCACAAAATTCAATCTTGATATATCATAACTTGTACAGAAACTTTCCTCATGGTTATCAGGATGAACTTTGCCCGGGCTGGCACATCACCCGCTCGCACTTAGACTTCGAACGTGTGTCTTATTCGGCCTTTCGTTGGGAGGTAGTTGAATAACTAAGGTAAACAGCTGATGGCCTTGTGCCAAACTATGCAGATATGAAAGCGTTGCTTTTTATTTATTTAAGATACAGGTCGGTTATATTCCGTGGATATACTCCAAACTACCCATACGTGGGTGCCCACAATAAGAGACACGATTTTTATGTCTGTTTTCTGTTTTTTGGCGACAGAGGTGTTTTATTTTTAATGAAATGTGTTACGTCTGACAGAACTAAATCAAAACAAACGCGATGTAAAGTAATTTCTGTAAATATACAACTGTATTAGCCAATAGACTCAAAATGTGTATTTTGTTATGGATATTCTTAGAGACACAGGCCATAATACATTTAGATAAGACTGGGTTTGAGAAATAAATCCAGTCTCTCAAAGAATTGAACGACCTTCTTGTACATTTTCAGGTCACCTCGGGGGAAGCTTGTGTAACAATCTTGACTCCTTTTTACGAAGGAGACCCAAAAGTTCTGGTAATTTGACTGTGTAGCGTATTTCAACCTCTTAAAGTGCCTAATGTCTGAATTAAAATGTCCGAGTCGGTGATTCTTTACTAGGAGCCTCAAAGGGGGGGGGGCAAGATTTCGCATGAAAAGGTAAGAATTCGGGGCATTCTCTCAAGGGGTCTTCGCATGATATCGTGATGGACATCATATATTTCTTGGAAATTTCGGAGATTTGCAGAACCCATTCCGAACTAATCAACCGTTTGAAGATATGTGATGAGGGGGCGTGAAGGCACGGTCCAACCATTGAAGGGTTTGTGGTGGTAAAAAGGTTGAGTACCACTGGTCTGAATATATATCTGAAAGAGATCTACGGGACATATCCCAGCAGTCATAGAAACCTCGGGATATATATATGTCCCGATAGCCTCGAAAGATTAAAGTTATCCAGCGTTTCCCTGGGTTGCACCGGATATTTCACACTCTCGAATTCACTCCACCAGAAAATAGAGAACCTCATTAATTACCGCTACCCACAATAGACCGGTTTAATTGTTGGGTTTAAGTTTTCCATGCGCTCTGACATATATATGCATCCATCTACGTATGTATCTTACTATCAGGACTTAGCCTTGCTCTCACCGTTCGTAGTAAGAACTTGGACTTCTGCACAAACGCCCAACTCCCTGTCAATGAGGAGGGAAAATAGTTTTATTGGAACTCTTCCTCTTCTAAAACGTTTTTTTTTTTTTTTTCATTCGGGCGGGGGGTTCAATTATGAAATAGAAGTTTATCCTAAATTGATCCCTTAGTTTGTGTCCATGTTTAGGGGCTTTTTAATCATGGATTCATGGTTCAAACCATACTGGGGGGATTTTCAACGAGATAACAGCAATCACTATCGCTTTATATACGAGGTAAAAGCAGCATATGCGGGGTGGTGATTCATGATTTCCCTTGGAATTATTTCTGTATCATTTTTCTTTCTTTGAGGAATCCGTTTTACGCTCTAACCAACCAAACTTTTTGGTAGCTCCTTGTATATGGTTATTTAGTTCGGTCTGGAACATCGCCCCGGGTCTAAAGCAACCAGGGAGGACCAAACTTCAATAGTGATTAGTCTGCAAGGCTAGCCTTTTGTTTATTGATCTACGGCATACGCCCATCTCCTCTCATTCTGCCTGTGTAGATGTATACTGGTGTTAGAGGCTCGTTGTGGTTCAATAGTTAGCCAACTGAGCCAGCGGATTATCAATTCTTAGTAAAGAGTTCAATTTTCAGTAGGTACCCCCATATAAAAATTTGCCCAAAGTAAGTAAAGCTTTGAAAATAAAAACTATCTACATAGATTTCTCCAGTTTTCAAGAGAGTGTGCCTAGCTATGTATTATGCATACAAGCCACGCAAGAAAGAGCGAGAGAAGTAAAAATTGAGAAATCCTCCCCGATCCAATGTTTTTTTTGGTTTTTTTCAGGGGGGGGTTCAATGTATTATGAAATTTTATGCTAAAATGGTCCATTTGTCTGTGTTCGATAGCGTTAACGCTTTTTTTTTTTTTTAATTCGAACTTTTTAATGATCACAGTCCAACAAAAGACGAGAGAAGTAATTCCTCCTTTGATCACTCTTTTGTTTTTTGTTTTTTTATTGATCACTTCACAGCACGGCATGCTGCCAAGAGACATTGGTCACGTGACGGTTTCTACTGAGTGACTAACCAAACCTCTTTTCATCTCTTTTCCTGCTAATCTACGTGTTAGGTCGTTTCTCTTCAGTTGCAAAGCCCTGTACTTAACGTGATTAAGTTACTCTGCAAGAGTTATGAACCATGAACATCATAAGTTCAAATCTCTCACTATCAAGCCAATATTTCACTGTCGAAGTGAAACAGAAGTCATACGCATCAAACCCAGTAACCCTCTCTCCAGTGACATCTGGTGATATCTAACTGGTAATTATGTGTCGGGTAAACTGTGGGTGGGCCATATATTCTAGAACCCTATTAAGCTAACGTTCGTCAGAACGGCGCGAATCTTCAATCTTGGGATTCCAAAAATGCCGGGCGACTCGCAGTTTCACTACATGATGTATCTGTACGTCTCTCAGCAGTCAACGTGTAAATCTCACAAATTGTCTGTTCTTAATTGCACCTTTTAACGTAGTGCAGTGGTTAGAACTTGCGGCCTTTAAGGTGAAAGGCCAGATCTCTTACATTCTTTATTGTGCTTCAACCCTTTCAAGACCTCTAGAAGTGCTCAACCTATTAACCGCGGTGGGAACGATTCTGTTGCCGTGTTTGAAATTAAGCGTTAACTTTGATAATACTGGCTGGCACAAAATGAGCTGAACAGTGTGTTTCATCTGTAAACAATGGACCATTTCCAATAAAAGTTACGAACGTAGAAACAATCAGGAAGAGCCATTCGCAAATTCAAAGGGAAGCTTTATTGTTTGTTGAGAAAAAGTTCCGTCTATTGCAGTTGAGCCATAGAACTGCCATGATTGAATTCCAGTCATCTGCGATTAATGAGTTATTGACCGAATATTTGAAAGGGATATTTTTTTGAAAAAGTCTAAAACGTGTTGGATTTTATTTAATGGTTAAAAAAATCAATTTTGCTTTTAAATCAAAACTTTCCCTTGTTTTAAAAAACCAAAATCATGATTGGATACATCTGTCCCATTAGATATCTATTGTTTTCGTGTTTATTCTTCGTGACGCATATATCTTTGCACACTACCAAAAACAGACCCACATGACTTATATATATATATATATATATATATATATATATATATATATATATATATATTCCAACAATCACAGAAACTTCGGGATGTATAAGTCCGAGGAGTCTTGAAAGAGTTAATGGAGGAAAACTGATTTCAAAATAGAGAAAATGGATTCACATCCTTTATAGTAGACCTTGCGAGATTTCTGAGATAATAGGAATATTCAAAAAAATCTCTTCAATTCAGCGGATTGACTTCTCTCAACACTTGAAATTACGGAGACCATTTTAGATAGATACGATAAATCATGTAGGCATTGAAGATGTTACAAGTACTCAATTGTACTGACAAGAGAAAAAAATGTGTAGCACTGATCTGTTTGTGAAAAAGGTTTGCCTTGAAAATCAGCATACGAATTCTTGGCTTGCCTTGGTTCGAACACTAGCCTCCATTAGCAATAGTTAAACACGTCTCTATACCAGACGTCAAGCGGGATAATTAAATAGAAGTATATTTATACTATGTTGGCATTGGGTATTTGACACGTAAATGGATGAGTGTGCATACTTCTTTGGAAAATTGAACATGATGTAATGCAACTTTCATTTGTACCACTTTTCCTTTCATGAAAAGAATTTATGATTATGACCTTTTTGTGGATTCGAACTCCGACTTCTGGAACTAGCTGAAAACACGTTACCATTTCAGACAACAAGCATGCACCTAGCTTGTTTTACAGCTGGATAGTTCGATAGATAATCGATCGTGGTTGGTGAACGATTCTTTGTTATTTACATATAAAATTGAGTACATAGGTATCATTCATTGTTCAATCTTTTTTGACTAGCAAATAAGTTCAATAAAATGAAAAAAATCAAATGAAGTTTGAATTTTAAAGGAATGAGATTCTGAATAGAATTAAAATTTTAAAATTGAGCTGGAGTTGCAAGTTCCTTTCTGCAAAATCTTAAACTGGATTTTCTGTTGATCTTTGTGAATTGGAACCAGTCAAGTTAATACCTGCCATACAGAATATCAGTCATAAGGACAAGTTGAAAGAGTTACGTCTGACAATATTACAAAAAAAGGGAAGTCCATGGTGACTCAGTAAAAATGTTTAAAATAATGCATAGTTTTGAAATCAATCGACCCAGGTATGTTCTTTTTAAGGAAAAAGTACCATAGCCAAGGAGACTATGTGCATAAGGTTGAAGTCTGTGGATATAGATTTAATACCTGGGAATTCTTTTTAGCGATAGTGTTGTAGGTCTGTGGAATAGTTTAGCAGAATATGTGGTTCTCTCACCAGATGTGTAAACTCTCAAGAGGAATTATGATAGTTATGATAATTCCGCAAATGGTTATGAGTTTAACGTTGTTGTAAATTAGTATTCGTTCTGTACATGATGTTCGCCTGAGTATACATTATTTATACATTTTTTTCGTTTTGATAAATGTATTATGTGTATTAAGATAGATTTAGAAGGAGCAGGACTGACAAGTCATCTAATAGAAACCGCCACGTGACCACATGTGACCAACCTCTTTTGACAGCATGCTGTGTTGGGGTGATCAATAAGAAAAAATGGGGAAAAAGGGTGATCAATGAATAAGTCACTTCTCTCATTTTTTTGATACGCAATAGTCACAAAAAAATCTGAATTGAAAAAAAAACTAGTATAAATACCATTAGCTATAAACTATGGGACTGATTTATCGTACACTTAGATTGTAAATTGACCCCTCCGCTAATAACTTAGGGGGAGAAACTTTTTTTTTAAAAATTTTTTCCTAGACATAATATGGAGTATATGTTTAGATTTAGAGCTTTCTAGCTCCATCGATGCAAATAATACGAATAGGCAGCCAGCAAGCCACACCAATTACTGAGGAAACTTTTGTTGACAGTTTTGGTTGGCAGTTTTAAAGGGCAGCAAGTAGAATGCCAACAATTGTTCAATGACCGCATTCTTCAGTACTACTTTTCTTGCTTCCCTTGTCGTCGAATTCCTATTGACGTTATCTTCTTGAATATATAAAAGTCACCTGGAAAGGCCACTGTAGAATAACTAGTAGAAGGGAAGTGGATTACTATGTTAGCAGAAGGCTTTGTCGAGCTGGAAATGTTGACCTTTATACAAGGAGCGATCTCTGGCTTAGTCATCAACAATTAAAAAGAAAAATAGAGACGAGAATTTTAGAATAGAGATTAGTCTTATATCTTTTCGTTTCTGGGTGGGCGATTTCTTTTTAGGGGAGAGGTTATGAAGCGACAGCATAAGGATTTGTCTCCATGGTATCCTTGAAACATAAGAAGGACATGAGTCATGTTAGGGGCTCATTTGTCATTTAAAGGCTCAGATTTTGAGTGATTGTTTCGGTCGGAGTGGGGAGGGGACAAAAACGTCAAGAGTGAATACGCTGTGTGTACATTCGAAAATATACACTCATACCTGAAAAAATAATACTGAACAATTTAATCATTTTCTGTTTCTCTGGAACACATGACTCTTCCACTTTAAGGTAACCATTTTTCTGATTATATATCTTGTACCCACCATATGAAACAATGGATTCTTCCACTGAAGCAGATTCAGTAGTTTTATTTCATTAAAAAAATCATACCAAAGAAATTCAAATATATCTGTGAACGTATTCACGGGGATTAACTTCTGCTAACACCCACCATATGAAACAATGGATTCTTCCACTGAAGCGGATTCAGTCGTTTTGTTTCATTAAAAAATCATACCGAAGTAATTCAAATATATCTGTGAACGCATTCACGGGGATTAACTACTGCTAACACCCACCATATGAAACAATGGATTCTTCCACTGAAGCGGATTCAGTCGTTTTGTTTCATTGAAAAAATCATACCAAAGTAATTCAAATATATCTGTGAACGTAATTACGGGGATTAACTAGTGTAAACATAGATGAAGACCAAGATAACACTGGCTGAATCAGAGAAACGAGGCTACAAATAAGGAAGAAAAATCTATGATGTCGAATGAGGCCATAAATGGACTCTTTGTGAGACGGCCAGTAATGTATGAAGTCAAGGGAATGCAGAATGGTGTATTAGCGTTGTGGCAAAAACTGGTTATTTGTGCTAAAGAAGAGAAGAATCAACGTTTAACGTAAGCAGCAGACACACGAAAAAAAGATGGCGTTCCTTATCGCTGATATCGTGCGATAAATGGGTCAGAAATTAGTCACTTGCTCGGTAGGCAGGGTTCGACATAGAATTCAGGGTTAAACAAGTGGTGTATAGACGCGGGATACTAAGATAAATGGTCTACGGGTCGAAGCGTTGGAGAGGTGTGATTATGTTTAAAGAATGCGTGAATGAATCTTAGTAACTTTGAAAATAGGATTACCAAGTTATCGGTCGACAAATGTCTGTATCAAATCCTGGAAACGATTTAGATTACAACTCTACATTATGGTAGTAATACCTCCACCCGTTCGTCCGTCTGTATGCGATTATACTGTGTGGATGTATGCGCGTGCGCACAAACACACACATATATATTTATATATATATATATATATAAATATATATATATATGTATGTGTGTGTGCGTGTGTGTGCACTTGTGTCATCCTGTCTCCCTGACAGTGTGGTAATCTGTCACGTGTGTATGATGAGCGAGCATGTATTAAATATTTTGGGGGTATATTTATTAGTGTGCCTATGAACATGAATGTGTACAGTAATGATGTGTTGATACGTGAACATGTGTACATATACATATGTACTGTGATGTGCATGTGTTTACTTGTCTATACTCTTACATATACCTGTGTAGATCTGAATGTGTTGGATAGCCCATAACAAGAAGTGGATACTTTTGCATCCATTTTACGAAGAGAAATGAGTGAATATATATACATATATATATATATATATATATATATATATATATATATATATATATATATATATATAGAGAGAGAGAGAGAGAGAGAGAGAGAGATAGATAGATATAGATATAGATATCTTTTCTTCAAAAAAAGGGAACTGACTTACACCCACCTCCAGATTTAAAAAATTCAAAAAGCTCATCTTCACGTAAGAGTGTGTGTACATTTTTTTCCATTCTCTATTTATGTGTGTGTGCATGTCTACATATTTGTGCTTGTGTGCGTGCGTGTGTGTTTGTAAGAGCATTTTTCATCAGGTATTTCCTTATATCTACTTTGATTAGTTTTTAAACATCGATTACTGATATTCTGAAAACAAAAGAACAACGTTTTTTGGGGGGAAATGATCGATGGTAAAAAAAAAACCCAAAAAACCCATCCCCCGGGGTGAATATCTCAAAAGACTGAACGCATAGGACTGGGAAAACGATTAAATGGTAGGACTGCGAAGTGATCTTCGTAGGACTGCTGAGTGATCAACAACAAATGACACTAACGGGACTAAAAAGAGATTACGGATATTAAAACTTAGTTGCCAAATGCTTAAAGTTTCCCAAAAGACCATGACAGTGAGTGGGTGACTTTTAGGGCGTATATACTAAAAGGAGTGTTTAGGACGCACGACTGACGGACGGTTACACTGATGAGAAGAGGAAACAGAGATAACAGCATATATATATATATATATATATATATATATATATATATATATATATATATATACTCACACATATGTATGCATATATATGTATGCATATATATGTACACATATTTAAATATATATATGTACACATATATATTCATACATATAAATTCATATATATATATATACATATATATACACACATATGTATGCATATATATATATACACATATGAATATATATATATATATGTATGTATATATATACACATACATATAAATTTATATATGTATATATACAAATATATATACATACATGTATGTATGCATATATATATACATGTGTAATCAAATAATTGTGTCATCCACAGACAGCTGTTTCGTTGTATTACAACAATTCAGTGTGGCTATAGACTATCCATTATCCCATCCTATACCACGAAGTAGGATTGAAACCTTCGCTTCAGACCCAGAGGCTAGCATCTACCTCTGCCTTTCGTAGAACTGTACGGTCAGTAAGTTCGAATTTAAGCGATATATTTATTCATGCAGAATTCCCCATCCACCAGAATTCTCCATTCTTAAGTTGGAAGAGCATTGCATAAGCTTATTATGAACGAGTGACCTCACTTAAAGAGTACTCAATCCTGAATAAGGGAGCGTTAATTATAATAACTGTAGAGAGATATGAACAGGGCTAAATTTTGATAATGAATATATATATATATATATATATAGAGAGAGAGAGAGAGAGAGAGACTAGGACTCTATTCCTACAAGTTTATTGTGCCCATCCCTTGGAAGGGTACCAGTACACCGAAAGGATACCCCACCCTGGTCACTCAGCTTGGAGTATACTCGATAAGCTGGTGAGTGCACAGAGAAATGTTCCCTAATTCTTCGCTCAGGAATGGAACCCACGACCCTTTGCGCTTGAGATAGACATGCTAACTAGTACACTATCCGAGCGGATAGAGGAAGTTGAAGTGTGGGGGTTATGGGAGACTGGCTGCGTGGGGAGAGAATAATAGGGTGCGTTCAGTACACCAAAGTAGAGAAGTGCACGTAGCATACGACCCCCCCCCCTGACGTCTCACGTCAACTGAGTAAACCCACGGAAGATTGTCTGTTCATGAATACCAAGTAAGGTTTCCCCTGACTGTGTGTCAGGGAACCTGTTGTCGTGGCTGAATACTTTCCGAAAGAGACTTCGTGCGCCTGGAGATAATCGGGGCGATACACCAAACGAAACGTTGCGATAAACCAACAAAAAAGAGGTTTAAATCTTCAAGAATCATTGAATAGAAACAATATCTCAGAAATTCAAACAATATCTTCGCCTTTTTCAAGCTCACATTTCAATTAGTAAAATTCGGTTTTGATATCAACTAATGAGAAGTGCTTACAACTACTGTTCTGGGATCAATTTACCCCGTGTTGGAGGTAAATTAATCTACTGATCGTAAAAAAAATAAGGACGTGTTCTGTCTATCTTTCGAGTGAAGAAAATGCGTCTGCCTTGAGAGAAACTTATTAAATAGAAAAATATAAACAGGCTTAGATAGATAGAAAGATATGAACAGACTGTTTGATTATTATATTTATATCCTAGTCTGTTAATATCTATCCATCTCAGTCGGTTCGAACAATATATCTATCCATAAGACGGTAGTAACAATAGTGGTCGAAGTCCTGGGAACGGTCCCCAAGCACCTTGCAAAAGGGTTGGAGGTACTAGGAAATCGGGAAGAGCTGGGGCTATCCAGACGATAGCATTACTACAGTCGACCAGAATAAATAGGAGAGTCCTGGGGTATCGCAGGTATCTGCTGTCACTTCAGTGAAAACTCAACTTGAAAAGTAAGCTGAAGAAGGTGTGGAACATGAAAATCAGGGTAGTACCAGTTATAGTAGGTGCACTCGGAACCTTACCAAAGAAACTGAAAACGAGATTGGGAGAAATAGGGATAAAAGAGAGGATCGAGACTATACAGACCACAGCACTGCTAGGGACTGCACTAATAGTGAGGAGAGTGCAAGAAATACATAAACTACTGCCTCAGCTGATAGCAGTGGCCTAACAAAAAGAAGAGATGAGGAGAGAGGGGAAAACACCACAAATGTTGGTAGGGGTACGAACCACTGCAGAGCTGTGATAGGTGAGTGAGATATGAGAGGAGAGCTGAAAACCTGAGGAGACTTTTTGTCACTCAGCTTTCAGCGATGATCACCAAGCAACCGGTGTGAAACTGTAAACCACAGCATCCCTGTGGAGAGAAGGGTTGGAGACCTGGGAAGACTTGCTGTCACTCAGTCCCCAGCAGTGACCACCCGACGACTGATGTGAAGAAGAAGAAAAAGAATACAATCAAAAGGTCTCAAAAGGTGGGGGCGCAAATAAAGCAAATATTTTGACTCTTGTGGAAGTCAGGTACACAGCCATTTGAACAATAGACACTTTTCCGTAATTCACTACCTCTAACCACCTACTCTATGTATATAACAAAGTTTGCGGTATCGAATTTGGGTCAAAATATTAATACCATTTATTTACTTGTGTGACTACACATTTTTTTTGCGGGGCGTGGGGGTTACACATGCGCGCATATGTACAAAATGTACTAAACAACAACAGGCTTTAGCGACAATCCGATAATCGGGTGACGAGACATTTAGTAGAGCGAAACGGAAGCGACTCTATGAAGTGGGTGGGAACTGACTTCCCCCAGAACAAGCGAGAAAAACAATAGGAAATAATCGTTGCTAGGGTCACTGGAGCGAAAAATTTTATGCCAGTCTATATTAATTGGCGAAAATAACATACACTGTAGTCTTTAGCAACAACAGTCTGCCCAGGTTGTACGCGTTGAGTGGACAATTGTGTGCTTGAATGTTGGTGTACGATAAGGAATTATTATATAAGCCAATCTTTATGTACAAATCTCTCTGTATAAAGGTTGAGTTATAAGTCACGCTGTTTAGAGTAAAATGATTCACAGAATCAGTACGCGCCCTCGATGTACAACTAAGAGCTGAACGCATTGAAAAATCGGACTTTTGAAAAGATTTTATATTCATCAGACCCCACACCGGATTATTGGACGATTGGTTTACTAGGATATTTAAAGGGATACTCATTGCAATTCATCCAAGTTCTTCAAATTGTCTATATCACGCTTCGGTAGGTGGACTTCCAGTCATAAAACCAAACGCACTTCAGATGCAATGTGATATTTGCAAAGTTTTTTTCTGTTTTAATTTCCATCTTATACACCGGCGCATACTTCAAAACTACATTGAAATTCTTTGTAGAAATGATATCTTAATATGACCACATATTTTTTATCATATTCCGATATGAATTGATATTTTCAATATTATTTAGATAAGAGCGTGACTTTGATCCACCTTTACTATAAATTACTTCATACTTGTTATCATTACTACTGATGTGTGTGTGTGTGTGAATGAATGATAGCTGTGGATTTTATAAACAACTTGCTATAACAGAGTGTGTTTTTCTCTTTTTCTGTAACATTTCCAGTTGACGCTTGTTAAGTTCGGAGACTGCCGCGTTAGAAGTCCCGAGTACATCGTGATCACGGATATTATACAACCCCAGGAGGCGTTGAAGAACTTATTGCAATTTTTTATGTAAAAAAAAAACTCTGTCCATCGCAGATTACAAGAAGCGAAAAGTAACAAAATCATCCAACAAACTCTACTTCAAACTCACCAAGATCTTTGAAAAAAAAAAGACAAAAACGAAAAGGAAGGAAAGAGAAAAAGAAAAGAAAGAGTAACAACAGAACGAACCCCGACCCCTAAAAAAAAAAACGCTTTAATATCTCCTGAGAAAGACAACTTCCCTCTCTTTTCATATGTTCCCTTTCTTTAAATTATTTTTGATATTTTTTAATTCAATATCCTTTTCATCAATTCTCGTATCACTATCTCTTCAACCTGGAAATTTCCTCGACAATTTCTCATATTTTTGGACAGTTCTTTTAACAAGGACAAAACATGAAACGCACTGGAGCCATACGGCGCCCACAACACGTGAGTTTTAGTTTATTATACATATATCTTATAATCTATCGTATATCTTCATTGTACTCACTATTTGCTATTATTTCGAGCCTACCCTCACAAAAACCAAATATTAATACTGAATATTTTTATTAATCTAATTAAGTTATTCACCATGTTTTTCATGTTATTGTCTTTTCATAAGAATGAAACTTCTTACTCAGACCAGTATCCTCAACTTTATTGCTTTCAGCGCTACGTTTTGGCTGATAGGTTCGTTGGCCTTCTTCGTGTGTACGTTGTCATGGTCGTCATCTGCCATGGTCTGCAAAGTATACTAGATTTTTCTCAAGCGCTGGGAACTTTTGCACAAACCTAATTTATAGTTTAATCTACAAGCATTCAACGTGTATGTGTGTGAATGTGTGTGTGTGTGTGTGAGCATTGTTGCTTTAAACATTTATGTTTTTCCAAATGAGGGAATTGGAAGCACACACACACTCGTACACGCATACACAAATACGGCAATGTTTCATTTGAGTAAGTTTTATTGAGGACGACAGTCAAGGAATGTTCATAATTCTTTTGTAAATTTCTTCTTTTTTGTACAAGGTAATGAATATTTACGGTCGTATTCAATAGAATGCACACACACACACACACACATATATATATATATATATATATATATATATGTGTGTGTGTGTGTGTGTGTGTATTGGATGACACCCAAGAACTACCGGCCTTACTCAGCTGTATCCCCTTATCTCACAGTCAATTAGTAATTTTGAATAGAGAAAGTACTCTTGTACGCCCTCTTCTAATATAATTCATTTATTCAACCTGATAGATCGTCGGGTCCTTCAAAGCATTTTTCGAAGCAACGAAGGTTATTTTGCGTTGCCCATCTCCTCTCGAAGTGGCCAGCCACAAGTGGTTCACGTTTACATTGAGTAATCCTTGACCCGCCTTACTACTAGAAGAGGTTGAGTCCAGTCCTTTCCCGGTTCTATTCTAACGATGAGCAGCATTGGAATTTGAACCAACGAACTGGGTTCAAATTCTGACTGAGACATTTTGTGTTCTCTTCATTTTAATCTCCTTGGGAAAGGCATAAGTCTATCTACCCACCCCAGCTCTGATGTGGGAGATAAATATTACCGAAACAAAAATAAAATAATATTCATGAATAAGTTGAGGGATTCACTTTGAAGATTTGAGATTAGTGTCGCCAAATCAAAAAGAATTTTCGCAGTTGTTTGACTGCCAAAAAGTGCTGAATTAAGAAATAGCCTGAAACGCCCAAAATGGCTGAAAACCATACGAAGATGTTTAAAATGATCGAGAACATGCCAAAGAATGACCAAAATGTTTTAGCACGCCCGTACAAATTTAGCGCTTTTTCGCATCGCTAAAACAAAGAACACGTTGAATCTATTTTATTTCCATTATCATTCGGACTATCCTCATCTTGGTTGTTTTTCATACAACGTTTCGGCCGTTGTACTCTACGGCGTTCATCAGGTATCATCTGGAAGGTGTGGGGGAAGAAACGAACCGATGATACCTGATAAAGGCTGTAGAATACAACGACCGAAACGTTGTATGAAAAACAACCATGATGAGGATAGTCCGAATAATAATAGAAATAATAATGATACCTCATCTCAAAAATTCAGAGAAACACGTTGAATTTAGTGCAAAAATTGACAACCCGAGAAAGGTCTGAGCGCTCATCTCGTCAAAACATTGTGATCGAAACAACAAAGATGGAGATACTAGTTTGAATAATTCATAGAATGGTTATTGTATCTGATGGCACACGGGACTCAAACGCAAAAATATGTTTTGCGTCCCATGTACGAAGTTAGGGTCTGTATAAGTTAATAAGTATCAAATTAAAATGAAATATACTGTACCTTAATACTACTGGATAATGAGTGTATCTTGATTACTTATCCACTTGATATTTTAGGTAAGGTTAACCAAATCATATTTCATATTTTTCTCATTGCCTTAATCTATCAAATCAGACGTTTCTTGATATATGCATCCGATCAACATTCATTTCCCTTCATATTGTATAAATCTTACGACTTTGATTTTCTATCCAAGAACGATTATCATTTTCATTCTGAACAGTCAACCTCCAGGAGTTCAACATTCATACTACTGTGTATCTGTCCTTGATATTTAGATCGAAAAAACCTGTTCATTCAAAAAGGTTTTTCGGACGATTGTACTCTTTATCGTCGTTTCTGTTGTAAACAAGATGTTTCAGCCGATCCAATCTACGGCCTCTTTAGGTGAACTATCTAAAAATGATGATGGTTAACAGAATTTTCTCCGAATGTAGCAATATTATAATGTTGGATTTTGATGATGTCTTCTCTTTCCTTCATAGGGCCTGGATTTCTATACCTTGTCCCCGTTGTGTAGCGGAAGCCACACTGGGTTGAACACTAGTTTGGCTCAGTAGACATGTTGATGTCGGCTGCTGCTTTGATTTTTCTGTTTCCAACATCGCTCCCTATCTATAATGCAGACTTCTTCAATCGTCTGGAAAATCTTCGAACGTTGAAGACCCTTCTGAAAACTGTAGACATTCTGTTCATCACTGAATCGCTTATCAAAAAGCTAGGACCATGAGTGTTTGGGAACTCTTTGGTCTAGGGGAGAAAAGGGTTTGATTTGCCAGAAACTTTTCACTGGGGGTGGGGCGTCTATGGCTAGGGCTCTTTTTGTGACTTAACTGGGTGATGTTATTTTCCAAGCAAAAATTGAAACATGTCGGATTTAGGCATAAATTATATAAGCTGTAGCGTAGGGCTTTACTCTCCACAAGGGGCCTCCGAAAATCAAATGGAATATATATTTGTGAATTTTGTGAGACCATCCGGTGTCATTTTTTTTTTAGTAAAAGCCCAAACCTCACCAAGTCTAAACCCAGCATTTCATATTTAATTGCATAAGCGCATCTTTACTGTTCATATTTTATCAGAGAAGTAATGACAAAAGATAACATCATCAGTCTTTTATCCTCCATCGTTGGACATGTGCCATCCGAAAGATTCACTGCATCTCTCTATCGTGGGCGTCGTGGAGTCAATATATTCTGAACCTGTCCTGTTTGTCACGACATTTCATATTCTGCCGGCCTTGGTTCTGCATCCAATCTCTGGGGATCCATGTTGTGAGTCGTGACGTCCATCGGTTGTCTGCCATTCTTGCAACATGACCAGCCCATTGCCATTTGAGTTTCGTAATGGTTTCTATGATATCTCGGACTCCTGTTTTATCCCTTATGTACTTTGCTGTTTTGTGGTCTCTCCAGGTGATGTTGAGCATGATTCCCTCTGGTGCACGTTGCATAGTTCTCAGCTTTCGGATCTGTCTCCTGGTTAGGTTCCATGTTTCAGCTCCATAGGTGACTATCGGGGGGATGCGTTGGTTGTATATTCTTCCTTTTCGGACTAAATGGATTTTCTTGTTGTCAAAGGTTGAGCTTGCTCTACCGAAGGTTTTCCACCCTAGAATGATTCCTCGTTTGATCTCTTCTTATTTTGAGAATCCCAGGGAGACTCGTCTTAGGAAGATGTTGTGGTTTACTTTCTCTAGCTTTGCTTTTTTTCAATTTTGAACGTTGTGCGTTCATTTCCGACGTGTTTGTTGTACATTGCTATACAAACTTAACCATCGAATCAGTACATATGTGTTGTTGTAAAGATTAAGTCGATTCAGTTGTTGGCTTTCGATATTTATAACAACTCTTGGGACATACAGAAGTCTTTCGAGATAACTTTTACTCTTTATTTCGTTTCACAAAAATTACTGTCTAACCTTTCCCTCCATGTCAACCACAAGAAGTCTATTTTCAAATTGAGGTAGTAAAATGCAATATAAAACATTCAAAATAGGCCTTATTTGTGAATGATTAAAAAAAAACAGGTCTGGTTAGTCACTCAATAGAAACCGCCATGTGATCAATGTGTTTCGGTCGCATGCCGTGCTGAAGTGATGGGGATCAATTAAAAACTTGGGAAAGCGGATGATCAATCAATGAGTTACTTCTTTCGACTTTAGTTGGGCAGTGATTGCTGAAAAAAGTCTGAAATTTCAACGAAAACCAAGCGTATGTGCTGCTGGGTACAAAACAGGGATCAGCATACACTTGAATATAACTCTCACAAAAAACTTATTGAGAGGGGGCGATATTAGGAAAAACGTTTTTTTTTCTAGACATATTAAGGAGTACAACTTGGAATTTTCAGCCCTCTCACTACTTCGGTGAGGCCTGTATGCGTGATGCATAGCTAGCAAAACCAACTTCGAAACTGGAGAAACCTTTGTTGGTAGTTTTGGTTGACGGTTTCCGATAGAACAGCGATTGGGTACTACTGTCACTGCAAGTGATGTTAACTCCCACCACTTCTTATTCGGTGGAGTGCTGAGTGTGTAAATGGGAGAGTACAATCGAATATTCAATAAGCCTTGAGTGCTAAGGATCAACTTGAGCTTCGAGTATAGCTTTTGTGCGAACTTGCATTTTGAAAGGAACTTTAGGGAACCTGGGAACAGAAGTCAAAGTCGTGAACAGGAATTAGAGTCAATTCGTTCGTGATTGAAGCATGAACCGGATCTACGGTCTTGTAATCAGAGGTTGTTGGTTACTTGAAGCATGAAGGACGTGAATATATACGACTATCGTGCAAGCGTGATTGTGCCGTTACGATATAACAGTACAAAAATAACAACAGATATCACAACGGGTCTTCTGTCGAACGGCGCAGTTATTTCTTTTCTAATATTTTTGCTTTGTAACATTTTTTCATTTTTCTCCTTTCAACATTCAAACCCAGAGCAAACATGAAATTCCCAACATTCCTTTTTTTATCTTTGTACTTGAATGAATGGATCTCAAAGCACAACCTCGAATAGTGGCTGAGATAGCTATGTATTTGTCTCGTGACTAGTTGAATTAAAAACTTCAAAAGACAGGTAATTTAATCCCGGAAGATGCAACCACTTGGAAAATTGGAAAATTTGTTTTCACTGTTACACGGTTACACTGACCGTATTGAGGGAGCCGACGAGAGGGGAGGGGACAAGTACGTGGAGGTAGTGGAAGAATGTCGAAGTTTAATGTGAGCCCCATTGAGGTGGCATGCAAGGGGGGTCGTGGACTGATCCCTCTGCAGGACCTGCAACATGCCGGGCATTCACAGGAACCTGTCAAGTTGTCCACCGAAGCAGCTGTAATTACTTCAAAGCAATTGTAACTCAATAGAGGAGAGCCATGGAGGCGTTGGGGTGGGGCACTGCTGGGACACAAATCCAGGTCTTGATCGACCCCTACTTGTTAGCCTGGTTGGAGGTACCGTTTACTGAAAGACCCCGAAACACCAGGAAATATCACTGATGATGTGTCTAGGTGCATTACGAGATGATTTATATGAAAAGTGTTTTCTTGTAAACTCTGCATTACCTACAGCTCACAAATACCAATATTGGTATTCACGAAGCTTAGCTCTGTCTGTTACGAAAGAGCAATACCAATGGCTTGCAAGATTAACTTGCTAAGCATTGGCCTACTGTAGTTCATTCAAACTATATATATATATGTATAAGCTTACCACTTTATGGGACTTATATATAGAAGTTTACCACTTCTATGCGACGGACGCCCTGGTATAAATCTCTCTCCTTCTCTCTCTCTCTTTCTCTCTTTCTCTCTTTCTCTCTCTCACTCTCTCGCTCCCCATATATATATATATATATATATATATATATATATATATATATATATATATATATATATAATTATCTGTCAGATACTGATACATCTTAATGTGATTATCTGAGTGAGTATGATGCAAATACCATAGAACAGATCATTTATTTTATATATATATATATATATATATATATATATATATATATATATATATATATATATATATATATATATATATGTGTGTGTGTGTATATATATATTATATTTATCTATACGAGTATCTTGCCGTCCTTAATTTATAACTTGCACCAAAGTGAAAAGCAAAATCAGGAGAAGTAGCTCTCGATCAGACCTTGCGTCTCTCTGTCCAATGCTCTAACATGAGGCTTTATCTTCTGTTGTTTTCAGGCCACAGATGGAGCTGGAGATAATAGTATCGAATTCAGAGGCTTAACCGTTTCTTATGTTTGGTTTGTTCTCGCCCTATGGCACTTTAGTCTCGGACAAGTCTTCATTGCTTCTGTAAGAATCCAGAAAAGCAATTAACATTATACCATTCTATAATGGAACTATTTGTATTCGCTTGCTCGACCGCTTTTCTTTCGTACTCAGGTTCCCGCACGTCAACAAACCGATCGTCAGGGCGGGATACGATGAATGACGAAAGATGCTGACATCATACAACAATATTCAATAACAAATCTTAAGCTACTTACATTCAATGGGTAAACCTCTTAGAAAGGATTTTATTTACATTATTCTTTTCATGTTATATATATAAATATATATATATATATATATATATATATATATATATATATATATATATGCATATATATACATATATTATTGTATCATCCACTGTTTCGTTGTATTACAACTCTTCAGTGTGGCTATAGACTATCCGTTATCCCATCCAGTACCACGAGGTAGGATTGAAACCTTTGCTTCATATCCTACCTCTGCACCAGGGAACTGGACGGTCATTAACGCTGAATATAAGCGATATACTTATTTAGTTTAAATTCCCCGTTCACCAGAGTGCTCTATTCCTATGGAAGAGCATTGTTTGTATATATATATATATATATATATATATATATATATATATTCGTGTGCGTGTTTGTTTTCTGACCAACCCGTGTTATAGCCTAGTTATCATCTCCGATATCTGCTTTCTTTTTTTTTTCATCTGTTTCCCTTCTTCGCTTTAACTATTTGTCTTTGTTGAATTATTCAAATCCGATTATTGTTTTGTTTTTTTCTAGAATACTTTCTTTTCTCGAAGAAAAATCCATTCATAGTTTTGTCAGAGAATACAGGGGGTACAAGTGGTCTAACGATCAACAGCGCAGGGAATGAAATCGGCGATCCGATTTCATATTCCGGCTGGGTCAGTCTGCATTCTCTTAGCACTCGTGCCCTTTGAAAATGTACGAATCGACTCCACACTCCAGATATGGATAGATAGCAGGGTGATTGGAGCTCTTTAGCTCTGGAAGGCTGAGGCGTTAGGCTTGCCGACTGACCACGTAAAGACTACAATTGCTACTGACTATGATTATGTCTCGATGGATCGTAGGAGTAATAAGACGAGATCATTGCTTCATTTGTCTTGCGACAAGGGAAACAATTTTGCTTCACTTCTGCTTTTTGCTAGGTCAAAGATTCTAAGGAGATCCCAATTCTGCGTTTTTGACCTACTTTGAAATTTTCCTCTTCTGTAAAAGAACTATCTAAACGTCAATGTTATCAAATTCATCTAGGTTTGAGAAATATATATCTAATGTTTCTTATCCAGTAAGCTTGATCTAGACTGACACAAAGCCACAAGTTCAGAGAACCTGTGAAAATCGAACTCACTAAACAGTAGTTATAGGCTGATACACTACCTCGCTAACCGTTATTTCACAACGGAGCACTTGAATGAGTATATACAACACATAGCTCAGTTTTGTACAAGACCAAAAGTGCATTTGTCACGGGCGATAGATGATTCCACTGGAGTCTCTGTACCTCTTCCGTAGAACCCACTTCTCCACCGCCCAGTGACTACTTCTCCGTCTATTAGAAACGATGGTCCTCCATCCTCGCTACATGGCCTGCCCATTGCCGGTGAGTCTTTCGCAGGTGACTCAGTTCTTGCGACCATGACTTCAGGATATCGATGCTAGTGATGGAATCTCTCCACTGAACATTAACAATGATGCGGAAGCTGCATTGATGGTAGCGCTCTCAAATAAGCATCTGTGACCCTGGTATATGACCCAGGTATAACTTTGTGAATATTAGTCTTTGCTTGGAAATTTTCCGTGAATATATTTCAGTTCATCTATCTACTGCTTTCTGTATTTGCCATAATGTCCAGAATAAACTCCATGGAATTACCGTTCTATAAATGTATTTATACTAATTATCTATGAATTAATTTATACTAATCTCTTTTCATATGCCCCTGGTTTTTGTTAGTCGATAAGTCCATAGCCTAAAGAGAGAAGAGCATTTATTTTACACTAATAATGTCTATTTTTCAACATGATTTCCTTCCTTGTCAATGCACTCAACCAAACACTTCTCTATAGATCACACAGATCGAAAATTATAAAGTGAAGATTGTGCATCAAATTTCAGGTAATAAACTGTGTTAGGCTACGTACTTACTGATCAATAATCTAATATACATGGAGACTCATTCATTTATGGGACGCAAGGCCAATTTTGATGTGGGGACCTTCAGGCATATGTGAGGGTGGGGAGGGACAAAAATTGTCGGTCCTTTGGTCCTGTCTCTGATCAGGAATGCCCTTATAAGTGCAATGAGGAGATGCAGTCTGAGTGAGCAGGTTCCTAGAACTAGATATTATGCTCTTTTGGACTTACGAAAATCCTGTACCAAATGTGTGTGTGGGTGTACGTACGTGTGTGGGTGGGGTGGATATGTGTGTTGCCCGGTTAACACTCGTGTGTACATAGCTAATCAAAATTACAAAACTTCAAGTTCTCGTTGAAATACGGGTTACTTTTCCATCGCAACACCCGGTAGCGAATAGCCAAGTTTTCATGCCTATATAGTAAATTGCGATGTGTCAATCTGTTCGTCATATAAAAAAACCGACGGTGAGGATCGGGGATGATGCGAACACACAATCACAAAATTTACTAGTTCTAAGCAAGCCCTACCTTATTAGTACATGTGGTCGCTGGTTGCTGGTTATATAAATACTGCTGCTAGTAACTGTTGCGTCAATTTTGCTTTTCACCGAATTCATTTTTTTAATTGTAGTCTAGTTTCTTGTGGAGTCGAGGGTTAGTCTTAGGATAAGGAGGTGTAGGGAAAAAAAAGAAAGATGGAAAGATTTTTTTCTGATATTATAGAGCTTGAGATTTCCACTCCTAGGTATACTGGGGTTTTTTTTATATGACATATCTCTAGATTTCGACTTCTAAGTGTACCATTTTTTTTAGATATTAGAGAGCTTCAGATTTCCACTCCTAGGAATATCATTAGCGAAGTAATGTGTATTTCACAACTAGTGTAACTAGTTTGGCACGAAATAAGTGAATTCTCTTCCTATCTTCAGTTTTCGTGTTCACAAATTGTTAAGGAAAACAATTAAACCATTTCAATTTCCGGTTATAATTCCTCTTCTGTTCCGTTCAAAGAAGCATTTGGTCATGTTTTGGTTTAATCGTTTGTCTCTTAAATCATTACGATGACACAGGTAATTTCCTAACTGCGTGAGCGGTCCGTTGTCCCCTGTGGGTGACATGCCAGACAATGAATGGGGAGAGGGTTCCATGCAGCTTAACTAATTTGTCGTTGTTTCCTCAAGGAAGTGAATGGGTTAAAATATGCACGTTGTTTCGCGGTTTTATTCGCTGGAACGAGACTGACAACAAACAAAAAGCATTTCCTTTTGAATAATACATCTCACCAGTTTTTCAGCATTCTTGTAATGAAACTTCATCATCTATAATACTGTTAAACTGTCCGCATATGTTCCTTTCATTATTTTTTCATTTTCTCTCTGTCATCTTTTGTTTCCATTATTGTTAGTAGTAATAATAGTAGTAATAACAACATGATTATATATATATATATATATATATATATATATATATATATATATATGTATGTGTGTGTATATATATATATATATATATATATATGTATATATATATATATATATATATATATATATATATATATATATATATATATATATTAACTCGTTCATTGTGAGCTTATATATATTTATATATATATATATATATATATATATATATATATATATATATATATATATATATATATATATATATTCAACTGAACGGAGAACCTATTGGTAGTTACTTAGGTGGTCATTGTTCAATTTTGCTTTCATTTTGATGATGAATTATCTTTTCTCTGGTTTGAAATTGACCAAACAAAGCACTAATCATATATTAACGCAACAACAGATTGAAATGATGAAGCCTATGGTACTGTTGACCTCCATGACTAAAAAACTCAGACTCCCCATTCTCTCTCTCCCTCCCCTTGTTTATTCTATTTTTATATGTGTCTGTGAGTGAATGAGCGTGTGTGTATGTGAGTGAGTGCTTGTGTGCGTGTGTGTGTGTGTGTGTGTGTGGATGCGCGTGGATCAAGTTTTTTTTCTGTAATTTCTTTGAATAGTTACTTGTAGTGAAACGAATTCTCCCAAATAACTGACCGAGTCTCCATCAAGTTTTCAAAATTGAGTTAGACTTCAAATCATCCGGCGCAAGGGAAAACCATTCTGATAAGTCACAATTGTTTTCACCGTTAAGATAAAAGTAAAATGTTTACTTCTGTTAGTTGTCAGGTCAATCTCCAAGTCGTCATTACGCTGGCTTGATGCGAGTGACGTCAATCAATCAATGAAATTGGCGACTTGCAATCCAGGATGTTTACATCCTCTTCGCAGTGATACTATGGAATGAATCCTTTTTTTTTTATCTACCCCCTCCCCCCAGATATGGGTTAAATAGCCAGCAGGAAAGGGTAGGACTCTCTGGCCTCTGGAAGGCAACTAGTTTAGTTGTAGGATAGCTCTAATTTAAAAACAACTGCGTTGATCCCTCTAAAGGCACTTCTGTGTTTTCCTACCGAGTTCGTGGGCGGAGAATTTCAGTATTTACTTTGGAAAAAAAAGTTGTTTTTTTTTGTGTTGTTTTTTTTTAATATAACCTCTAAATAAGTTTTTATTGAAGAGATTCAATTTTCAATGTAAGTTTATGCTAAATTGATCGCTTTTTGTATCAGGCAGCATCCACGCTTTTTTTTTTTTTTTTTTTTTTTTTTTTAGGTGAGATATGTAACTTATTCATTACTCACCCTTTTTCCCAATTTTTTTAATTGATCACCCCCAACACGTTATTCTGCCAGAAGATTTTGGTTACTTAACGGTTTCTATTTCGTGACTAAAGATATATAGGTGGTGTTGCTTCTAGGTAATGAGAACCACCCATTTATCTTATTGATACTCTCAATGTAAGTTAACTTATAATTTACTGCGGCGCCAAATAAGCTGAACAGTTTTTTTTCTCCGTAAACAATTTGAAATAAACGAACAGAGAAAGAGAAACAGAGAAACAAATTGAAAGAGTTGTATGTAACTGATGGTTGAGCCCATTGCGTGAATGATGGAAATTTATGCCATTCGCACATGAGTTGTACAACTCCAATGGCGGAAATTTCAATCGTCTACAGTTCCTGGCCACATAGTTTCATGCCAAATCAGCGCGACTGAATCAGTGAGATAACACAGGGTTTACGTTGTGCGTGAGAATATGATAGTTCTAATCGTATAACACGTCATTAACTCGCAATACCAAAGGTTGTCATCTTTTGGTTTTAAGCACCATTCTCTTTCAGAACATACCTTTGCTCTCGACACTTTGATTCACTTCCGACTCAACTTAGTGACAGGAGACCCGCGCGATTTGCCCGGTTTTTCTTTTTACGCGTCCAATATAACTTGATCTTAATTGACGAGCAAGTTTTAATTTTACCAGTCAGACAAAAAACAAAACTAAAATAGAACATCGTTGAATATGAACGTGTCGTCAGGTTGGTAGCCAGTATTTACTGCGGGGGGTCAGCTTGGAAACATTTACTTTAATTGAAGTGGTCAAGTTTTAAGTTGAAGGAAATTATTGCAATTAAGTGGGAATTCGATGACCGGACTCGAGAACTCTATGAGACTGGGATGAAATTTACGACACCAGTCTACGTCAATGAGTGCACATAATCTATTGTCTATGTTGGAACTGGAGGGCTATCCCAAACCCATGACTACTGACTGTCTGAATCATTTGGCTGACCACTATCAATGACTACTTCTGTTTTCAAGATACTACATTTGCCGGTTTGTGAGACGCACGTTTAAATTAACAAAGAATAATGAATATATCACAGTGCATTCAATCCGCTGGTATTAGGACTAGGGAGCGTCTGCCAATTCTGAAATGGAGATCGACCACACTTGGATAAGATGCATTCTAGAGTTCCTAGAATTCAGCGCTTTCAAGAATATATATATATATATATATATATATATATATATATATATATATATATATATATATATATCCTAGAATTCGCCCCCTCATCATATACATCCAAGAATTCGACCCCTTCACATATATGCATATCCTGGAATTCGGCCCTTTCACCTTCACATACACATACGCACACACATACACACACACACACACACACACACACACACACACACACATATATATATATATATATATATATATATATATATATATATATATATATATATCCAGTTTACGATATCTATATATATCCAGCTCACGTGATGAGGTATTTTTTGTAATTCATCAAATTTGTTTTCATTCTGATGATAAATGATCTTTTCTCTGGTTTGAAATTCACTGAGCGAAGAACTAGTCATACAAACACTAGATCAGATTTAAATGATGTAGCCTATCCCGCTGTTGACCTCTCAGACTAAAAAAAACTCACACACACACATACCCACACACTCACACACACACACTCACTCACTCTCTTTGTCTATTGTATCTTTATATGTGTCTGCCAGTGAGAGTGTATGCAAACGCGTGTGGAATGTTTATTTTATTTCTATACTTAGTTACTTATGGTTATACCAAGTTCTCCCAAAGAGCTGTCCGTGTCTCTATCAAAATTTCCAATTTAAGTTGTACTTTGAATCATATGTCGTTAGGGAAAAATCACCCCAAAAAGTCACAATATTTCCTCTTTTTTTCACTTTCAAGATATAAATAAATTGCTCCCTTTCATTAGTTATCTTATTGGCGCAGAGGTTAACAATGTGGTCAGTGCAATCCGTGTTCGTGGTCTGGCCCCGGACGTTTACGTTCACTTCGCAATAATGCTAGTAGAGAAAGGCATTAATCCATCTTTTCTCTACCTCCAGCTATGGGTAAAAATAGCTAGGCAGACTGGGCCCTCAGGCCTTGGGCTGGCAACTAGTTTCAGAGAAGGAAAACTGATTTCAAACAAGGGAGATGTGCACTTCGAAGATTTTTGCAGCAACTTCTGCTGCCAAGATGGTACTGAGCTTATTGCGTTCCCCTTTTCCTACATCGACGAGGGAGAGACGATAATTCTTCCCAGGACCTCCGTTTCACCCTGGCTTGTGCCTTGGAATGGTAACCTTTGTGTCGTTCCAATGTCTATCGAGACAGGACACCGGGAAGATAATCGTGTCAATTGGGCATCCCAGGACCTCCATACGTCACACTCAGGTTTGTACATATGAACCTTAGTGTCGTTCCATTGTCTATGGAGACAGAAGACCTTCTACACAGACAACTCCGCTGAAAGGAGAAAGATTACTACTGCCAATCATGACTGACTGATTCGCTTTTGCTTGACAGCTGCGTTGACTGAAGAAAGTGATGAGAATCCCATTAACAAAAGCAAAATACAACCTAATGTATATGGGCCAATAATAACCAAGCCAGTCGGTGGTAATTAAAAAATAGTAAAGCAAGCAGGTGGTCCTCTTACTTTCTCTCTTTATAACACTTTGTCATTCTTCACATTTCATTTTTATTTGTTAGATTACTGTATTTGGCGGCATATAAGATAAGCCTTGTTTCTACAGGGGATATTTAAGAGGCAGCCCATTTCCCTAAATTCTTCTCATTTATCACCCAGTTTTTGAAAACTTTTCCTCAAGCTCTGAACGATGTGCTGCGGGACAATGAAGGTTATTATTATTATTTTGACTAGTTTTTACCTTCATCCTAACTTTCTAAGTTGCTTTTTATCACAACTTTGAATCGGACCGTAATTCTACGGCAACGATTAAGCAACGAAAATTCCTTGCAGATTTCATCCGCAGTCGGGCATAGATCAAACGTCAAGTTATGTTGCATGTATTCATATACATATATGCTTACACACGTATACTTGGGCACATATATGAATAGATATATCTTGAAACAAACAGTGATTCAATGTATGGATAAGTTATTCCTATTTATCTAAATCTATATCCATATTTATTAAGCTTAGTTTCGAACAGCACCAGGTCAAATGGGGAAAATAGAGGCAGAAAGATTGTGTTGCATCAATATTCCAAGTGGAGAGAGCTCATTGCCGAGAAAATCAGCATCAACATTCTTGCTTTTACCTGGGTTTGACCACTGTCACAAATAGGAAATATCCAACTATTCAATCCACTAAGTAGGTCTCTAGGTATTCACTTTGTTTAGCTTGGTCTATTTGTGGGGCAACCATCGGGGATCGAACTGACGCCAAAGTATGGACTACGAGAAGTCCTTACTAACCCTCGGGCTATCGGAGGCACCCATCTAAGTTGATATGTCTATCTTTTTCAGTTTTTCTGATGTATCTTATATGTTTTATATCTGTTTATCTTGGTCTCCAATTACACGTGAGTTTTTGTTCGTGGGTAATGAGTGTTATTTTCTGATTGCTCATGTTTAAAAATTATAGAAAATGGCTGTTATTCCTTTCAGACTTCGCTTTTATTTATCAACATCAATCTGCTCCACTTGGTCTTTATACTTCTCTATGCATTTGTATATCTCAGTCTTTAGTTACTAGAAAATCAGAGAAATGGTCAGAGTATGACATGATCCCAATCTTGCTCAAACAAATATTAACCCGCCAACACCTTCTACGCCCACACCGCTTCTTCAAAGATCAACAGAAAGGAATTTGGCGAGATTTATAGAAACTTTTTACAAGCTGAGCTAGTCCAGACACAAAACAAAGTCACCAATGTTATTGGCAACCTCGAAGATGAAGAAAACGCTTGGTTATAAAAATATCAACAACATCTTCAACTTTTTGAACTTCACAGACTCTCATATTCATTTTTCTTTACAATACAGTCGTTCTTCAGTTTTTAGAATTCGGTTGTTTAAGAAACAGCCTTTCAGTCGGGCTGCAGTTCTGTGTCACGGATCTCGGGGCCGACCCTTTGGCCTTAGCAGCAATTTCGGCGACCCCCGGCGGCGATTTCGGTAATCTCCTTAACTTGAGACATTTATGGGGTAAAGGGTTTTCTGGCGATCTGTCAAAAGTTTACAAATCCACTTTCATATCGATAGAGAATGCACTTTTTTTTTTCGCCAACAGGGGAAGAATTAACAAATTATCGAAACGTGTTGAATCACCAAATTTGTCCGCTGTCATTAGTCTGCACTCGAATGACACTCGGTGTACTTACATGAGTGAGGCACTCGGTGACACTCGCGGAGTCACCCTGATTCTCCTTGAACATTATCCATAATTATCGTTTATTGTTGATATGACAAATCTGGTGATTTCGAAATCTAATATGTGAATTATTTTCAACTTGGGATGTAAACGTAAGCACTTTTATTCAAAAAAGCAGAACAAAATTTGAAAATCGGTTTTTTTTCACAGCAAACTTTTGCGCACGCCCAATTAATGGTTTAGACAGATGGCAAGACTGGCAACTGGCCAACCAGTGTTTGAGGCCTATTATCTCATTAGTTCAAGAGTCCAGGCAGTAGGACGATCCCGGAGGCTTTGGAGGGCGTGACAGAAATATTCAAACCACACGGCCTGTCCGTTTCCCTGGGTAACCCACTTCAGCTATCAGCCGTCATCCCCCACCCCTGTAGTACCCGTGGAAGATAAAGAAATAAAGAAAAGGAAGAGGACTGTTCATCTCCACCCACTGCTGTATCTATCTCCTTCCCTGTATCAGTCTGCTACTCCCACACACACACACACCTGTGTACAGCGCATATCATCATCAGTCTTTTATCGTCCGTCGTTGGACAAACTCACTAAGTTATCTACAATTGCCCTACGCATATGCTCCTACATAGATATATACATACACGCACACATTTTCTCATGACCATAAAATTCACGCAATCTACTTTTTTTTCTTCGAAATATCTGAATCATACGTAACCAGGCTTCAGCCTTCCGCACGTACAGCCAACCTCGTGCAAAAGACACCCACAAGGTTATTTCCTTTATCTTGAACTATTTTTATTTCACCCGTATCTCCTACAGGTCTTAGATGTGGTAATTATTATCAGAAGCGACATAAATCCCCACCAGCGAAGATAACACTTGTTGAATCATGACGCTTATGGCTATCCGTAGTGAAGAGTTTTTAGAGTGATCGCACGTTTTAGATCGTAGAGTGTCCTAGACAAAGGCCGGAAATGATATTTATCGGTGATTCTATTTTAGAAATGATACCTAACAACTGAAGAGACGTCGGGTTTTAGACCAACGTTTACAAGATAAGGACGTTGATATTCTGATTTATCAGCACTGGATGAAGAGTCCAGCCCTACGGATGGGTATTCAGTTAGTTTTTTACTTCTACTTTATACAGTTCAACAAAAAGGTCAAGGTTCAGTTTAGTTAATCTGCAGAACAAAATAAGAACCCAGTCGAAAATTATACACACTTTGCAAATCGAATCACTTGCTAAAAACTTCAAAAAACGGATTAGGAATTTTCATATACTAATTAGTGATTAGGAATCACCGACAATTTGGTGGCCATAGCTGTAGCTGTTCGTGAGTTTTGCGAAGAAAGACAAATTGGCAATTTATGAATCATACTTAGATGTTGCTGCACGACCGAGAGAGGATGAAAGGTAAGTGAGAGTTGGATTAGATGTTCTGCCTGTCGGAAAAGCACTTTCGTAAAAAGTAACTCAGTGCTGAGAGCGGCTGCTGTACATAAACAGAAAAAATGAACGTGAGTTCGAATCTCGTTAAGAGCTCATTCTTTATCCTTCGTTTCCGATCTGTGCTATTATATCGCGCAGACTGAAAGTTAGTTGTGATAAAATGCCAAAAAAAAAACAAAAAAACAAAAACGTTGAAAGAAAATATTTGTAAAAAATTGGGGTGGGAAGACATTGTAACCAACCAAAATGGATGTAAACAATATAAAACTTATTTCAATCCATCGTGATGACACCAAACCACGAACCTTGGTGAATTCAATATTGAATGTGATCATCACCATCAGCTGCAGCCTTTTAGCGTCGGTCGTAGGACATAGACCTTCCCCAAGATTGGCCAGACTTCTCTATCGTTGGTGTCATGGAGCCAGTACTTTCTGGACTTATCTAGTTCGTCATGTCAGTATATGTTTTGTCAGACCCCGTTTCGCATGTGATCTCTGGAGTGGAGGAGGGATTCACATTGTCGTCGTGATGTCCAACGGTTGTCTGCCATTCTGCAACATGACCAGCCCATTGCCATTTGAGTTTTCTTGTGGATTTTTTTTTCGATGTCTCGGACTCCTGTTTTTCCTCTATTGTGCTATCTTGTGATCTTTCCATGTTATGTTGAGCATGATTTTTACTTGTGCACATTACATGGTTCTCAGTCTTTGGGTCAATCTTTCATGTTCCATGTTTCAGCTCCATTGGTGAGTATCGGGAGAATGCATTGATTGTAAACCCTTCTTTTTAGCACAAGGGTGATTTTCTTGTTCTTAGTGGTTAAGTTTGCCGTACCGAGAGCTAGCTAACCTGGAGTGATTCTTGGCTTAATTTTATCTTTTGAGGATTTCATGGATATTCGTTGTCCTTGGTAGATGTAGTGGTCTCCTTTCTCCTGTTCCCTGTCTTAGCTAATGATTGTTGTGTCTTCAACATGTCCGTTGTACATGACATTTATTTACTGAAATTCAACTTTCAGTCTTTCCAGCATCATATGTAGGTCATGAAGGTTCTCAGTTAAAAGGATGATGTCGTCTGCAAATCTGAAGTTACGTAGGTAGTTGCCGTATATTCTGACTCCTTTATTTTCCCAGTCTAGTTTTTGGAAGATCATCTCGGGGCAGGATGTAAAGAGTCTTGATTTGAGTTTTTATGTAGCCTGATATAGTAACTGTTGTGTTGATAAACGAGTAGAGTTGCTGAATTAACAATTGTAAACAATACCATATAATACATACCTTCTTTAATCCATCTTGATGGCACCGACATTGTCATGATTCTAACATACTAATATTTTCATAATCTCTCAATCTTGAAGCTTACTTGATTTATTATATAAGTTATCAGCTTATCTCTCATAATGTTGAATGTGTATTAAATAATGAGATGTTTGACTTCTATACAAATGGCGACAACCAAAAAAAAAAAAACGAAAAAAACAAAGCGACATTTTTAGCAAGTTATATATCGTCTTTCTTCTCTTGGAATTTCGTGTTTCAGAAAACGTTGCTCTGACACCATGCATTTCTTCTTCACCTTGTTGCTTTTTCTCGTGTGTGTATTCGTGTGTATTTGTGTTGGGTGGTATAAATGGTATTTTCAGGGGGGTGGGGGTTGTAAATTATACAATTGTCGTCATTCTTTTGTGCCTTTACGTATACGTTTAGGCTTACATTTCATTTTTTCTTTCATTTCCTCTTCATTCTTTAGCGGACGAAGATTCCTATTTCATCGAATTTTTTGTCGCTTCTAGTTTCTATACCACCGACCTTTACTTCTTTCTATTTCCTCTTTTTGTTTACCCAAAGGTACGTTCTTTCTGTCACGTTTTCCTTCGTGTTTTGCAAATCACTTTCCAGCTATCTCTTTCCTTTTTTTATCAACAAAAGCTTGCTAGCTAGCTACATAGATGTTGAAATGTTGAAAATGTTGAAAACGATGACAGTTTTATATTGTAATTGTAGCTTTCAATCTATTCGTAATAAGTTTAACCAACTCATAGTGATCTATGATTTCCGGTGATATGAAAGGAAAGATCACCTTACTATTTAGATTTTTATTTGAATCGGGAGATAATATAAAAATAGTTTTCCCTTTTTAAAGAGAATGATCTTGCTCAAGAAGTCCCATTTCCACTGCGTGCATCAGGTGTGTCGCGGGTTGTCGTACTTTTGGATTGTATACAATCTGATTGAGATACTTGATGATGAAATATATACACCGAAACATCATTGGCCCATTGGTGAGTCATCCTCAGTCTGCTGAGATATAAGTCGAACGTTCGAATCGTGGCAGTTCCATTTAATTCTATATTTCGGATTCAGCGCGAGAGAAAACAAATGTACACGTCTGGTTAGTCACTAAATAGAAACTGATACGTAATCAACCGGAGGTGATCACTATGAAGTCCGAATTTTTAACAGCAAAAGAAGCTAGATTGCTGTCGGAAACAATGCGACCAATTTAGCATAAAATAACATCATAAATTGAACCTGTCACCTTGAAACATATCTTAGAGAGGGGTACCCTTGAACAAGACAAAAAGTCTTTTTCAAGACTTAATATTGAGTTGATGCTTGAATGTTCAGCGTGTCATTGGTGTGACCGGTACGCGTGGCACATACATAGGTAGTTAGTCAGCCAGACCCCCTTTAAAATTCAAGAAACCTATGTTGACAATTTTGGTGACTGGTTGACTGTTTGATCATCCTTTGATGGTGATCACCGATGTGTTCTTATAAGAACCCTTCAGTGATTACCAGCAAAGAATGATGTACATTCTCCCTCTCATTAGAACATATTGGTAATAACCAGCAAAGGATGTTGTACTTTTCCCCTCTGCATGCGTGTGCGAAACGATGCTCTGAGAGTAATTGAATCAATGTGTGTGAATATGTACAATGCACTTGAAAACCCTGTTACAATATAACTATTGAAAAAAAAACAATGACAAGACATATGTGTGAAAATCTGGAGGCTGGTCGTATTTTTTTGCACTCAGAAGTACTCTACCAAGCTCAGCTGACCTCGTCAAAGATGTATACATTCGAAAAAATCTGTCCAACTCAAGTAGATTTGGGTTAAGGAACATTCAGAAATGATGGAATCTTGCTGAAACGATGCTGACAATAAATTGAGATGAAATGTTGACCTTGGAAAGAAAACGGATTAGATGCGAAGATATTTGAAACCGTCTACCAAAAATGTCATCAAAGGTTTGTTAAGTCTTCAAATTGGTTTGGCTGGCTGGGTGGCTGGTTACATATCACGTGTGCAAGTCACATCAAATGAGCTAGAGGAATGAAAATTTACACATTTACTCATTATGTCTACAAAAAAATAAAAGTTATACCTACCTAGATGGTTCCTTCGTTTATGCCTGGTAAGATTCACACTTGGTTTTTGTAAATTCAGACTTTCATAGAGATCACTGCCGAACTAGAAGCGAGAGAACTAACTTATTAATTGATCACTCTTTTTATCTTTTTTTTTTAAAACATGGTGGAATGACGCTGGTCACGTGACAGTTTCTATTGATCGACTAACCTGACCAACGATTTTTTCATTTAGTATTAAGTAAGCCTGTTCGTTAACACCAGTGGACAAGTCTGTAGAATGATATTTTGGGTGTTATACGAAGGTACAACTGGTTGGTCTATATATTTATGTATACTCTAAGAGGGTTGTTTTCAAGTCAGTGATTTCTATGTTGAACCATTTGAGCTACTATCTGTATATACACATGCTGATACACACAATCACATGCACACACACACACACGCGCGCGTATATATATATATATATATATATAGAGAGAGAGAGAGAGAGAGACGGACACACAGACAGACAGACAGCCAGACAGACTGACAGAGAGATAGAGGGAGAGAAGGAGGAGAGAGAGGGTTTCTGAGTAACCATGTGCGCTTTCGTCCGTATGAATACACAGGCACACACTCTCGTACACACACACTCACACACTTACACAGACACACGCACACACACACATACACGTATATATAAAAATAGAGAGAGAGGGGAAAGAAGACACATATTCGAGAGAAAGATAAACCGTGAAAAAAAGAAAGAAAGAAAGGAGGAAAGGAAGAGAAAATGGATAAAGGAAAAGAAACGAAAGAAAAAAACCTGGAAGACGACAAAGAGATGAATCAATAGGAGAAGGGGCTTCCGTTGAAGAAAGAAAGAGAGAAAGAATAATATAAAGACAGAAATAAAGGAAGACAGACAGACAGTTTTATATAGAAACCGTAGAATTTCAAAAAAAGGAGAAGTTGCCAAATAAGAGAAGCCAAAACCAAAGGGATCTGCAATGAAAACAACAGGGAAAATGTAGAAAGGAAAAAACTTGAACAATCGTAAGAAGAAACACAGAACTCTCTAATCAGTTCAATGTGGCGTAAGACTTTAAGCCATCTCGTAAATCTACCCGGGGTGCGGTCCTCTATTGGCATTTCGATATACCCTAGCTACCATAACTGATCTCACTCTCATCCTAACCATCTTTTGCTTTTTGATATCATCCCCACCCGACACATTACCCCTCCAAGTGTATCAATGTTGGCTTCCAGAATCAATCCCAATACCGACCACGCCTCTTGAAAAAACGTTGCATCTTGATGTTTTCTGATTTATGTCAAGTGTAGGCTTTTGTTTTCTCATCCTTGTACAAACACCTCCATTATAATTCTTTATTTGTGTTACCCTCCTGCCTTACTTTCTTCCTTCCCTCCTTTTTCCTTCCTTCCTCTTTCCTTCCTCCCTTTCTTCCTTCCTTACTTACCTACTAACTTTACCTGGCCCATGATTCATCCTGTGGCCTCAAAATAGTATATACGATGTCCAGCCTTGGGATGGCAGGTGGGGGGTCAGTTGCCCAGGGGCTGCGATCCCCCCATTGCACTGAAAGGGGGGGAGGGTCGTTAACCCAATCTGATGCCTTCGTAATACTATTCGAGAGAACCGGGGAAAAATTTTGCCTTTACCCACATAAACATGCGTGGGCCCCCACGTAAAACTTGACCTTCTGTCACATTCCACCCTCGTAATTAGGCGAAGAAATACCTCTTCACTGACACACTTACTTTCAACCATTTTTGTTATTTATTTTCCTTCTTTCCTGCGTTTCTTACCACTGTCTTTTTATTTGTGACGAAAGTAGCAATTGCCTGGGGTACATATTTCTAATTAGCTGTTGGATGTTAACTGCCATGATCATATTGAGAGAGCTACTATTACAGCTTGACTTAACAACACATTTCGTAAAAAGAAGCCGTGTGTTACTTGAATGAAATAAAGCTTGGAACTCTGAATAACAATTTTAACAAGATTTTTTTCTTAGATCATGGCAGCATTTGTGATCTTAATTGACATTCTGGGTTAATTATGAATTTGGAAACTTAACAAAAGTCAATGTTCGCTGCTAACGCTTATGCATTGCATAGGCCGTTTTTTTTTAATAAATAAAAGTACGATTTCAGCATTTTGTAATTGCTTGATAGATGGGCTGATGATTCATGATTATACCTGAAACTCAAGAAATAAGTTGGTACGGTCTTGCACATCCATGTTATAGAAATCTGTAAATAAAACGTGATCCGTAAATAAAACGAGAATTCACATTTTTAACTGCGACAGTTCTAAAGACGGGAAAAAAATTTATGTTCGGACCAGATTCAAATAGGTCAACGGCGTTTGCGAGGAATCAAGTGACCCGAAGAAAGAGTGGTTAAAGAGAGATAGAGAGCTAACGATACATTGTTTACTCTTCATGTATACATTCATAACTTATCCGTTTTACTATGAATTATGCTGCATTTTGGACATTTTTCATTTTATTTCTTATGTAAAGATTACTCATTTTAACGGGGGACCAACTTGAAAACTCAATTGGTAAGAAATAGATTTATTGCAGAAACAAATGTTGATAGTTTTATTGCAGAAACAAATGTTGACAAATGTCAAATGCTGTCAAAAATGGTATGTACAACGATGCCGTTTTTCAACAGAACATTTCTTCGTTCTTGTTATTTTATTAACAGCTGTTTTCAGTGTGATTTAGATAGGAAAAAGATTCCCATCAGATTACGACTCAGTTGCCGTATAATGCGGCCATAAACAGAAACAATGCCAGCTCAGTCAACATCAAGCAAATTATGATAAAAACATATAATTTTCCTCTTTATGGGAAGGTGGCAAGTATTACTTGTAAGTCATCTGATTTGGTTCTATAAAGTCTCTTTATTTCGCTAATAAAAAGAAATACTTGAAATAGCTGAAACAACGTGGGATGATTTTCACGTCAAAGGTTCTGGTGAGTGAAGCTTGTATGTCGCCTCATTGCTTTATGTCTGCGTTCGGAATATCTGACAGGATTCAAGTCACGGTTCACGAATTCGTTAGACTAGTGTCTCTGCTCTTTTCATCAACACCAGATGGAATTTTCAGATGCTTCTTTTTTGACCAATCCCAATTCAGAGAAAAATAATCACAACTGCATTTTTACCAAATGGATCCAGTATTAAAAAAAAGTGTCTGTTCTGATTTACAACACACACACATATGCAAACAAATACGCGGGCACATTTACGCAGAAATATAAGTTTTCTGCTGGTTGGTCAATACCTGGATCCGTGTGTGTACGTGCGCGTGTGTGCGCGTGTGTGTGCGTATGTGTGTGCTGCTTGAGATCCTTATATTTCTAGTGAAGTGATTTCGCAAAATGTATCAAATATCCAGGGAGAAATAAGAGAAGCTGACCCAGCTTTCCAGTCTGTTCAAAATGCCCAAACTTTGTGCATATATATATATATATATATATATATATATATATATATATATATATATATATATTGTATGTGTGTGTGTGCGCGCTCGCGCTTGCACATGTGCATACATGTGTGTGTATGTGTTTGTGTGTGCGAAGACCTACGCAGATGCAATGACATGCGTACAGGCATTTGCAAAAATAAACACGTTTACTTCAATAATCAATGGATGGATTCTTCTATGAAATAAATACCAGTTCATTCCTTTTTGACAAGAATCTTTCTCTTGATTTTCCCACCTTCTCTTCTTTTTTTTTTCTTTTCTTTTTTTCCCTCATGAAGTCGGGTAGGCATAGGGTCAGCTTAGTTCTAATGTTGCTTCTTTTTCTTGAAAACTGGAAATTTGTTACCTTCTTTCTTAACCTCTTCCTCCTCCAAACTCACGAATATAGAAATAAAAACAAGATAAGATCTTGAAGCTAAGTACCCGACGGTGAAAGAAATTTTTTTTTTCAAATCTATTTAAAAAAATGAAGTAAACTGCACTTGGCGTTATAAAAAGTGCTATACTCTTCCGTGCATATGACTTTGAGCTTAATCCAACAAATGTATCTTAAGGTTTTCGTTCATACTGCCAACATATGTGTCCGGTACCTCACAAACAAATTCTGTATCAACTTTCTATCATTTTTAGTACACATGTGCGTTCCTACATTACACGTATCCCTTCATACACCCCCTGAAACGTTCAGTACTTGCATTTTTGACAAGTTACCTCACTATCCTCAGATCCATTAATATTCTTACTCTGATGAGAAAACTATGCAATTCAATGGCCCGAATGCAAAAGATTTTGACGAAGTTATGAAGAAAAGATAAACGGTCAGACGGAAGAAAAATATATTTTCCAGAAAAGTTCTCGAAAATTTAGTTCAAGTTTTTAGTGTTTTATTGAAAGTTGAAAAGTTGAATAATCGACACAAATTTTGCTTTTAGTCAATTTCTCTGATCCACTGACCCCCTTCTGTGAGTACTAATAATGGATATGGCAGCCATAGTGTTGCTACTGCCTGGTCAGCCCATCTGCTCCCGTGTCACAGGACTCATGAAGCAATGATTTAGCCTCCAATCTTTAAACTATACATCACCGTGACATGTCTAGGACAAAACCAGATTCTAATAATAATCTTAGGGCGACAAAGCGCACACAGAGTACTTTTCTTTTGTGCATTAATGATTTCAGCTCTTTTTTTAAAAATCAGAATCGTCCGTCTTTTAGGCCCCCTCAAAGCCAACTATGCGATGTGGAGTGCAAAGAGAACTGCGTGACACGCCCAGTTCATCCACTGCACCTGGTCTGTCTCCAGCCCTCCTGGCAATGTCTTGTCGCTGGAACCAAGTAGAACGTGAGAATACGACAAGCGCAGTGCCTCACAGCAGTCGAAACACTCAGAATTGAAGCCATGGTTATCTTCGAACAAGAAAACTGAACGTGATGATGATGATGATGATGATGATGATGATGATGATGATGATGGTGGTGGTGGTGGTGGTGGTGGTGATGATGATGATGATTTAAGCCGTTTTGACCTGGATTTGAACTCAACTTCCTGATTATGTTTTACAATCTGGTTCACCAGACAGGATATATTATTCAAGAGACTTTTCAGACATGATCGATAAGGACGGTGTTCGGTCTTTCTGCTCGGATTGTTTGATCTCACTGCATTTCGAAATCTTCCAGCTCAACGCCATCTTCTGAAATGTTGTTAGAACTATTTATATTTTATTATTTTCTCGCATTTCCTCTCCCTTTCTTTCTGTTATATTTAGAATTGTGGAGGATTCAGGGTGAAAGAATCAAAAATCTGTCCCAAATAGTCTTGATTATCTTGGATTCTCTTTTTAATGAACAAAACGTGCGCGTGGTGCGGGGTTAAGAAATGCCAGCCTTCAAATGGTTGCCCTCGCATGATATTGAACCCTAGCGACATTTTAGTACACACTTGCAAGATAACTTGAGCGCCAGAGTGCCTCTAGACACACACACACACACAAACACTAACACCTGCATGCACACACTAGCACATAAGTACACCCACATACATGCAGAAGAGATAAGGTGGCAGGTGACAAGCGTTATTAGCTCGTAGAACGTAATCGACGAACCGTGTTCGAATTCTAGTTGAGGCAATTCATGATTATTTCACCTTGATGAGTTCTGAATTGCACCTCTCCTTACACGTTGTCTCGTTGCCAATTATCTTGTCAAAACGACTGGTCACTGGTACACCACGATGATTAATACCTACATTCATACATACATCTACATAACATTTATAAGGTACTAAGGTATATAGGAACACGTTTCATTCTTTTTAATAGAGGAGAGACCGAATCAGTAAACACTTGGGCAAACCACTTTCCCATAACTAAGTTATCGGCAAAAATAGCAGCAGAAAACTATTACCCTCTTTGTCAATCTTGGTATAGTTGATCAATATCAATGATATATATTGGGGCGACAGTTCCCGGTAACTAGCTCGGGAATCTGCCAGGAGAAGAAATCTCCTATCAAACCTACAACCTTGGGGCCTTGCTCCTATTCATACCACCTTGGTGTACCATGGGACACAACCCCTTGGCTTAAAGGGGAGGATCGGTCCTACCACACCTCACCTAATAACTTCATCATGCAGGCTCGAGAGATATTCCCTGCGCATGCCCCGCTATCTAAGGTTTTGACGTCACCCTTAGCGAGCCAGAATGCCAATAACAGGCAAATCGTCGAAGGAGATGGTGGAATCTCTCTCTCTCTCTCTCTCTATATATATATATATATATATATATATATATATATATATATATATGTTGATGAAAGTGACAATTGGAAGGTGAAGAGAAAAATTTGAGACAAAAGCAGGTGTTATGTCTCAAATTTCTTTACTGTCACGTTTGCATTTTTCGATGCATTTCAACGGGTGACAGCCATTTTTTTCAGAGAAAAACTGGCAGCGGTTTAGAGAACATTTTGCTGTTAACATGTTTGAGATTTAGAAAAGATATGTGTTGATTGGCTGTTTATAAGTTGCAGGAGGCGGGGTACTTGCATCTGTGTACGTGAGAATTGAGTTTGGTTGTGACTAAAATGGCCTGTTCTCAGGGAAATCTTTTTTTTCTTTTTTTACTCCACATCCACTATACAAACATATATATATATATATATATATATATATATATATATATATATATATATATATATATATATATATATGCACACAAACTGTGGTCCTTGCCGTAGTCCAATGCAGGCCAATCTTGCTGACTCCGAGTATCTTTCTACGTGCTCCATGGATATGTCGTTGTGCCAAATGAGGTTAAAGCCGACGAATACCTACATTCATATGTACACCTTCATAACAAATATAAGGTACTATGGTATATAGGAATATGTTTCATTCTTCTTGTTGGTTGTGTACTTCAAGGTTTACAAAAATTTTTTAAAAGGTCTGGTTAGTCACCCAATAGAAACCGTCGCGTTATTAATGTCTTTTGGCAGTGTGCTTTGTTGGGGGTGATCAATTGGTAATTGGGGAAAAAGGGTGATCAAAGCATGAATTACTTCTTGCCATGGGGCCATGATCACTAAAAAAAAGAAAGACCGAATTTTCTAAAACAAACATGAATGCTGTCAGCTGATTGACGGTCTCCAATATTTTCTCTGGCAAAAACCATTGTCTTTGTGTGCCTTTGTGAGCGAGTTCACACGTACTCACTTTGTTCATGAAAAAAAAATTGACAGCTACTTTTCGGGGAAACATCTGGCTAATTTCAAGGAGAAAGAGTTATGTATCGAGTATCACGTGACTGTTGATCATATGACTACTGCTTGAAATGGCGGGAAAAAAACGAAAACCCCCCACTCACCCCCATTTTTGCGTCTGTCGTTATTTAACACTCATACACACACATGCACGCTTAATACAATATCAATTAGCGTTCTTCGAAGATTTTGCCCTATATTTGCGGCACTTATGTTAGATTTGTGCACTCGTTCCCCGGGGTTAACCGATGTCTGTTGGCCGATTTAGGGAACTCCCGGTAGTTTGGTACTAGATTGAATCCGAAAATGGTGCCCCTTTTCAAGCGCTGTGATCGCTAGAATAATTTTTCCAGAAATGTTGCCACCATA
Organism: Thysanoteuthis rhombus; assembly: GCA_963457665.1. NCBI lineage: Eukaryota > Metazoa > Mollusca > Cephalopoda > Oegopsida > Thysanoteuthidae > Thysanoteuthis > Thysanoteuthis major. The sequence goes on from OY735222.1 coordinate 15,847,956, forward strand.
GCAAGCTAGTGAGGCAGATCACTTCGATCACCACGAGTTCTATATCAACTTCTCAACACTAAGTAATCCTGAGCTTGACGAAGTTAAACTTTGCAAATACCAATACTTTTTGCACGAAGAACCAGCTATTCTCTTTGAACAACTGAAATGTACTTTATTTACTTGCAGCATCTAGAATTTTCAATCTTCTTCCAATTATCTGCTGATAAGATTACGTTGTTGGATTTCTCTAATTACTCTGCTTAATGGTGTATAAGAAGTGCATTTTTCGCATAAACATCGTTTCAAAAAGTCGTCCTGCATCTTGTATACAAAGATAAGACCCCTTCGTAAACTTACATTTAGCTTTGACTTCCGTAGACGGAAATGTGTTTCCGACCATTCACAGCTGAAATTGAGGTACGTTATATATATATATATATATATATATATATATATATATATATATGTGCCATAAAAGGAAATGTATAAAATTGACACTTTAATCCAGCCACAAAATATAATCAAAGAAATATGAACAATAACTGCACATGCTGTGTGGTTGAAGCGTGCTAGTTTTGCGGGCCGTTGATAATTTTTTTGGCTTCATCCACGTACCCCGTAGTGTCAGACCTTTCTGAACTACAGTAAATAAAAAGAATTATTTTGGATATTTATAGATTTACACATGGTGTCTATTACTGATTCCACAACTGAGCCGATGAAAAGACGAAGTTGAAACTTCGTGTTAGAAATTCATGTTTTTCCTTCATCTAAGCGAGTATATGGTAACGAGTTTCGCCAAATTGCCATCAAGGAATGAACTCGATATCCTCAGCTATTAATATCGGGTTGTGCCACACGGTCGATGTCATAAATATCGCACTTGTCCAATTAACATTCCTCTAGATTTGTGGACATGTTTGACCAACTGTTTAGCGAAACATTTATTCATTCATCAAGTGATGACACTTGGCACTTATAGTTGAAGTTTTGAGCATTATTTCTCTCATCGCATTTCCTGTACTTTATGAGGCAACTCTCAGATTGTAGCTGTGCAATAATGTGAGTAATTAGACGCTCACGAGAACGAGTCGTTCTATTACTTATGTACCCGGAAGAATCAAGTGACAACGAGCCCCCAGTACCCTAGCACTTCCGTATTACGATTATTATTATTAGTAGTAGTAGTAGTAGTAGTAGTAGTAGTAGCAGTAGTATTTGCAATTTCACATCAGTTGCCTGGTGGTTACAGCTGGAGTTTGAGTGACAGCAAGTCTCCTCAAGTCTCCAGCCCTTCTCTCCTCGTTCTCATAGGCCGCGGTAATAATGCAGTTTACAGTTTCACACCAGTTGCCCGGTGGTCATTGCTGAAGGCTGAGTGACAATAAGTCTTCTCAGGTCTTCAGCCAACATCTTTTCTCTCCTTCGCCTATCAAGCCAGTGCTGTGGTTGACATTTCCGCTTTCATTTCCCTTCCTCTGTTAGGCCACTGTAAACAACTAGTGTTGCAGTCTTTATATTTCTAGCACTTTCCCATTATTATTATTATTATTATCATTATTATTATTATTATTATTATTATCATTATTATTATTATTATTATTTGGAATCTCATTATTGTAGCCCCTTTTTCGCTTCGAAAGATATTGTAAAAAAAAGGGGTTAGTCGTGCGTCTTTCACGTGCAGTTTTGATAGATTTGATGGAAGGAAGCCTCGTTCTCGCATCCTGAAAGGTCTTTTTACATAAGGCACACTTGGTAGAATAATTGAAATGACATATATCCCAGACAAGAGTAGGATAACTCTTGTTCAATTTGAACTCCTGGACGTTGACTATCTAAAGACAAAACTGTGTATCAATTGTCTCTATTAAATTTTTAACGCGCTCAATTTTGAGCCTTCTATACTCTTTCTCTCTCTCTCTCTCTCTCTCTCTCTCTCTCTCTCTCTCTCTATCTATCTATCTATCTATCTATCTATCTATCTATCTATCTATCTATCTATCTTTCCCAGATTATTATGTCATTCCAATTCTAAATATAACGTACCTGTCATCAAAATCGGCATTCGAGTGTAATACAGTCATTAAGAATTTATGGTCTTTATACTGCTCAGAAACCTTCATGTCTTCCTTTGAAATTCTGAATTCTGCCCTATAATGTTCTCAATCAGGATTTTTACTCTCACTCTCCCCATTTCTCTATCCCCCTCTCCCTCTGTCTCAATCTCTATTCCTTTCTATTTTTTCTCGCTATTTTCTTCCTCTCTCGCTCATATATATATATCATGCTCCTTCTCACTATGTTCCCGCCTCTCTCTATTTTGAGCTTACTTTCTCACGCTCAGTCTGTACCTCTCTTTTGCCATCAACTGCAGTAGGTTATTGGTGCAAAAATAATCCATTGCAATATAAAACAAACCTTATCAATTGCACGTAATCCATCGCAAGATAAAAGCCATGACTCAAAGATAGAGCTGAGTTCCCATCAATCACTATTTTGTTAAGTTAGCCATTGAACAGAAAATAGGCCAATTCATCTACCCCCCCTCTGTCTCTCTCTCTAACTCTCTCTCTCTCTCTCTCTCTCATTCCATTTTATTTCATTTTATCTTTACTTTCAATCGTACTTATCTATTGCCTCACTCTAGACCACTAGTGTGTTTTATTTTTATAGCCCGGAAAATTTTGCGATGTCTGCAGTAGTCCCGGGGGATCGGTAAGTAACTTGAAACATCTCAATTTCGTGGGATCAATTCACGCACTGGATAAGCCACGGGAGAGATTTGCTACGACACTTTACTAACACCAACCGATTTTAATTTTTTTTTTCGAACCTAACATTCTAAATGCACACAGATACCAAGTAATACATATCACTTAACAGGTGTGTGTGCGTGTGTGTGTGTGTGTGTGTGTGTGTGTGTGTGTGTGTACGTGTGCGTAACACTTTTCAATGAATGCACGGGAACTACTTTCCGATCCCAGGTAGAAGTGCTGGGGAGTGACACTTTGATCCCAGGTAGAGCGCATGAATAGTCTGACTCTAAGCCATATATATATATATATATATATATATATATATATATATATATATATATATATATATATAAGCATGCGCAAGAGAGAGAAAGAAAAAAGTGATGGATAAAGACTGAGAAAATACAATACGGTCAAACAAAAATAGATAGATAGATAGATGGATAGATAGATAGATAGATAGATAGATGGATAGATAGATAGATGGACTGATAGATAGACAGGAACAAAGAGATGTTGATCCATGTGGACGAACAAAACTAATAGAATTGTCAGAATGATTGATAACTTGTGTAGGTACATGAAAATAGTGTTTATTCCCTCTTCAATACCCTAGCACTCCCCATCTATTATTATTATTATTATTATTATTATTATTATTATTATTATTATTTGGGGGTCGTCTAGTACTTTCTTCAGTATTCGTGCAGTCCCCTGCAGAGCTGTGGTCTGTATAATGTCAATCCTTCCTCTTATCCCCAGCTCCTTTCCTGTTGTTGTTGTTGTTGTTGTTGTTGTTATTATTATTATTATTATTATTATTATTATTATTATTATTATTATTATTATTATTATTATTATTGATTCAGCCTACTTCTTCTGATTACTAACGATGTTGTTGCGTAAATTTGATACAGACTATTTTCGCTTTTGAATGTTGAATAAGCAGATACCTGTAATTACCATTGCTGGTGTTGTTATTGCAATTATTATATCAGCGTGCCAATCATTGTTATTATTCATGTTATGAGAATCATCCTAAACTTTTTTTTCAGGATTAATGCACTATCATTTTTTTTCTTTCCAGTTATTTCTGCATCATCATCATCATCATCAATTTATCAAAAATATTTCAGGTTTCCCCCGCTATTCGAAAGCTGAGCATTCTTTTTGGAACCTTCCGTAAGCCGAAAATTCGAAAAACGAAGAAGCAATTACCATTCATTCATATGGCCCCTCCAAAAGGAAATAACCTTCTTTCATGTCTACCAGTTTTACGCAAAGTGTAATAGCCCTTACAATATCTCGTAGACTTTCCGGATACCTTGCTATCGGATGCACACTCACAAACAAGAAAAAATTGAGACGAAGCACTGATGCTCACAGACTCAGTTTAAAGCAAAGTGATGTAAAGCGAACTTCCGAAAAGCGGGGGAAATCTGTATAAATTCTATTGTCTCTATGATGCTGTTTTACTTCGATATTAATCTTGCTATTATGAACGATTTCATCCAAACATTATTGTAACCTATATGAATTCTTTTCGCATTACCAACTGTCTTCCTACGCTTACGCACGTAATGTCTACTTATTATTATTAGATTAACGTATTTAAAGAGATTGTTTGCCTCGTTATAATTAATACTATTCATGAAACCTTATTTGCTGACTATTTCATGGTAATTGCTATTTTAATTTTGTTTGTTATCATTATTTGAGATCGTCCATCAGTAGTATCCGATGACTTTCAATGAAGATCAAGTGACAGAAATTCTCCCTCGTACCACAACAGTTCTTTCCATGTTTAAGTTGATTTTAGTAATGCTGTCGTCTGGGTGGTTTCTTCTTTCTATCTCTCTGCGGGGCTCTTTCTCCGATGTACTAGTGTCACCCTTCATATTCCGCCTTTTTAAATTTTAATTTTATTTATCTTGCAAAATTCAAATGATTATCCAGCCTTTTGCCCCGTTCCCGTTCCGCCATGCGGCCTGCTGGAAAAGTGACGTCCACGATCGGGCAGATCTTCCTTTTTTTGTTTACGATGCCTAAAACTGTTATCTTAATACCAGAGAGTAGTGTGACTGAGCCTAATACCCGCGACTCGTTATCATTATTACTGGTATATTCTTGCCGTCAAAAAAGACAGAAATAATTTTCTAATTTTGCTGCAGCATGGTACTTATGGATATCAAAAACATTATGCTCCTCTGCTTTTTCTTATCTTTGTTGAGTAATTCCGGAATATCAAACAAAATTAGCAGTAAATTTGAGTAAAGATACAATTTATCAAGTATCATTACTAAAAAATTATTATTTCTGAAGAATCATCGAATTTAATGTTACAAAATCCAGTTCTACTAAATTACGTCATTAGATGTCACTGATGACGTGAGCGTGACAGATAACAAACGTACATCACTAATTATTGTATGTGTGGATTATTATTATTATTATTATTATTATTATTATTATTATTATTATTATTATTATTATTATTATTATTATTATTATTATTATTATTATTATTATTTTGGAATCTCACACCAGTTGCCTGGTGGTAACCGCTGGAGTTTGAGTGACAGCAAGTCTCCTCAAGTCTCCAGCCCTCCTCTCCTAGTACTTGTAGGTTGCAGTAATTCTGCGATATACAGTTTCACACCGGTTGCCCAGTGGTTATCGCTGAAGGCTGAGTGACAATAAGTCTCCTCAGGTCTTCAGCTAACACCTCCTCTCTCTATCGCATATCATGACAGAGCTACAATTCGTTGCAGTACTTATATCTCCAGCACCTTCCTCAGTATCCGTGCAGTTCCTAGTAGTGCTGTGGTCTGTACGGTCTCGATCCTTCCCCTTATCCTGATCTCCTCCAGTCTCGCCCTCAGTGTCTTTGGGACAGTTCCTAGTGCGCCTACTATGACTGGCACTACCCTGGCTTTCATGTTCCACATCTTCTTCAGTTCTCTCGCTAGATCCTGGTATTTTTCGAGTTTTCACTCTCCTTTCTCTTCATTCTATGGTCTGCGGGTACAGCCACGTCTACTATTTGGTAGGTCTTCTTCCTCTTGTCTACGATTACGAAGTCCGATCTTCTTGCCTGGATGAAGTGGTCGGTTCGAATATCAAAGTCCCAGAGTAATTTGTGGTTGCCATTTTCCAGGGCTGCCTCTGGTTTTATTATTATTGATCCATACTCATAAGATGTGATCGATTACGCCTTGATTCTCTATATTTTAAAAAGAAGAAGAAAAACAATGGTGCAGTGTGAGATATGTGTGTGCGTGTGCATAAACATTTGTCATGTTTAACTTACAGTGGCTCAGAGCTAGATTTATGAACCATATAAGAAGGAAAGGAATTACAAGCAGTTATTCCTAACCACAGTTGAGTATCAAGTTCAGATATATAGCATCCACATATACCTGTGAGCATACACGCACGTAAAACGCACACTTTACGTAGAACTCTGCAATTATGTAATCACTTTTAATTTTAGCCCTATGTTTGTTTCCGTGTTTACTCTGTGAATTCGCTGAATACAGGTTAAATGTTTATCAATTGAGGACATCATTGTCCGCCAATTCATAAAAAGTAGATAATCTTGGTTAACACAATACTTTCATCAGTATTTTGGGTGTCAAATGTCATTGAATTTCAGCTCCGATCTTTATCAAATCCAGAAGTAGAACGTAAGAATTCGAGTGGCAGAAGATGATACAATCAAATATGTACCGTGATCATGACCTTCTTACCCTCTACATGACAGTCTCATTCGTGTATCCGACTGTAGAACTGTTGCCTTGAACCAATTCTAAGATTTTATAATCTTATACTCTGTCTATTTTTGTCACTTATAGACTGACTTTTCATGAAGCCTAATAGCCTTTGACACTCAAAAGAAGAAGAAATCAAGCGAAGAATCACTCTACGATGGCAAGCCTTTGGCAGAGCTAGTTCAACCTTCAAAAATAAGAAGATCCCATTAATCTTAAAAAGAAGGTTGTATAACCAATCCATCCCCCAAATAGTCACTTATGGAGCTGAAACGTGAAACATCACCAATAGAGAGATCCGAAAATTGAGAACCATGCAACGTGCACATGAAAGGATTATGCTGGGCCTCTCATGGAGAGACCACAAGACAGCACAGTACATCCGAGAAAAGACAAGTGTCAGGGACATCATAGAATCCATTCAAAATCTCATGGTGGTGGGCTGGCCACGTTGCAAGAATGGCCGACACCCAATGGACATCGTGACTCACAACATAAATCCCCCGAGATCATATGCACAACCGAGGCCGACAGAATATTAGATGGAGAGACGAGCTAGACAAATTCAGGAAGTACTGATTCCGCGACGCACATGATAGAGAAGTGTGGCAAATCCTGGGGAAGGTCTATGTCCAACGACGGACGTTAAAAGACTGATGATGATGATGAATAGCCCATAGTCCTGCATGTCCAAAACTTGGAATAGAGTGAAGGGTTGAAATTCTTCATAGAAGATGCAAATGGAACTGTTGATTATTAAGTATGTGCAAAAGTTCCAAGTGCTTTTTGAGGGAAAACTTGTGACAGAATACACAGTTTAAAACCGTTTTTTGCGCTGGGAACTTTTGCAAACACTAAACTTGATCAAACGGTTATTGCTACATAAATCAGTCAGTCCTAAATACTTTAAGATGAATTGAAAATTATATTATAATATCTATTTTATTCATCTTTTATTATGTGAATTTGTTTATAGCAATGATTTTTAACTACATAACATTTGAATAACATGAATTTATAAAAATGTCTGTAACTTCATAACAATTGGGCATGAGAAAGACAGAAAAATAAAAGTCAATATATATATATATATATATATATATATATATATATATATATATATATATATATATGTATGTATGTATAGTAGAATGTGGATTCGCTATTCAAACTAGCTCATGTTTCTGCCCTCTCCGGGCCTCATCAGGCATGAGCTAGTTTGTGTAGCGAATCCACATTCTACAATTTATTTCCAGCTCTACTCGACAACTTGACTTCAAGAGCAAAAAGTTGTATGTATCAAGCACTCTATGAAATAAATCCATTACATATCAGAAATGGCTTTATATTATTGATATATTATTGTATTATGTTATACTGCTAGCCTGATTTGTACCACATATACTATATATATATATATATATATATATATATATATATATATAGATAGATAGATAGATAGATAGAGAGAGAGAGAGAGAGAGAGAGAGAGAGAGAGAGAGACATTAAGAATACTGAGACCATTCGATGAACTTGTTGAGCGGCATCAGGCCATGTGCTGAGAGGCTTGTGATAGGAATTATCAAGTGTTGCGTAGTAGAAGCGACTCACTACTCTTCCAGCCTTTCTTCCAGCCTTTTTTGTTTTTCCTCTTTCTTTGATTATTAGACTTTCACACTGGAGGATGGAGATACCTCAAAAAATGAGTTGATGGATGGGGGTTGTTCTGAGACGGATGCATATATCAGGGTAGATTTCACTTATCGTCATGAAAACTGATACTTGACAATCCGATTGACCTTTGTGATCCTCTAGACTCCCCCCCCAACCAATTACTGATTGCATGAAATGACAGCCTTTGAGGAATGCCAACTCTCAAGCCATTCATTTATTTTTCTCTCAGATTCTGTGTTTATTGTCTATTGTCGCTAGCTCAAATAAATGAAGATGGGAATTGAAATACTAACGGATGGACTGCTCGTTCGACATGCAACATTCATCAAAGTTGGGAGATACTTATAACCTTTACCAACAGCTTATTATTTGCAACCAACGACTGCCTTACATTTGAAACTATTTCAACTAACTAACTAACTATATATATATATATATATATATATATATATATATATATATATATATATATATATATATATATATATATATATGTATGTATGTATGTATATATATATATATATATATATATATATATATATATATATATATATATATATATGTATGTATGTATGTATATATATATATATATATATATATATATATATATTCTCCTCTTTCTCCGATTTTCCTTTTCCCTCTGTCTCTCCCTCTCTCCACATTCTGCACGTACACATATACATATACGATCGTGGATCGCCCCACTTGATATATATATATGCATATATATGTGTATGTGTGTGTGTGTCTGTGTCTGTGTGTCTGTGTCTGTGTATCTGTGTGCGTGTGTGTCTATATGCATGTGTCTGTGTATGTGTGTGTATTCAAATGCAGTATCAGAAAAATGATTGTATTGCTGCATTAAAACACTCTCTCTCTCTCTCTCTCTCTCTCTATATATATATATATATATATATATATATATATATATATATATTTATGGTACAGATCAGGTTGGCAATATAGCATAGTATAAAGCAACGTTATATATGTATTATTATTATTATTATTATTATTATTATTATTATTATTATTATTATTATTATTATCATTATTATTACATATTGTTGTATTATCATTATTATTATTATAAAGATATTGATGAATAATCTGACAGAATAATTATGAATCCCTTATACAATTTAAAACTTCATTTGAAATGACTTCCCGTTATTACTTGGCTTAGACAGCGTGAATAGAATTAACAATGAGAGAAAATATGGCTGCTGCAGGAATATATTGATGGAACAAAACATTGTGACCCGTGTCATATGGCAATAATGTTGGCGTCTGTCTTGTAATGATCATGCAAATGAATCGGTAAGCAGACTTCTAATACTTCGTTGGAGTGTATTGAATGCTGCAATGGACAAGAAGAAAGATTTAAGTGATTTATATGTTTGTGACCAGACGACTGGCTCAGAGCATTTCCGAAACGGCATTGCCTATGGCTACTCATATTCGGCGACTTGTGTTTTATTGCCAGTGTATTTCCTTTGGATTCCTTTCATCATTAAGCTATCCGACATACAGGCTCATTCATATGTGTTCTTTGTCGGGCATTGGGGGGCCACAACCACACCTTGTCATCGCACCCGTTTCTGTGACCCCTCTCCTCCCTCGACTGGGCATCACTCCCTACTGATCTCTCTAGGTCTGCTTTTAGCCCGCCAATTATTCTCTTCTTATCCTTATTTCTGCCTTCGCCGTTAGATTTTTTTTTTTTTTTGTATTTTTTTGTTTTGATTTTTTTTGTGATCTGGCTTTCCATAAATTCTGGCCAACATGCATGAGGAGTCCTTCTGAAAGGGTCCCGGCCTGGCTATTACTGTGGGGATTACTGGAACTGGGAAACTGCTGCTGTGGGTTGCCAGGTGTCTTTTGCTACCCAAGACCAAATTAAGTAGTTTCAGTACCCCATCATCAGACTGGCGAGACAAAATGGATTAAAATACATGTATTTCCTTCCATTCATCTGTATTAGTCATATCATATCATTTGTGTAAAAGGGATCGTTATCTTCTGTAAATTTTCTTTCAACACCAATTTTTTTTAATTTTCAGAATCTAATGGCATAGTTCACTACCAAATTTGCTCAATTTTGGTTTTTGAAAATATCGAGTGGCAATCCTGTCTCTGATTCGGCTTCTGTAGCAAGTAGCCTTTTTTAGTAGAGTTGCTTGTACCCACGCCCAACCCTTGTCTTTCCCCCCTGTCTTGTGACCGGCAAGATGGCCCAAAAAGTAACATCTTGGTGAAGTTATCAACGCCTGTAGACCCACTCAGTTACCGAAGTTCTTTGCAGGCGGAAATCAAGAAATATCAAAATAATTACGTCATTTACTGATAAAGGCTAAAAAGTAAAGAAACTGTTTTCTTCCATTTTTATCCAAAGATTAACGATTCTTACTCACTGAAAAACATTCACTCTCGGTTTGATAAAAATGGGATAAGGCTGAATAACTTATTCATGTCTCTGACTCATTCTTAATTATACGTATGGATTAGTCATTAAATTTCCTCGAACTATCATTGGATAGTTAATTTTAGGGAGGTAACTGTTACACGGTCGACTTGAAGATTTGACTGACTACTTCAAACAAAATTTCAACCACTCATAGGTGGTCAGCATACATCCTGGACAGTTGGGCAAAGAAATGTAAACCAGGAGTCTACCATCGGAAGTTTATCTTAAGGTTGAGGAAACACTTGTAAGTTGATTCTAAAATTATCTTATTTTTATATGTACGTTTATACACGCTCGTACGATCACGTACAATGCGTGTTTGTACCCTCATTTGTGCATATCAATATGAATTCCCTGCACCAGGGCTTCTCAAAGTAAAAGGTGGGCCCCCTCCGGGTAGGTCTCGTGTAGCTTATCGGGAGTCACAAAAAAAAAAGAATCTCTTGGTAATTTTTTAAAGGTAAATGTTGTTTTTTAAGTTTTAGTCTTTGTTTTGAAAATACATTTTTTCTTCATTATAGACACCGAAAAAATCACCTATTATAAATATGTGTTACATTCTTTTAAACATATTTGTCTGTATTTGTTTTTTTGTTTAGTTACTTTTATATTAAAGCTAAAGACACAAGTCTTAGTGCTTACTGGCTTTAGAACAGTGATTGAAGGGTCGAAAAAAACGTTTGCCTCATCAAAAGGGTTGCGAGTGGAAAAAAAATGAAGAGCGTTGCTCTACAAAACATTCATGCCTGTATATTATCATTATGAAAATGTTTTCAGGTCAGTTATGAAGATATTGGATATAAGTGATATTTATCATGATATTGGTGATGGTGTGATGAAGTTGATGATGATACTGATGGGTATATGGATAATGGTGACAGTGATTTTAATAATGATGGTTATGATGATAATGATCATGATGATCATGATCATGATGATCATGATGATGGCGATGATGATATTTATGATGGTGATGTAGTGTTTAGGGATAACGGTGTTGATTGTGTCGATATTGATAATGGTGATGGTGGTGGTGGTGATGGTGGTAGTGATGGTGGTGATGATTATAGAAATCATGTTATGACGCACCTAATATTTTCAACAAGATTTACCAGATATAGGCCAGCTATGCTTCCTGAAAATTAAAGAAAGGCTGTATTAGGCGGTTCGAGCTACTTTACATTGCATAGCCTTCTATTCCTGAGAAGAAGTGTGTTAAATAGACTTTCCTGCGATAGACCCGAGGTTTAATGTTGTTATTATTATCATTTATTTCGAGTTTAGAATTTTGTCAAGGTCACCTCTTCAAATTGACGACTCTCATATATTTTCAATGACTTGCATTTATCATCCAAATGGCAATTACTGAAAGCTATTTATAGTAAACGAATTCAAATAGTTATGTCCTAAATATCATATTTTATCCATTGCTGATAGGAAAATTAATCCGAAAACAGTCGTTGCTTGTAGCTATTTCTAAGAATTGCTGCTATTGAAATTCATGATGGCTTAATATCCATATTTTCTTGTTGAATGTCTTTGGCTAAAAGCGTACTAAATTAAGTTTTTTTTTTTATCACAAGCTGTCCCACTATCACAAAAAGAAAGAAATTAACTACTCGTAGCTCTTACTTGGGAGTTGTTATTTGACAATTGTGACATCTACTATTACGCATGAGTTATGTCCGTTACCAATCTGGTCGTGATAGCTAAGCAAATACACTAAATGTGCACACATACATACGAATATAAATGCGCTCTTGGTTGCTGTCGTAACTCATGCGTTATAATATCAAGTTTATGACTATTTATAGTCATGAACTTGGCTCTAATGCTGAAAAAGAATTTTAGTTTAGAAGTTTCGTTTATACAAAACAAACAGTCCTCCTAATCATCCGACGATTGTATGTACGTTTATACACGCTCGTACGATCACGTATAACGCGTGTTTGTACCCTCATTTGTGCATATCAATATGAATTCTCTGCACCAGGGCTTCTCGTAGTAAAAGGTGAGCCCCCTCCGGGTAGGTCTCGTGTAGCTTATCGGGAGTCACAAAAAAAGAATTTTAGTTTAAAAATTTCGTTTATACAAAACAAACAATCCTCCTAATCATCCTACGATGTCACGTTGAACTATTGGGAATGAGGTAAACTCAAGAGTAAAAGTATATGGGGACATTATCTATCAATTAATTAATTGACAAGTTAATTGATTTGTATGCTATGCATGATTTGGGAAGAGTTCCCTTCTTCAGCTCCGTGTGTGTACCTTTAAGTGGTTAAAAGATTAGGTTTCCATAGAAAACAAATTTAGCATCAAACGTTCCACTTTGAAAACAAAAGTGGAAATCAAAAATGAAAAATGAAAATCCACAGGAACCCATAGTGATGAGTCCGGGCTATTTTCTGTTTGCGAAGGAATATATGGTAATTTGGTTAGATCTTTTGTTAGAAGTAGTAGCAGCAGTTATAAGTATTTTATTTGTCGTTTTGGTCAAGGGTGATGAATATTCTCATTAAGTGGTTTTCATGGTTATTGGGAATCTAGGTTATGATTCAGTATTGAGCTACTTTGGTACTTGATAAGGTGATATAGAGACCTTGCATTGTATGTTAAAATGTAAATTTGCTCAGGGATGCCTAAGCTTACAAGATGGATATCAATGGTGGGATAGAACTAAAGGTGTATTTATAGTATGTCCATGCATACTGTGTGGGTTTTGCAATGATGGGGGTGAAGTATTGGGAATTATTTAGGAGTATTCCGGTGGTCTAGGCTATCCTTGTAATAATCAAGGAGCTGGGATATAAGTTAAAATGAGTCCTTGTTATGTATGATCGAGTATCAGTTAGAAAATGCATGTTCTGTAACCTTAATGGTTATTGTAGATATTTTGAAGAGTCGGAAAACAGGAAAGCTTTGAATAGTACAAGTAAAATGGACCATATATAGGTGCCAATTAGTAAGGGTCTCGGTGACTATATGTGACTTTCTCAATGTTTACTGTACATAAAGAAGGGTTAGGTATGGATAGGGTAAGATAAGTTTGAAATATTAGTTATATGAAGGCAGGGTCCAGATTGTATAGGTAGGGCTATTGTGGAGAATAAGAGTATACGTATATTGACGTATGTTGTTGTGTAGAGGTGTTATGGTGCATATTTATGGGCCAGGTGGAAGTATAGTATTGTGCAGATATAATCATAGTGAGTTGGTAAGCATAATTAAAAGGCAGGGTTATGCGGTTAGAGCTCGATGTGGTTGGGGTTGTTTAGTTTGGTTTTGAATCTTTTAGAAATTGAGTTTAAGTTCATAATTCCACATATCTCTTTGTAGTTCAAGAATTTTAGTCATGTCAGAAGGTGTATTTTTCCAATTTTTTCGATAATGGTAAATCTAGCCTCTGCGCCAAAATTCTGGCCGGGGATACGGATGTATTATTCTACTGGGAGTAGGTTGGGATGCTTGGGTATTTTAATTTTCCCTTATAGTTATTAAGTCTAATGTTGAATTGCTACTCCCAACCACCTATATATTGTAGTTTGTATTTAGTACATTCGAGGGGGCAAGTACAGTCCAGGCTTTACATCTTGCCAGATGCATAAAACGATGTATGAACGAAACAAGAAAATGTAGATAATGCTAATAATGAATAATTGTATCTTGAATCGTTAAAAGTCATTTAAAACCTGTGAAAATCCAAATAAATTTCATCGTTAATTACAATTGGACCAGAATAATTCTGGAGAATAACCTCTTGCTCAAGGAATTGGTGGTTTGTTAAAATCTCTATAATTATCTTGTTACTATTCGCTGAGGCCACTTTCACTGAACGTTTTAAACCCAAACACTAAATGCTTCGTTGAGTATGAAGAGATAGTATAGGGCATTAAAATACGTGAAAATTCGTTTGAATGTACATGTAATATACGTAGCGAAAAGAAAGCAGTATGATCGTACAGGTTTCTTTTGATAGTTCAGGAAAAGGGGAGGTAAGTCTGAAAGATCATTCTGATACATATAGGAGTAATGGTTGAAACTGTTAGGCTTTAGGAAACTTCCAAATCTGATTGGACAATTGCAAAGTAAATGGGCTGGTTATTTTCAGAAATTTACTGAAACAACATACGGCCAATGACTGACGAGTGCGAGATGCCCGAAATGTTTACATTCACTGGGTACATGTCATTGTAATTATTATATTCATGCATTGATAGCTCTATTTACTTCGTCAAATATTGAGCTCTACAACGGATAAAATCTCTTTTCATTTATTATGTTTGCTCTTTACAAATTTAGAAAATATATGTATAATGTACAAAATAAAAAATATATGTGTGCGCGCACGCATGTGTGTGTTTGGAGTGTATGAGAAGATCATCAAGTCTAATACATGGCTATATTCAGCATTTAGATCTGAAATTTTCTCTATATAATGTCTGATGTATATGATGAATATTTACCACATGATCAAATTCCATAAGGACATTATGTTGAAAAATGGTATACCCACCTTTTGCTATATTCACCTTAGCAGTTCCTGAGCTGAATTAAGCGAAACGATGTTATAAGATTGCCATAGAAAAACTCTATGCATTCAATCGATGTATCGTCAATACTCCAAGTATTGAGCATTGTCAGAAAAAAGATTTTTCGGTTCAATATATACAGCTTGTATATATTTTACCTTCATGAAACAATGACTTGTTGTTTTATATGCATACGACTAGATGTTTAAATTACCGATGAGCAATGACGCAGTATAAATAGTTTTCGTATCGGTTTTACGTCAATATTGTGTGCAGGGAGCGGTACCTCTTGAGTCAGTAGTTATTCTGGGACACAGAAACATGGATACTTATCCGAGAGTTGGGGCCAAATTTTTACGATGGCCAAAACTCCACAAAAAGAAAAAGTTGAGCAAAATTCAAAGCGAAGAAAATGTAAGTATTTATACAGGTAAATCAGGCCTTAAGGATAAAAGTGGTTTGAATGTTTATTTACAAAAAGGTCATTATTAGAATCGCGTTTTACAAATATCCTGATTCGTTATAGATGTTCGTGCACGCCTGCATGTGTGTGTATGTGTGTGTCTGTGTGTGTGTGTGTTGTAGTAAATTCACCTATTTGAATGAAAAAGACACAACTATCTTTTCAAGTCATTTGAATTGGAATATGATAAAACTTTTTTATGAAGTTGCTCGTCAAAGTTCTACACTACTGAATTCAGTGTGTCGACGGGGAAGGAAATTATGTTGCAAATGAATGTTTGTAGTGTAAAATAAATGTTTTGTTTGGGTTTTTTCCAGCATGAGGCTGGAATTTTATGGATATCTTCACTTTTTTTGCAAATGGCGACTGATTCTGGGTTACATATTGCTATTGTGAAGAATACTTTATTCTATAAACTGATTCTAACCTTTGTTTCCACTCTTTCTCTCTCTCTCTCTCTCTCTCTCTCTCTCTCTCTCTCTCTCTCTCTCTCTCTTCCTTGATCTTATTCGATGTGTGCAAAACTTTCCGGCGAAAACGAGTTTTTAACTGTGTATTCAATCTGTTGTTTTTTAAAAAAATAGAGTGCTGGGAACTTTTGCAAATACCTACATTGTTTACCGATTTTATTGATTTAAACTTCATTTTGGTTTGTGATTTATTTTGAAACCGTTTTCTCTGAGTTGAATATTTCAATCAAAACAAATTGTTCAAGTTCTATTTTTTCTTTGATCATTTATTCATTAAATAATTTATTTATTTCATTGTTCTACTTCCTTATCATCCTCAATCGACCATTGCAAGTCCTTTAATGGACATAAGGCATTTCCCAAAGGCAGCTATTTTTTCGATATCTAATTCTTAACTTTTTTCCAGAGACCTCTGAACCGTTCCCAGTGTATTAATGATCACAGATACTATCATATTCCCAAATTTGTGCGGTTTTCCGTATAAGTTATCCTATACCCGCTGTTCCCAAGGAATGCTACTTCAACAATCTTGAAGATTTTTCTTTTATGTGATTCTTTTTGTTTTGTTTTGTTTTATTTTTTGTTGTTGTTTTGTTTTATTTTGTTAGTTCATAATCACTGCGCCTTGTCTCTTATAATATATGTATTTGTATTCACGGAATTTTCACACCAAGAGTGTTGGTGTCTTTCACTGGATCAATTGACAGCGGGTCTTCCCAATAATTCAGGACTCTCCTCACTATCTCTGGCTTCTTCAACATTGTTGTCGTCTAGATGGCGTCAGTTCTTCCCCAGATTGCTAGTATCTTCAGAACTGTTCGCAGGGCTCTGACCACTACCAATGCTACTGTTGCCTTCATGTCCATCAACCTTTTCAGATTCTTTCAGCTCCGCCCTGTCGTCTCTCTGACATGCCCTTGACTTTTTTTTCAATACAACTAGACCATGATTATTACTCATCATAATTATTGTCGTTATTGTTATCATCAGATACGTTATATTAATAATGTATGAATTATACATATATCGACCGAATGATTTCGTTGATTGAATTCGGTTCAATTGTCCCTCTGTTTTTATTGAAGTTTTGTTGCTTTTCTCCAACAGATAACGATGGACGCTGAAGAGAAACCTATTCTAAAGTTTTTACGCGAAGATGTGATCGGCTCGGACTTGGTGGTCAACAGCCCTTATGGTCCCGTCAAAGGTAAGTCTTATCAAAATATATTCATGAATCATTAATAGAAACGGAAAAGAAATTCACTTCCTTGAAAATGCTCATTTCTTCTCCTTTTATACTAATACTTATATAATTTATTTTGTCAATCGAAGAATGGTTGAAGATAACGTATATGTAGATTATGTATGTGAAACTCTCCCGTAACTATTGTTCGTTAATCAAACTAGGATTGAGCCCGTTCCGAGGATAGATGTTTAGAGGAGGCTGGACTCCATGGTGTATGGAGCAGCCTGTCATAAGTGCCATTTAAAATGATATCCTGTCATTGTAAGAGCGATAATGAATAGAAAAAATATAAAGGAAAATCTATAATCTGTAATTTTTCATTTTTTTTTTTTACAACCTAGTGTGCAGACTACTAAACCTGGCGAATGTCAACTTTGCACAATAGCCAGTTGTCGAGTAATCGCAGTGCACACATGGGCACATAGATTCCTTCAATTGTATTCACGTATTAATGACCAAAACAAGTTTCTTTTTTTCGGGGTTGCCTGAACACGTCAATTGATAATTCAGATAATCCACGCTTTAGTTTTGAATCAAACAATGCCTTGGATTAGCTATAAAAACATCTGATTCTCTGGCCTGACGGGGATCGATCCCAGATCCTTGACGCTGGTAACTTAATGTTTGACTAGTGGTATTGCTCACTATTTCAGACAGAAGTGTTTTTCCTCCATTTGAAATAAGAGTCGTCAGATAACATCTCCGACCCGTGACCCTTCATGAACAAGAGATCTACTCCATAGTATTGGCGAAGTCTTTCTTGATAGAAGAAAATAAATTGTATTATATGTCATCTTGTATAGTTTGATATCAGATTTATTGTATGGCTTAACTGGGTATTTCCGGTGATCTGATTTTGATGCTGGTTGTTGGGTACGAGGAACACCTTTTTTTATGGGGAAGCCTCCTACCAAGATCACACAGGAAATTTGATCCCGTGTCACGAAGGAATGTTCAAGGGTGTTTTTTTGCACTGGTTTATTTTGGTTTATTTTTTTCTCGGTGTTGCCCGTTTTTTTCGTCAGGTTTTTTTTGTCCGGGTTTATTTACATCTCAAAACCGAAAATAACTTGTTCTTCCATCCACTTGAAGCGTCTCCTGGTTTACACTGAAATCATCGTCAGGGTTTTTGTGGTGGGAACTAATGAAAAAAAAAACGAACATCTTGGGGGAGCGGGGTCGGTAAAAAAAAAAAGAAAGAAAATATGACTTGATCTTTTTTTTTTCATTTTAGGATTGCGTAGTTAGAAATCATGGACGTAAGCTTTTGGTGAAGATGATCTTAAGTATGCGGGCATCGAGACGTTTCTCAAAAATAGGTTGATTTTATAATGCCACAACTTTTTAAATTTGGGGGTGGTGTCTGTCATGGATTGAGTTTGTATATTTCCTTATCTGCAAAGCCTACAATAAGTAAATGTTTTTCATATACAGGGTGAGTGAAAAGAAAATACCTGTTGGAAAGTTGTAATAACTTTATTATTAATAGATCAATTGCAGTCAAACCAGCTTTACTTCTGACCATATGATAGAAGAATTTGTCTGTTGAGTTGAAATTCAACGTGGGCACCGGCGTTGTCCACCAATTCCCGGTATGGCCTCGATATACCTTTACATGTATGTCGGCCACAACGTTTCAGATGCCCTCCTCCAGTTCATTCAGGGTTTGTGGTTTAGTGCAGTACACTTCCTCTTACGCCCACCCCCACAGGAAGAAGTGACAGGGCGTAAGGCCAGGACTTGGTGCATGCCATTCATCCTAATAGGAAATTAATTCTTACCCACCCTGAATTTATATTGCAGCTATTCTTACCCACACTAACACCATTCATTCAATTCCTTATTGTTTCCATGAACACCGGAGTCTTTACTTTGGCTCCGAATGATGATACTGATCGGGTTAATTACGATATCGACAAAAAAAAAAAAAAAAAAACAAGGCTGTAAATCATTAGAAATAATTGCTGGTTATATTTTTCAAAAGCTGCTCTAACATCTCCAGAAAGATTTTCTGTTACGAGTCTATTCAAGTATTTCATTTCATTAAAGGGGACTGTAATTTTAACTCCATTTTCAGATCCGTAGAAATAAAAACGTTTCTTGAAAGCTAATCGTATAAAGGTTACCTGTCAAAGTAGGAGACAGGTGCGAGAGGAAGCATGTCGGAATTCGTCAAAGAAATAGGCAGGGAATGAAGATTTGGAGCAGGGGGGGGTTAGCAAGAATGTTGTTCGGAGGTTCAAATGATAAGAGCTCCACTTCACCTGAAATGAATGTACTGAAGAAACCCTTAAAATTAGTAAGATACGTACACGTAACAGATAAGTAAAATTGTTCTTCAGCTTAGCATACAACGAGAGTTAGGTGCAAATGCTCTTACGGTTACAAACACGGAAAATGAAATTGGCGAGCCAAGTTCGAATTTTGGCTGAGGCTGTTTATGTTCACTCTACACTAATGCTCTTGTGAAAGGCATGAATTAACGTCTTCCTGTATTCTGTTCTGTTGCCAAATATCCTGACGAAACATCTTGTCACTGGCATACCATAATTGTTGATAGAGAAGAGATTTGTTGAGTGAGCGCTTGGGCAAAAAAAAAACTCAGCCATAACTATCTCACTCATCTGCACGGATGGTTGAGGCAAAAAGCTCTTGCTCTCAGTCAAACTTTACCAGAGTCAAGAAATTTGTATTCATATATGCAATCATAAACTTTGCACGTTTGACAGTAAAATACTCTCAACTTAAGAGATTTCATAATTCATTTCATTTAAAATACTCGTCTTGAATCATCTTACGACGTCACGTTATGCAAGTCAGTTATTTTCCGCTCAGAGATTTTGTATTATACATGAATATTCAATATCATTCCAGTTATCTAAAGTTGGATTCTAATGTCGTACGTTAATTTTCATTGTGGGGATCACGAGCTGTTATAGCATGGTCCTGTTTCGGGGATTATGAAAAACAGTACAGGCATTTAACCAGGACATTCCCTAGCTGTATTTTACTTAGAGATTTTGATTAATTCGGATAAAGCAGAAATAGGCCAGCCAATGCAGCCTAGTTGAGCGACTGTTCTATTCGCGCGAAGCAATATATAACTATGATATTTGAATATCTGCATTTTCAATTTTAAAGTACAATGTGCAATATAGAATTTGCACAGTTGAAAGATAGAACTTCCACAATTGGACAAAAACAAAAAATAAATTCAATATATTTTTGGACAAAAAAAATTCAATATATTTTTGGACAAAAAAAATTGAGAAAACGTGAATATTTTTTCATTTCAAAGGTTTGATAATTTACTGAAATTCACTAACTCTTGATGCTCATTCATGTTATAAAGATTTATTGTTTACACAGTGATTTGTTTTTATACATCCTTTAGGAAGTAGATCATATATTAGTCTGAAGGTTGTTTTTCAAGGTTTTATAAACGACTGGATGTTTAAAATTAGCGATTATAACTAATTATCACCTCAAATTGGAGTTATCATTTTAACTCAGTACTTAACCGGAGTATAGTATTGAAACTAAAATTATCACCACTGCATAAAGATCAAAAAGAAAACACAGTAGTTACTTAAATGTCAGACATATTTGTATGTTCAGTATAGCAAATGAAGAAATCTAATCACTTTGCAAGTAAAAAAAAAGGATATGTTTTAATATTTGTGTATTTTCTTGATCTGAGGCCCCGCACTACCGGATGGGTGGTCTTTACATAGAACGTCATGCAACATCTGATAATTCCGAGCAAATCATAAGTGATGAGTATTTCAATGCTGTACCGACCAAGATTATTGTGACTGCTTCGAGTACGTTATGTGCCTGGATCCTGTTCGTGCTCTCTCTCTCTCTCTCTCTCTCTCTCTCTCTCTCTCTCTCTCTCTCTCTCTCTCTCTCTCTCTCACTCTCTCTCTCTTAATTAAAAGCTCAAAATGTAGAGAAAAAAATGAGATTGAAGTCAGCTTTGATCTCCTCTCGTCTGATCCTACCAAACGTCAAATGCCACTTCGGCAAAATAATTCAGGCGTGCAGGAAAAAGTGAGTTATCTCTAAATTTCGCTGATTAGTATTTTCTTATCTTCATTATCCAATCTACCAACGAACCAGATAATTCAACCCCACCATAAGGAAACTGAACGGCGGAGGGTCTCTCAGTGTAACCTTAACCGCGAATAAAAGCCGGTTATCTATGGAATATGTCAAAGATCCAGTAAGATCCTTTGTCATCATATTTATTTTGAGAACGCTTGTGTTGACAAGAGCTGTGTTGTAAAGAAGAAAATGTATGCGAAAAGGGGCATCATATCGGTTTGTTTTTAGGGGGATTTTTTTTATTTCGAAGAATTCTTCGTGTTTTAGCGTTGATGTGTGGTTGACAAGTTGGTTTATCTTGCTGTCGCAGGTGATAGAAAAGTAGGAAATCTGATTCTAAACGTAGAGGAATATTTTCCTCAACTGCTTTTTCTTGTAATGCTGTCTAACGGGAATTTATCTTTAGAGAAGGATGAAACGCGTAGAAGACTCCAGCCTTGAAGGCCTTTCCTGACATTCAAAATAAGTACAAGATCATATTAACCTCTTTAAGGTTGCTAACACCGTATTATACCGATACGTTACACAATATACCCCCGCTATCCGAAAGTAGAGTGTTCCCCACCCCCCAAGAAAAAAACACTAAACGTTCCGTAAGCCGAAATAAAGTAAAGTGAAGAAATAATTACCGTTGAGGTATATTGGTAATTTTTTTTAACGTTCCTAGGAATATTTATTTCGCTACAAGATAGGTCGTGGTTCGGTTTTAACATGGTTAGCTCTGTTGGACCCCAACACTAGGATTATAAAGGGGAGACGCCTGTACTAGCTAATGACATGCGAGACGAGCTGGCTGACCATCATGTTACAATTGACGTTCAAATTACGCTAACGTCATCATCATCATCATCATCATCATCAGTCTTTTAACGTCAGTCGTTGGACATAGACCTTCCCCAGGATTCGCCACACTTCTCTATCATGGGCGTCGCAGAGCCAGTACTTTCTGAACTTGTCTAGCTCGTCTCTCCATCAAATATTCTGCCAGCCTCGGTTGCGCATGTGATCTCGGGGGATCCATGTCGTGAGTCGTGATAACGTACAGGGTGTCAATAAACGCCTTATCTATTTCTGTTTGAACAGAAATGAAAATTAGAGAAGACCTCATGGGCACTCTCTGCATTACACGTTTCTTATTCAACTCATATTTGTCATTCGAGGAAAGCCGAAGAACCATAAGGTATTTCTGACCACCAAATCTCACTTTACAACCGCTGTGTGTTGAAAAAGGAATACTTGTGGCAGGTGGGGTTTTCTATAAATAGTACAGTCATTGCAGGATATCTAGATTTTGTAAGGATCTTCTTGAAAACGGTGCAAATCTAATGGTGCAGGGATTATCACCACTTGACCTTTCTTCTCGGGTGGTCGTTATGTAGTCTTGACACCAAATAAAATACGGATTTCGAGGGGAGAAGTGAAGACAAGGGACGGTATTGAAAGTGTCACCCGGGGTCTCGAGCAAAGAAGAGGAAAAAGAAGAGACGATGAATGGAAAGTCATCAAAGTGTCACCTAAGAAAGCAAGAGTAAAAGACTATATTTCAGGGGGAGAAACGAAGAGTAATTGCAGGTTTATCAGTCGGTCGAAGGTCAGCTTGTCTCATTATTTACAAGTAAGCATATATACACGCGTATGTAAGCGTAAATATAATAAACATCTTGAAGGACTGTCTAGGAACGTGGTTGCTTTTTTAAACTAACTTATTCTTATAAACATCGCCTGTTAAAATTCAGAGTCTATGAACTTCGGTATAATAAGGCTTGAGTGATAAACTCCGGATATCTGTTACGTACAAGTGGATACCCGCTTAATGGGACCAGTAGCTATTTGGGCCATCCGCAAAAAAAGAACCAATTTTGTAATAATTCATTCAAACATATCATCTGTACTTCACTTGTTTATTCGGACCAGGCAGCAATACTATAGAATTAACATCTTTTGAAATAAAATTGGATGGATTTTCTAAAATTTTTTAGTACTCAAAACAAGGATTTCAAATACATTTCAATTCGTGACTATGCAAAACTTTGAATAGAAAGAATATGTACAAAAGGAAAAGGACTGGAGTTGATAAGGTTTTATGCGTATTGTTTCCCTTGAATTCCAAAATATGTGGTGTTTGGTGTATTGAGTTGTTCAGTTTATTAGAGCAGTCAGTTATTGGGTCCAAAATCGTCGGTAAAAGGTTCTATTTACTGGAATCCACTATCTATATATATAATGGGTCCCAGTATATATATATATATATATATATATATATATATATATATATATATATATATATATACACGCGTGTGTAATAACTGTGCTTGTAAGCTGTGCTATCACAAGTAGGAATGATGAAAATTTATTGAAACTTTATTTCACTAAACTGATTATGTGTAGAGAAAACAAAATATGTCTGCAGGGAAAAAGAACAATAATTGATCGTCGTATTTTTACGTCGGCTACATTTGAAGCCAGTTATACGTAGACAAGGTTTGTGTGTATATATATATATATATATATATATATATATATATATAAGATTTCGGTTAATCGAGGCGTCTGTTTATTTGAGTCATATCACAACACACAGTGTCACAATGAGAATGAAAACTGGGAAGATTGCAAATGCTTAACAAATTGTAACTGATGAAAAAAAAACATCGGAACTCTGAGTTAATGATGAGGGTAACCCATCCAAATTTCAACCAATGACGAACCAAAAAGCAATGAAACATGTAGATGGATTATGGCATTATTTTGTACAAGAAGGTAATGAAGACAGCCCGTCATCTTCACTAGGTACTTGTTCTGATTTTGTTCACATGCAGTTAATTAAGAGGTAAAGCCGGGGTACACTCGGCCGATCTTTTCAACGTCAATGAGCATCAAGAATCGAATGTAAATGTGTAAATAATTATGATACAATTCATCAAATTTCCGTACGTCTATCGGTCTGAAAATACGCACCTAAATATTAGTTATAAATCTAGATAATTATAAATGAAATCCAGATCATTCTGGATAATTTCATTAAATTCCGTAGTTTGGGGGGGGGGTTTTCTTTCGCAAGCTGGAAATCTTTCGCCTAGAGATTTTTTTTCTTCTTTTGCAATTAGGACCTTCGATTCGAGAGTCGTTTGTCATGAGAGGTACCAGGGTACTATTGTAATTGAATTTGTGCAAAATCACTTAATTGGAATTGATAGCTTGGAAACATATACTGTAGGGTTCCTTTGTTAGATTGAATTTATTCCTGAATTTTACCTGATTCAAGGTAATCAATTTTTCTAGGAATGGTTAAACGAAACTGTAAACATAGGTCTCTCCAGTTTTCAAGTTGGTCCGGCTGGCTAGCTACATTTACATGTATCACGTGTATAGGCTGCATCATTTGAGTTAGAGGGCTGAAATATCCAACATTTACTCTTTTCCATGTTTAAAAACTTTGTTTCTTTTAATCACCTGTAAAGAGTTCTGTTAGCAATGTAAGTTTATGCTGAATTGATCCCTCAATTTGTGCCACATTTGTTTGCTTGAAAATTCAGACTTTACTGTGATTACTGCCCGCTTGGAACTGAACCCTTTCTTTAATCATTAAGTCTAAGGCTTTGAATTTCCACCACCAAATTGTCCTGGGGGATACGCATGGATGAAGGCGTTGATTGAGCATATCTAGTTATCTGTCTGGTGGTCGTGTGTCTAATCAGTGGGTCGGGTACTGCAAAAGAAGTCATATATTTTAGTTCACTGGGGAAGGCAGGCAATCGATATTACTAGGAAGATTTAACTGTTAAGAGATACCCTCTTGCATGGGCAGCGGAATGATTATAAAGAGTTCGATTCGAAATTTTTCTGAAAGTTATCAGACAACTGAAGAAGACTGGAAAGTGCAACGATCAAACCAATGTGACTCTAACAACAAAGACGAAAAAGCCAGTGTATAAATAACTTCAGAAAATAAGTTTAGGCTGAGTTTGGTACAAGGTCACAATGGCGAGTACCATTTGAGAATCAATGTCTACACGGTTCTCTGCTAAATCATCTTGCTACCCATTAATTTACGGCATGACGATCAGATTCAGCTCTTAAATACCTGTGAACCAACATAGTTGGCCTTGTGCCTGACTTGGCTAAACTTTGTTTATATCTATAGGATGCATTACTTTTCATTTTCATGCTAGTAAAAACGCGAACGAGACATTGAATTACAAATGTCTGCGAGCATAAAACACTAGCAATCTCATACTTACTTTTATACCCATATGAATTTAGAGGATTCGTTCTGTGAGAGAGAGAGAGAGAGAGAGAGAGTGTGTGTGTGTGTGTGTGTTGCAAGGTTTATGTTTTTGTCGATGATATGCTTCGCTTCCGTTCGACACTGAGAATGTCAATTGTAATAGCGTTTATAATTGTTTTTGTTTTTTTCCCGTCATGCTTTAGTTTTTTACATCCGGCCTAGCACCATGCTCGTAATCTGTGGCATAACTCCAACCCCAATTCTCTCTCTCTCTCTCTCTCTCTCTCTCTCTCTCTCTCTCTCTCTCTCTCTCTCTCTCTCTCTCTCTCTCTCTCTCTCTCTCTCCCAACCTCATTCCTCTTCCCCACCCATGTTTGGACAAAGGCTGTTTTGCAACTGATAAGTGGTAAGTGCGAAATGAAGGAGAGAAAAAAAACAGAATTTCTTAACATTTGTTTAGACATAAGATAAATAGACGACTCTAAGAAAAGAAAAAAAAAAACTACGACAAGGACATCTGCTCCTGGCTGAGTTACAGCCAAGTGTCCCCAAAAATGCACTTTATCTGAGTTTAGGAACATTGCTTCATTTATCAAGTGCTGCTATTATTATTATTATTATTATTAGTAGTAGTAGTAGTAGTAGTAGTAGTAGTAGTAGTAGTAGTAATAATAATAATAATAGTAATAATTATGATAATTATAACGTGTGTGTGTGAGAGTCAGACGACTGTGGCTTTATTTGATGATGGTGTCAGGGGTCAGTTTATCTCCACCGCCATTAACCGATGTTCAAAAGCAGAAAATGGCGGTTTTAAGCCCAATTCCCATTGCAGACACACTTGCTTGAGCATTGGTTCCACGAAAACAAATTCTTTGATAAAAGAAAAATCGCCTTGTGACCAACTTGTCTGTACCGATAAGATATAAGTAAAATAGAAGCAGTGAAGATTAAATACTCAAGTCAGTTCAGCGACTCAGTGAAAACCTGATCAGTTAAAACATGGAAGACCGGGTTGAGTGATCAATGAATTGGTTACTTCTCTCCGGTTTTGTAAAACAGACATCACTAAAAAGTTTGAATTTCCATCAACCCCTAAAAACAAGCGGGGAAAAAACTACACGATTTAGCATAGACACACATTGCAAATTAAACCCACCTCATCCCTCACACATAAAACCTCATGGGGGGGGGGGTAAAAAAACAAAACAAAAAAGCTTTTGCAGTCATAATTAGGTGTAAAATTGAAAAAAAAAACTAATTCAACAGTTTTGGTGACAGCTTTAGTTTACGGTCTCTAATGATAGATTTACCTTTACTTGATTCCAAATACTATGTTCTTTCTTTTTATATAGTGTCTTACTTTTTTACAGTGTTTTAGTTTACTCTATATCTCGTTTTTTTTTTTCTTTTCTTCTTTTGTTTAACGAGTACTACACACCAACCTTTGCAAAGTACAAGCGTAGTATGAACTGCTAAAATCTCAACATTACATATCCCTGTAGATATCAAACAGCTTCCAATACTAACCATTATCAATGCTTGACTAGTTTTCACTTTTTATCTCAATCTTGGTTGCTCTCCATTGCGACTGTCAGTCAACGAATGGTGCACGGAGATGGATAATAAGATTTTGGCGGGACATGAAGTCTCCTTTTAACCATAGGAAAGTCGTTTTCATACGGAAACAGCTCTACCGACTGCTACATAAGGCTAATGAAGAATAAGATCTAACCCTTCAACTTATATTCAATTTTTCATTGATCGATGGTACAATTATTCATTACTGTTATTTCGTTCACTAATATATGTAGGTATATTATCTTAATTTTCTTGTTATATAATGAATCATTATTAGCTGTTTTCGTTTAGTTATTATTATATCTTAATTTTACTTCCTTGTTATCGCAATCACTCGAAACGTTTGTGTAAACAGCCCAGATCGGAAATAAGCCCTAGACGAGACTCGAATTCGCGTGAAATAAATTAAGCTCCAATACTTTATATCAACAAAGGATTCTTTCTTTTGTTATGTTTTTATTTTAGCCGGAAAGGTTGTCCTTTCCATGTGGAGGTTCACTTTTCAATTTTTCTCTCAACTCAGTCAACTTTGTCAAGGAAGGGGGACAGTCTTAGATTGGCGACGCAAGGCGTTCTACATTGTGTCGTCTGTCTGACGCACTCCTATGAACTCTTTCCGAGTGTCATCTTGTGTATCAGAACAATATGAATGACGCTTTTGACGCCAGATCTGTAAACACAACAATAATTGAGTGCATAAAACATTCATTTTTCATTTTCCACTCAAAAACATTACAATATTGAAAGGAAAAGTTCTTAGGGTCTGTCTACATCAGACCACTCAATAATAATTTTTTTAAAAAGCATTATCGAGTGAATTGAGAATATTTTGCTATCAAAGGCAACGAATCTCCATGAAATCCCCAAAAGAAGAAGAAATCAAGCGAAGAATCACTCAAGGATGGCAAGCTTTCGGTAGAGCAAGCTGAACCTTCAAAATCAAGAAAATCCCATTAGTCCTCAAAAGAAGAGTATACAACCAATGCATCCTCCCAATAGTCACATATGGAACTGAAACATGGAACTTAACTAAGAGACAGACCTGCAGACTGAGAAGCATGCAACGTGTACATGACAGAATCAAGGTGAACTTCACCTGGAGAGATCACAAAACAATATAGTATATCAGGGAGAAAACAGGATTCCGATAAATCATAGAATCCATTAGAAAACTCAAATGGCAATGGGCTGGTCATGCTGCAAGATTGGTAGGCAACCGCTGGAAATCACGACTCACAACATCAAGGCCGGCAGAATACTAGATGGAGAGACGAACTAGACAAATTCAGAAAGTATTGGCTCCACGACGCCAACGATAGAGATGTATGTCGAATCCTGGGGAAAGTCCATGTTCAACGGCAGACGTTACTAGGATGATGATGATGATGATGGTGGTGGTGGTGGTGATGATGAGAAGTAAATCTCAACAATTCAATAAAACAGGGCGTATAATGATTTTATTATAGGAGTTACACGACAATTTGGCCTGTCGTTTCTATGCGATGGCGTCTCTTCAACCGTACAAATTTCAATATTGTTCAAAGCACACAGAGGATTCTTGAATAATTATTTATATGTACATTTATTTCATTTATTTGATTGTTCTATACTCTGTTTATTTTCATTTTTTTTTTTTGTTTGTTTCTATATCCATGTAGTTGCACACACACATAACGGTCCCTATATGCGATGGTGGATAAATAAGTCCATAGCTTAACACGTTGTTATAAGAGTAATTTTGATCTGAAAATTTCACTCTAAGATATTCAATCTATGTGGTTAATATCCACCGCTGACTAGGAAGAAAATTATGTCAGGAAATAAATATTGAGCCATTGATTTTGAAAGGTACCTAAGTTTATAGATATGTTATAGATATGTTATATACGTTCACACGTATATCCCATATATATATATATATATATATATATATATATATATATATATATATATATATATATATATATATATATATATATATATATATATATACATATGTATGTATGTATATACCAAGAAGATTGCAACTGACGAAGAAATCCCCGAAACAGTAACATGGTAAACAATTAATAATCCCTACAAGAGAAAATTTACACATAGCATAATAATAAAGTATATGTAGAAAAAGGAGAAAAAAAATGCTGAAGAAAATCATATTAATCACATTGACAGATATTGGTAAATAAGTTACTGAAAAGTTTTTTCTTGTTTAGTATTCAAAGCTGTAAAGCATTCTGGACTATATACATATTTATACAAAGAAATGGATGTATATGATCCGACAGAATGATTATAAATTGCGCTATATTATGAAGAAACTCTTATTTGAAATGATCTCCCGTCATTACGCGGTCAATGTATCACCAGGCCAAGGTAGCTTGAATAGCATAAACAATTAGAGAAAATGGAGCTGCTGCATGAATCGATATATACATATGTGTGTGTGTGTGTGTGTTTGTGTGTGTGTGTGTGTGTGTGTGTGTGCTCATAGTGCAAAGACACTGACGAGAATAATCACTGTTAATAATCTTATTAATCGATTACTATTTCCATATCCTCTGTTGTCAAAGCCCTTTCTCTTTACCCAATGTAGGAACTAACAGTTCCCCGCGGGCGTGTAATTTCCCCTACTTATATCAAAGTGTTACTCGAGTACCGTGATCTGGGATTTTTGGTGCTGTTATTTTTAGCTTGGAAATTTCGAATCCAGCTAAGAGACTGAAAAGAAAATAACTGAAATACTGTATTCTGAATAATGAATAGATAGAAGAATATTGCAGCATAAGCGACATCAGGGAAATCGCAAAGAATGCCCGTTGGGCTATCCAGAAAAAAAGCCCTGAGCGAATAAAAATTGGCCTGGAGCCAATTGGGACCTTTCTACTCAACCGACATCTGCATTGACTGCGATAGATAGATGGATAACGCTGAAGATATTGACTGACGAAGTGATATGTACATTAAATTTACTTGTATTTATCTCATATGCCTTGGGGTAAATAGAGATAAATGTGAAAAGCTATTGCGAAAAATTGTAAAAGCCGCTTTATTCAAATGCGTTTGACTTAATGCCAATGCCGTAGGCCATTTTGATAAACGCCATCTTGGTTTTAAGCCGCCATTTTCGTTACAAATGTTCTTCTTAATTGAGTGTAAATAAGAACGTTTGTATCCTTTCCATTAACAATCCAAACAGTGACAAAACATGGGTCTGATTAGTCACACAATAAAAAAAATCGTCATTTGACCCACATCTTTTGGCAACAAGCTGTGTTGAGGGGTGATCAATGAAGAATATGAAAAGGGGTGATCAATGAATAGGTTACTGCTATTGCCTTTAGCTGGTCAGTGATCACCAAAAAAAGTCTCAATTTGAAAAAAAAAGACTAGTATGCCAGAAACTAAGGGAGCACTTAAGCATAGGCGTGTTGCAGATTGAAGCCCTTCCCTTGAGAGCCTATCTAGTGGGGGGATTTTTTCAAGTTCTTTCTAGGCATCAGCCCCATAACTATTTGGTGCGGCCTGTACGTGTGATGAACACATACATAGCCAGCCAGGCCAGCTTAAAAACTGAAGAAACCTATTTCAACAATTTTGGTTGTCGGAATCTACTATTTCCCAGTTTCTTAGCGTGATAGTTGAGATATCATGGTGTGTGTGTGTGTGTGTGTGTGTGGAACAATTTGAAGACAAAAACATATTTCTAGATGATAGTAATCGATTGACAATCAAAATTTGATGATATCCTTGGTAGTCTGATGTTTATTCACATAAATCACGCATGATTTGGAGATTTTCAGAATTCAAAATTTAACCCGAAGAATATCGTTGAAAAAAATTCGTTATATTCGACGCCAATTAAATCTATAACAACACTGGGCGTATTTTAATTCCTTTGAAATTCTATTTTTCAGTTATCTATTGTGATTATACAGCTTCAGGAAGGTGAGATTTTCTTTCATTTCATTTGTTAATTCAATTTTGAACATATTCAATTCAAGTGTTGCGCCTTTGAAATTGTAAGTTTTTTTTCTGCAGGCAGATACGGACTATCAAGTTACGTATAATAATTCGTTTTTATTAATGATAATACGAAAGACTATATAACAACGGTAAACATCTAATCAAAATATCCGTCATTTGGAGCAATAACCTTTTTCCAACTATCCTCTAATGATTATATGCTATAAAAAATAATGTGGGATGAATATGGAGGATATCATATCCGAATTCATTAAGCTTAGACACTGTCAGCTGAAACCGCCTGGGAGCATTTCATTCAGTTTATATGGAATCCATTTCCCCAATTTTTTAGAAATTTTTCTTATGTTATGTGATAAATTGATACAGTCTTAGTTGGAGTCCTAACGAAAGTTCCCGAACCGTTGTTCGTGGGTTGTTGGCCATTGCTATCGACAATTATTCATCATTAAGAACAGGTTTAGGACCCCCTCGAGCTTTATCATTGGGATTCGTATTTCCGCACCAATACCTATTGGAACAATGCGGAAACAGTATGCAACGTAATGATGTCAACGAAGTCTTTGCTGTGGACCCTATCAGCAGCTTGAGCAGCATTATATTCAAATTTGAAATCGTACTTGAAAATTAATCTGACATCTTCGGTAGGCACTATTGCTGTAAGGGGCTCACTCCCCTCCACACACGCACACACACACACACACACACACACACAATAAGAACAAATTATACTTCTTTTTACATTGAATATGGAAAAACGTAATCACATCTATGAATATTTCACCTCTAACAGTATTCGTTATGGTATAAAAAAAGAAGGTATTTTCTGTGTAACAACACCTTTATTCTTGTCAAAATTTTAATATACAATATTTCATTCATTAATGATTGACTAAATATCCAATGAGGAATTGATTCAGGCATTAAAAAATAAACGCTCAGTTATTATTATGTAACTATTCTGTATTTACGCGAGCTTTACGAAAAACACGCATTAAAAAAGACTTGTTCTATGTTATATGACAACTAAATTTATCTCTTCATAGCACAGTCTGTGGACAAAATTGGACATCTCACAATTCTTTCCACGGATTTTCGTTGTGTTACTTTCGATCTAATCTGATATTATCTACTCTTCAGATCCATGAAGTACATAGAAAAATTTATCGACAATTATATAAGGCCGTACTATGGAAACACACACACCACAACTAGTATTGTGTCACGACAAACGACGAAGTATCGTGACGAAGCCAGGTAAGTCTCATTATTGATATCTGTTATCCTTATTCACTTATTCTTATTATTTGTACTAGTGTTTTCACACCTGTTGTGACTGGCGGCTTGCACTGAGGATCAAGTGAGTCTCTTCAATACTCCAGGTCTCTCCACAGTATTCTAGCTGTTTTAAACGGTGCTCTTGTCCGGATAGTCTCGGCCTTCCCCTGGGTTCCTAGTACCTCGAGACTTTTCCCTGTACTCAAATCACAATTGATACTACTGTCAACTTCATGTTCCACATAATTTTCCGGGATTTAGAGAGGTATATGTATTCGTCCGTGATCGTCTATTCGTCTATCTGTCTCCAATTGTACCCAATGAATTTCGATTGAATTTTGTGGAAGGGTGCATAGTGGTGTAAGGGAGAGTTGGTTAAATTTTGCGGCGGAATCAGAAATTTGAGATTTATTTTACAGGGTTTTCTTTTCCACATATTTATGCATACGTTCATTACTTTTCACACGATATCTTCGAAAGTTCTCGAAGAGTTACAATGAAATTTTGTGAAAGGATGGGCAAAAGGCTAAAGAAAAAGTGATCAAATTTTGGAGCGGATCTGTGTGCAGTTACCTCCCCTAATTCTCAATTACATGTCCACACTACATGATATCGCCAAAATTTCATGTCTGTCTACGTGTTAACCCCAAAAGTTATCAATTGATTTCAATTAAATTTTTTTTTGGGGGGGGGTGACAGTAGACGACCGAAGAAATGATTTAATTTTAATGTGTGGTGGGAAGGTCCATTCACAATTACCTCCCTTGGCAATGGCGTTGGCTGAGATATGCGTTCTAGTTCGATTCTTGTTTGAACAATTGTTTTCCTATGTCTTTTCCGTCTCACTCGAAATACTGTTACGGCAAAATTCATTGAGCATTTTTTAAAGCACCTATGATTTTATTTTCTCTTTCAGACAAATAATTAAACAATGTGTGAATGCTTCTGATGAAGATGTTGTGATATTTACGGGTAGCGGATGCACGGGGGCAATCCACAAACTTATTGGGGGGCTTGACATACAGAAAGAAGAACACGAAAAAACGGTGAGTTATCTGCCCTTGAGTTTCTGATGTACCATTTGTTGGAGATATCTATCGACAAAACTGTCTTTCACCATGTAAAATCCGCATTTTTCCCGGAAATTTGAGCAAACAAAAATCCAGCTGCGCGTTATCTATGGAAACATAATTGTTATATATATTAGTATATATAACTATGTACACGGGATAATGCATTTTTCATTCGAAATTGAATCTCAATCAGGAGTAGCGTATTATGCATGGTGAAATACGGCATTTACTCTGCCTTTCTGTCATCAAATCATATATATGGATTGGTAGTTTGTTTTTTTTTCTTTCAATCTCACGCCAGTTGCCTGGTGGTTACCGCTGCAGTTTGAGTGACAGTAAGTCTCCTCCTCATTATTATTATTATTATTATTATTATTATTATTATTATTATTAAACTACGTACAAGAAATGATGGATAACGCTCTAGCACACCACGAGAGTAAATAGACGATAAGGCTAGAAACTCACGAACCAGATGGCTTGAATAACAATTTCGGGCAAACTGGTTCGTATTAACCATAAAGTCTTGGATAATTGTTTACCATGGATTTAAAAAAAAAACACACCACGTTTTTCGTATCATTAATTTATAAATTTCAAGTTATATTTCGTTTTCCTTGACAGAACACACATTCCATTTTTTCAACTTTTTGAAAAATCTTCTTTTTTCTAAATAAGCACCACGTTATAGGAACTTTGATGTGTGGACATTCTAATTCTATTCCATTTTTCTTCAACGTACCATTAACGTTTTGATAGTTGTTTTAACATTTGAATTTTCACTGACGAAGATATACATAATATTGAAATTATTATTATTATTATTATTATTATTTGGAATCTCACACCAGTTGCCTGGTGGTAACCGCTGGAGTCTGAGTGACAGCAAGTCTCCTCAAGTCTCCAGCCCTCCTCTCCTAGTACTAGCAGGTCGCAGTAATTCTGCGATTTACAGTTTCACACCGGTTGCCCAGTGGTTATCGCTGAGGGCTGAGTGACAATATTATTATTATTATTATTATTATTATTTTGCAATCTCACACCAGTTGCCTGGTGGTTACCGCTGGAGTTTGAGTGACAGCAAGTCTCTTCAAGTCTCCAGCACTTCTCTCCTAGTTCTCATAAGCCACGTTATTATTATTATTATTTTTTTTTTTTTTTTTTTTTTTTCTAATAGGTTGTTTTATTCGGTCCATATGAACATCATTCCAATAGTCTGCCCTGGCAAGAGCTTGGAATCGAGGTAAGATTTTTTTCTCTCTCTTTTTGGTGTCCTTTATTATTGCCCTCTTTCTCTCTCTCTCTCTCTCTCTCTCTCTCTCTCTCTCTCTCTCTCTCTCACCACTGTTCATTTTAGGGAGATACGTCAAAAATTTACAATGATATCTCAACTTATTTCAGAGCCGACGAATTCTGGAAAAGGTCAATGGTCAACTTGATGAAGAAAATCTTGAACTTGTTTTGAAAGTAAGTTATTTCAACTCTTTTCTAAAGCGAAAGTATTGATAGAGAAAATTAACATTGAAAATATTCTAAGAGTTTCTGTTTCAAGAGGTACATTGCTAAAATTTTCTCATGGCATTGATAATTATTTAATTCTCTCTGTTACTATCATCTGATTCCATTATATTTGCTTTGTTACGGTGGCACAGCAAAATATGGTATTGCAACATTTTTGTTAGTGTAATACCATTCATCATCATCATCAGTCTTTTAACGTCCGTCGTTGGACATAGACCTTCCCTAGCATTTGCCACACGTCTCTATCATGGGTGTCGCGGAGCCAGTACTTTCTGAACTTGTCCAGCTCGTCTCTCCATCTAATATTCTACCGGCCTCGCTTGCGCATATGATCTCTTGGGATCCATGTTGTGAGTCGTGATGTCCATTGGTTGTCCGCCATTCTTGCAACATGGCCAGCCCACTGCCATTTTTCAAAGATTCTATGATGTCTCTGACTCTCGTCTTTTCTCGGATGTACTGTGCTGTCTTGTGGTCTCTCCATGTGGGGCCCAGCATAATTCTTTCATGTGCACGTTGTGTGGTTCTCAATTTGCAGAAAATGCTCTTAATTTAGAGAATAAAACAATTGTCCCAATTTGCGACCTTGTAATTAGTGTTCCACACTGATCTACCAAATTTGTATTTTTATCTTTTTTCTCATTTCTTTTTCTTCTTCGTCTTCTTTGCAGTCCTACAGCGAGCGGGGATACCGAATAATCACGACATTTTCGGCAGCCAGTAATGTCACAGGAATTATGACTGATACAGAAAGTGTCACTAAACTTGTACACAAATACAAAGGATACTCAATTTGGGACTACGCCTCGGCAGGTTTGTCATTCACATTTTGTCTTTCACCTTTTGTCTTTCACCTTTTGTCTTTCACCTTTTGTCAATAAAATGTAATATTGTTCACAGTAACCTTGAGGCTATCATATTAACCATCATTCTAAGACAGGGTTGAATCATTCGTTAGTCATAGACCCCCCCCCCCCCCGATAATGTTGAAGTGCCGAGTTCCCTGTGAATTATATGATCATGACACATTTGAATTAACAGAAACGATACATGTGGTGTTTGTTCATCAGCCGGAGTAGGTAAATTGACAGTGAAATTAGATTGAACATCTACAGGTTCTCGTTCAATCCCAGGTTATCTACATCTACAATCGGATAATATTTATGAATACAAATACAATTATATGTGAATGATATTTAAGAAGGTTGATTCACTGAATCTTCCAATGAACAGGATGTGAGTAAACCAAAATGGTTCATGTGATATTGCTATTAGCCAAATTAGAGCTCAGTGTGGTAATCGTCATCACAAATTAAGCTCAAAGTGACCGATCCTACTGAACTTCCTGCAAACAGACAAACAGCCAGAAAGACGGGTGTTGTATGATTACTGGCAACACCCTAATGGAGATAAGTTTGAAAATCCAACATTTATTTTCTCCATCTTTGTTATTTTATTGACCTTTGATAAAGTGGTTGACATGAATTTTTGTTGCAAGATCCAATTCATTGCCAGCCAAGTGTGATCAAAGCACCAGAATGAAATTTATTATTTGGTCAAATATATGGGGTCCGAATTCCATCAATTTCATATCCACGGCCATAAAATACTTACCGAGATCATCGCTTTATCAATCTCGATTAAGTGAATACTCTGATATAGAAAGATATATATTCATATTCATGATAACAAACATTCTCACAAACGCACACGCACACATACGCATAAGGTTGAAAAAAAAGGGAGAGATAATGTTGATATCGCCGGACCATTTCGTTCCAGGCCAAAGAGAGTCATTTTAATAGCAACTCATTGGATAATAAGGATTAGTTTGTACGTTCAGTATTATTAATTTCTTCAAAGGGTTTTTTGCACTATCAAACTCCTTGATAATGTCGTTCACACGACGTTTCAGTCAATTCATTCTTTGGCCTTCTTCCCGTGTAATCTATAATATCATTAAGGAAAGAGATCCTCCTTTTCTGGTCTCTTTCCCCGATAGTGTATATGCAGTGCAATAAATGGTGTAATTATTATTGAACTAGCATATGCCTGCCAAAAATGACACGGTTATCTATGTGTAGACCGACACGAAGGAGCCCAAAGCTGATTTGATAGGTAATTCATTTTTAATAATTAAAGTATCCTAATTTCAAGTCTTCTTCATGTCTCAGGTCAGTATTAAAACATTGAACATTACTTACAGTCGCTCATACACTCTTATTTTAGTTTTAGTTTCAAACGACAAGTTTCTCTGTAACGTATTGTCCATTGTTGCCACAGCAGACTTTCAATTCATTGAAACCCTTCAATTGTTTTTAAACTGTGTTATTCTTTCATATAGACCTATCCATTATAACTTTGGGGTTATAACATGACATGGATATGACGGACAACCAAACGAGCATACAATTAAGCAGCACACTATATCATGAAGAGAACGGGAGTCCGAGACGTCATAGAATCTATTAGAAAACTTAAATGACAATGGGCAGGCCATGTTGCAAGAATGACTGACAACCGATGGACATCACGACTCACAACATGGATCCCCAGAAATCACATGCAAAGCCGAGACAGAATACAAGATGGAGAGGTGAACTAGACAAATTCAGAAAATACTGGCTCCGTGATGCTCTTGATAGAAAATTGTGGCGAATCCTCGGGAAAGTCTATGTCCAACG
Source organism: Thysanoteuthis rhombus (assembly GCA_963457665.1). Lineage (NCBI taxonomy): Eukaryota > Metazoa > Mollusca > Cephalopoda > Oegopsida > Thysanoteuthidae > Thysanoteuthis > Thysanoteuthis major. Next base: position 15,885,772 of record OY735222.1, read on the forward strand.
ACGGACTTGAAAAAACTGATGACGATGATCATGATGGTGATGATGAATTCGAATAAATTGCTTTTAAATAGACAGATTTTACAAACGTTCCTGTTAACTTTGAATATTTTTGTTCGATCGATAACGTTTTTTACTTCACAGATATTATATAATTTCCCTTGTTAGAATTACAGACAGTATCAATATCAATTTCTATTTTTGTTTCAATTTCAGGGCCTTATCTGAAGATTGACATGAATCCGTCGAAAGAAGCGTGAGTGTATTTTGTAATTAAATAATTTGTAAACACTATTTTAGCGGCGTAAAACTGTCACCAATTACTTGTTTGAAATGTAAGCCTCCTTGGGGATTTGTACTTGCATTTGGAATCGTGTTGCCTGGAGGAACGCACGCCTGCGCTCGAAAACCGATCGGTTGATAGATAAGATAAAACAGAAGCTATACGGCAAAGAGCTCTGACTGACTCCATCATCAATATATATATATATATATATATATATATATATATATATATATATATATATATAATTATCGTGTCATCCATAGACAGCTGTTTCGTTGTATTACAACTCTTCAGTGTGACTATAGACTATCCATTACCCCATCCAGTACCACGAGGTAGGATTGAAACCTTCGCTTCAGACCCTGAGGCCGATATCACACCTCTGCGCCGCGGAACTGGGTGATCAGTATAGATGGATTTAAGCGATATATTCATTTACGCATAAATTCCCCATCCACCAGAGTGCTCTATTCCTATGGAAGAGCATTGCATAAGCTTACAATGAATGAGTTACCTCACTTTAAGAGTGCTCAACTCTGAATAGAGGAGCGTTAATTATTGTGTCATCCACAGACAGCTGTTTCGTGTATATATATATATATATTTATATATATATATATATATATATATATATATATATATATATATATATATATATATATATGTGTGTGTGTGTGTGTGTATGTGTGTGTGTGTGTGTGTGTGTGTGTGTGTGTAAACATCTGCTTATACGTAAATGAGTGTTGGCTCTCCATTGAAGATCGATTCCAATCCATTAGTTAAAGTCTAGCTTTCTAACCACTGCTCCGTGGCAATACGATGTGTATGTGTCGTGCGTGCGTATGTGTGTGAATCTTAGTTTGTGTGTGCCTGTATGTGTAACATATCAAATATTTGTTTTATACAACCGATTCTACATAAGTACATACTTACTCAGCTTCAGAAGCGCTTCTTTAAAGAGAGCCTTAATCAGCTGATAAATCTGATGTCAGGCACAGTTTCTGGTCTGAAACACAATTACCATAAAGCCAGTGTAATTCATGACGACATCATCCCAAATGTGTTGGTTCTATATCAAATGTCGTTTTTTTTTTTGCCCAATCGTGGAGCCTCTAAAAATGTTCTTTCTTTCTGATATTGTCACAACAATTATACTTTTTTGTTTCACAAATTCATGTTATTCTATTGTAAATTAAATGAACTTTCCATCATTGTTTTCGTTTCGTTATGTCAGTGCCAAAGATGCTGTGATGTTGAGTCCGCACAAATTTATCGGAGGACCCGGAACACCAGGTATGTCGTTTCTATTTAAATCGATAGTTTCAAATTGAGAAATGAAATATTCAAACTCCTGGGGGTTGATACGATCCCAAGTATATAGATACAGATCTATTTCTAGACTTTATCGGATAGAATAGCCGAAGGGGACCAATCGGCGGGTGTGGGAGTTACATATGCCAGCGTCTATGGTCAGTATTCGAGCATGGACTTCGATTTTTGTTTTTCATGGTGAAGCAGGTCATCCCTACTGAGAAGATTGGCGCAGCATAATCTTCCTAATCCTGTTTCCTCTGCATTTGACTATGTGATGCGCTGTTGAGCTTGGTAAATATCGAGGGACCATCTTATGGTTGATATAGCTGTGTACTTTACAGTAGTGCCAATGGTTGGTGTTCGAGCCCTAGTGAGATTCGGGATTAGGAATGCAGAATCTTAAGGCTCCTCAGGTGGAAGATTGACGCACTGGAGTAATGGCTACCCAATTTAACTACTCTTGACCTTGTACCATACTTAGCTAAGTTCGTTAAATATATTTTCATTAAATTTTCTTTGGTTTATTTTCTGATTTTCTATTCTCCTCGCTAAAACGTCTCCCTGTGATTGATTTTAGGTCTGCTGATTGCCAAAAAGAAAATGTTCAGGAATGAGGTTCCTACCAACGTCGGAGGTGGAACCGTCTTGTATGTAAGTATTTCTTTCACTAGACCGCCATCAGAATCGTAAACTCTCACTTTATCTGTTATTCTGTGACAAGATATTGGGGCTTATCCTCAACAGGGGTTTGTTTCTATGAAATTCATGTACAATGGGAAAGGCTGAGAGCATCTTTTGACTCTGGACTTGAAAAATATTCGTTGGTACATTAAGAAGTTGTTTAATCATAAAAAGGACTTATTTTACATAACAAATTTCTACATCATCTTCTATCTTGTCCATGCACTTGGTCCCGTGGTAGATATTGACCATATCAATCGAAGATTTCAGGTCAATATTCAGCTGATAACTACGTGTCCGGCTACGGACTGTTTGAACCACACTCGTACTATCTATCGATCTATCTATCTTATTAGATGGACCTCTCTATCTCAATGTGTTAATATCTATCTATGTTCATATCTATCTATATATCTATCTTATAAGCTTAATCGTTGGAGTGACCTGAAAAAAAAAACTGGATTCAACCAATGCATGAAACACATACGAACATATTGGGACCAATGTTACGACAAGCTGCTCCGACACTCAGATTGTTCGTTTTTTTCCAGGTGACCCGAGACAGCCATTTGTATGTAAATGATATAGAGAGTCGAGAAGAGGGTGGCACACCTGCTATCATAGAATCTATCAGGGCTGGTATGGTCTTCAAACTGAAAGAGGTAAGAAGAACGGATTATCCTTGTGGTCTACATTTGTTCTGATTTGAATTTTCGGTAAAATATGAGTGAGATAGGATAGATCGGTTATGGTATTATTTTTTCATTCTAACTTAGTATCCGTTGAAATAACTATGATTATTTACGTATGGATGAATTATACAAATATATATATTTAAGCATGAATTTGATAATTTATATATTGCCAACAAAAAATGCGTACATCAGACGAATTCATATTTCTATCGATTTTCTACAAATCTTCGTATTTTCTGCTTTTAATAACTTGAAAAAAATAGGCAATATAATTTGTTAAAAACGAACTTTTTTGACATAAGAAAATTATCAGTTTACTCATGAAAAATCAAAGAAGTTGTGAAATCGTTTTCCGTGTTACTACCCAAAAATCAGCAGCAGCGGCAGTAGTAGTAGTAGTGGTAGAGACGTAAACGCGAACACACAGATACAGTAATTTCTAACTTCATCCGTCCTTTCTTTCTGATTATTTTAGCGTCGCATAACCCTACCGACAATTTTTTAAAAAGTTATATAGACTCTTATATCATGAGATTTACTTATATATTTATTAGGAAATTGGAACAGACCTGATTGAAAGAAGAGATGAAGAATTATGCCGGTGAGTAGATTAAGTAGTTTTTTGGTTTGTTTTTTTGTTTTCGTTTTTGTTTTCTTTCGTATGAAATGATTTCGTTTTATCTACTTGTCTATCAATACACCTTCTCCACAACTATCCGGTTCTCTTTTACTTATCTCTTCCAGTCTGTTCTTATCTCTTAACCTATCCCAATGTTCCCATTTTTCTGACTTTCTTACTCCTCGTCTATCCATCTATCTATCTCAGTCTGTTCATACCTATCTGTCTGTCTGTCTGTCTGCACATAGATATGTATCGGTATAAATCTGATCACATCTATCCATCCATTTTTTTTTTTTACCCTGCCTTGTGAATGACCCTTTCTTTTATTCTCTCTTTATTAGACGGGCCTTCGAAACATTCCGCAAAAATCGTTACCTATTCTTGTTGGGAAGCTGTAAAAGCAAACGACTTCCGATATTCTCTTTCATCATCCGGGTACCCGTCGAGGGAAAATTCTTACATCATAATTTTGTATCTGTTTTACTCAACGACCTCTTCGGCATCCAAGCACGAGGTGGTTGCGCATGCGCGGGACCTTACGCACAGGTAAGAACGCAACGAACTCCCCTTTTCTCCCATTCCTTCGATTAAGATACCTTAGACACACAGGATCACGGTTATAGAAATGCCCGAGTGAAAATGCAACCGTAGCTTTTAAAGCAACAACAATTGAGATGAAAGTAAGTAGCAGCAAAAATAAATAATAATAATGAAATAAAATACTTCATCTGATCTAATAAATAAAAATAAGATTAGAATTGGATAACTAATACTGAACTACCTGTTGATAACATGGCGTTGATGCGGTCGGGATAAGGAATGAGTTTGAGGGACTGATTTGAACTCGCGCTTGCCACTGGTATCCAGTAACTCAGTGGTAAGACCGGCTGCACGTCAAGCGAGCCACTTTCCGGTATAAAGGGTCGTGAGTTCAGTTCTCTCCTGGAACATTCTTTATTCCAGTCTGCGTGGTTACTTCATTCACTCACTGCCGAGAGGAACTCAGTCTTGAGTTTAGTTGCGATATCGAACCAAACAAGGTTAGTCAGACAATAGAGATGGACCTCAGTCTGGACAACAGAAAGTGAAACAGCATCACCAGATCATATATGGTGGGGTGCCTTGGGTGCCGCGTGTATTGCAACGTGAGGAACGAGTTATGAATGACTTACGACAGTATTTCATAGACTATATCATTTTCTACACCAGGCCATATACAATGAAGAACTAGAAAAAATGCTATTAACAGTCGCAAGCGATATTTGAACACTCACTCCTTACCACCTCCAGTGGATGTTTAAATTCACCAAATTTAGCGCAATACCACATTTATAGAGCTTTAAGCGTGAAATGAACCTACTGTGAAAATCAACTTGGTTCAGTGGTTAATATTTTAGTCCAAAATATTAACCACTGAACCAAGTTGATTGCTCCGTTTATGGATAATCGCTAAATAAGCCATTAGTTTGGGAGCCAGTCTTTTGGTCAGGTTCTAAGTTTCATCAACTGTCCAGGAAGGCATTGCTTATAGATACTTCTATTCAGAACTAATGGGATTGTTTTTTGCTCTTGAATGTTGAGCTTGTTCTGCCGAAAGTTTCCTAGCCTAGAGAGATTAACGCGCACAGGAGATAACCATGTTTGGCATCACCTGGATTGATCATGAGACAGCACAATTAGAGAAAGAACAGGAGTCAGAGATATTGCAGAAACCATAGGAAAACCCAAATGGCCATGGGCTGGTCATTTATGTTGTAAGAATGTCAGACGACGGCTGGACACGACTTACAGAGATCGTATGCGAAACTGCACCCGAAAGAAAATAACATAGTGTAACAACTTAGACAGGTTCAGGAGATATTGGCCTGTTGACACCTGCAAAAATTGTCCTCAAAACTGTCAACATAGGTTTCTTCAGCTTTTAAGTTTGGCTGGCTGGCTGATGACTATGTATGTATGCTTCATACGTACAGACAGCATCAGTGGAGCGAGAGGGCTGAGAATTTGAATATTTACCACTTGTTATGTTTAGAAAAGAAACTTTTGGGGTTTTTTCAAATCACCCCAAATAGGTTCTGTTGGAGATTTCAATTTGCAATGTAAGTTTATGCTAAATTATCCTCTTAGCTTGTGTCCGACAACATTCACGCTTGCTTTCAGAAAATTCTTATTCATTGATCACCCCCTTTTTCCAATTTTTCAATTGATCACCCCCAACGCGGCATGTTGCCAGAATACGTTGCTAATGTAACCCGTTTGCGTTATTTCTAATATTTTTAATAGCTCTATTTGCTTTATTGATAGAGATTCTAATATCTGTTTTTCTTTTGTTTCTGTCTTTCAGGATCTTCTTGGAATCTCTGAAAGTTTGGCCAGTTGCTTCATCTCTTTCTTGAATAACAAAAACGAGTAAGTAGCAATTATCATTCTGTAAATCGCCCTTGACACTTCCCGACTCAATGACTTGACAGTTTGATGACCTGGATCTTACTGTTTCACCTTTCTTATTCCTCTTTGCAAAGGAGAAAGATTACATTAATACTGTCGTCTTTGAAATTCCTACGAAGAGAAATCTATAGGGGGTGTTTATTTCTGCTCTGCCCCTTCTGATAACGATTTAATTGGTTATTTTATAAAATTGATTAATTATAAAACTGTGATGGAAGGACTCGTTTTCTCAACTCGACCAGCGATCGAGGAAGCTTAGAAACTGTCATGCCCGATTTGACTCGACTGAATCAAGTAGTCGAGTTAAATTTCACAGACTATACCTAACCCCTGATCCTAAACTGTCTAATTAGTTATCACGAACCTCTGTATAAAAGCTATATTTTCTCTTTGCATTCCATTGCTTTGTGTAGAATCAGAGAGGCTGCCTTTTCTACAGTATCTTCCCTCTCTTTTAGTTTTATCGTGTTTCCATTAACTATGTTCTTTGGTCTTCGAATTAAATTTTTTGGATACACGAAAGAGAAGTAGCTTGTTCCAATTTTTATATCTTTTGCTCAATGTTATCAGTCAGTTATTGTCACCTAAAAGATCACAATCAGAAGCTTCCTCTGTATTTGTAAATAATACATAGAAAGACGTGTAAGTTGAGATCTTACTTTCTAGTAAATAAAAACTCATAATAAACATGTGTTTATTTCTACACGTGGTTATCCCAACCTACTATTCCTGCGGTGAGCGTAACACTTCTCACACTTTCCCCGAACGCATTTGGTGGGTCTGTCTCAAGTTACCTTACTACCCTCTGCTCTATTAATAATTATGCTGAGATAGCAAAAATGCATGAAATCCAATGACGGTTAATAGATTCGATGCCAAAAGTTTGTCAAGGTTAAGAAATACTTATTGTATTCGATATTCAGTCACAGACAATTGATTTGTCTTGCTGCTTTTATGCTTTTTAGTGTTTTTGATACCCAGGCAAAATCAACCAGGTCTTTCAAATTTCCGAAATATATTTCTTTCTTTTCAGTTGTCAATCATGGAGAGCCATGGAAGTGATGAAGTAAGTATTCTATTTCATTTCTTTTATCCGTCTCTTTTTTTCTTTTTTCTTCTTTCCTTCTTTTCTCCCTTCTGTGTTTAATTAAAATTTTTGGACATTTTTGTAAATTGATAATGAAGAAAAAAAAATAATGATAATAAACACATATATTTGTAAGTTGTGCAAATTATTTTATTCCTCGAAGAATCTAGCACGAACTTCATTTGCATTCCTCAAAAAAAAAAGTATGATTGGTCAATGGTTTAAACCAAGGGTCGTCAAAATACGGTCCTCGGTTTCCTATCATCCTGCCCGCCTTATTTCCGTGAATATATGACGTTGAACTCAATTTTTTTGGTTCGTTTGTTTTTCCTTTTCTATCTTTACTTGACGAACACCACAATCAAGTATCGAAAAATAGCACAAAAGACCCATTTTTTCAGCTGCCTTAAAGCGAATCAATGTTTTATTACTGAGAAATATTTTTGTTTTCATAGCATTGTATGATCATTGTTTATTTTTTTTTAAATCTCATTGGCCTGCAAGACATGAAAACATTTTACGCCAGCCTGTCACCAAAAACGGTTGCCGTCTCTTGGTAAAAACCAATACCATATGAAAGGGAAACAACTTATGCACAGAATGGTTTCGTTTCATTTCAAGTTTTCATCTCATTTAATCATTCATTTCGGTAAGCACCCAGGTATTATGACCGAGGAAAAGGCTCTATCGCCAATTTATGATCTCACAAACATGAGTATAGTATTGCGTATTCAGCACCTCTACAAGTGACCCTAGAAGGATTCTTGAAACCGAGAGACCTATTTCCATGCACATGCCTGACTTGTATTTTATCCTTAGGATGTGTCCCACGTTCCTAACATGAATGACTTTATATATTCTTTTGATTTTCAGACCTGGCTTTACCCGTATCAACCTACCATTCTTCTATGACGATCTCACAATTGATTACATTCTCAAGGCACTTGAGATGGTAGCCGAACACGGTTGGAAGTTACTTCCCTTGGTAAGTTATCTTTCATTATCAGTAGATTGGACTTCTTAAATGGTAACAGGTAGTGAAATATCATTATAAAAAAAAAGTATAAGCGGTCAATGGTTTAAACCAAGGGTCGGCAGTTGAGAAAGCTAGCAAGACAGATAGACAGATTTGAACGAACTAAGATAGATAAAACTTATTAAACGGTGATAGAATTCATTTTTTTTTCCATGAAGTGTTCATATAAAAAATTTTCATGAGAAAACTTCCCTGTATAACTACGTATTTATGCAAGTGTGAAACATATAGCCAGTTGATTTTACGAATTTTGGCTTTAACGAACTCGTGGATCCAATCCTAACTGACTTCGGGTTCACCAAATGAAGTTCGATAAATGTGGCGTACACTTTGACCATAACGAACTTTCGGCACAATAGCGTTTTCAAACGACACGAAACTCAGATATGATATAAATATAGCACCTGACACCATTCACAACTCTGCACACACACACGTGCATGGGCGAGCCTTTGGTATCGTGCTTACCATAGAGAGTATGATGAGACAATCCTTTATTTTTAGGCGAGGTAAGATTAAACTGGTTATCAAATCACCAAATTCTAAGTAAAAATGCTGTTCACACGTTTTTTGTAAGTGCCATTTCACCACAGATTTCGAAAATACTCGACTAATTCTGACAGCACAACACAGTATCTTATAAGAATAATATAATAATATTTATGTTCATTCATTTATTTATTCATTATAAGATTAGTACCCATCAAAAATGACGGTTGTTCATGCATTGATCAGCACTTTCGCCAGGGATCATGCACTCTGCCTAGTTTGAAAGAGTCTCTCCAAGGTCTTTTGACTGGTATCATAGTGTAGTATCTGTGTGCTCACTGAACAATGTATATACTAGAGTGACATTACAATTCAGAAGACTATGTTTTATACAAATGAGATTTATTTGTTTTTTTTTTTTCGTTGTTTCGCCAGTCTTATAGTTGTTAATAGGAGAAATCAGGGTAGGTCTGGGTTGTACGATCGGTCAGCAAGCAGGGAGGTATCAGATAACACTCTGGTTTTTGGACTGAACCAGGAAATAGATCTTTAGATGTTTAATGAATAGCTGTGTTTCTAGACGAAAGTGTCAATGTGAGATTAAGGAGTGGTGTTATTCGAGTAAAAGAGTGAACTGAAAATATTGAGGTCAAATAATTTCATTCTAGATGGAGAGGTCCTTAATTACAGATGAGTGAGTGCGTATGTATATATATGTGTGTGTGTGTGTGCGAGCGCGCGCGTATATATATATATATATATATATATATATATATATATATATATATATATGTATCTATATATATATATATATATATATATATATATATATATATATATATATATATATATATATATTACCAAAGTGCAAATCATTAATTCAATACCTGAAGCAGAAGTGTGATGGGTTTATTTCATAAAGTGTCCGATACATTCAACATTAACTCAAGTTAAAGTAGACATTTACGTATTGTGAAATGATTTTAGTTATCACTGTATTTCATAAGTAGAATGTCGAAAGTTTTCCACCCAGAAAATAGACCCCCCAAATGACGAAGCCATTTTTACCAATTATCTAAGTAAAAATAATCTTACTCCTTACATCTTACATTTATTGGACTCCTCTTATGGAATACTCGTATATATATATAAGTGTGTATGTGTGTGAGTAAATATATACATATATATATATATATATATATGTGTGTGTGTGTGTGTGTGTGTGTGTGTGTGTGTGTGTATTCATATGTATGTATGCATCTATCTATCTATCTATCTACATATATACACATATATGAATAAATGCTAATATATCTGTTTATGTATATATACATGTATATTTATCGATAAATGTAATTTTTTATTTACATATATATATATATATATATATATATATATATACATGTATATATATATATGTGTGTGTGTATATATACATAATTATAAATTGCATTATACTATATGTATAATTGTTTATTTTATTCACGTTGTCTAGTCCAAGTGATACATTAGCTATATAACAAGTGAAGATAATTTCAAAAAAGATTTTCAGTATAATATAACGCAATTCGTAATCATCCTGTCGGATCATATATATCCATTTCTAGTATATATATATATATATATATATATATATATATATATATATATATATATATATATATATATATATATATGAATGATCTATTGCGTTTTTATATGCATGGATTATTCTACCAAATGTTTTCCTTCGTTTAACTGTAATTAAAACCTCCGTCTGCTTTATGATTATATTTCTTTGATAATTTTTTTGTGTCTCGACACCAGCACTAACAGGTCACTCTCACTTTTTACAGTATCTTTGTGATCCAATCAATGGTTCGTACACCCTCAAGAAATTCGAGAAACATTATGGCAGTACGTTTTTCAGTTTGCACGACCTCAGATTCAGAGATGGAAAATTTGTAAATACCAACCCACGACAGGCTCAGCCAAAACTGGATTGCTCTTTGTTGGTCAGTTTTTATCTGTTTCTATTTCCTGTTTTCTTGGCTAATTTTATAAATTGTACAAGTACGTAATTTATAATCCGATATTCAGAAAACCGAGAAGCTTCAAAAACCGAAATGTATAGATATTCTGTAGGAAAATGTCCAGTTTTTTTAAGCTCTTTTCTTTGAAGAATAAAAAAAGTGTTATAGTATGTTTTTTTTATTACTTAAAAATGAAAAGTACGTTAATATTTTTATGGTCTATCTTCCACTCATTTCATTTAAAACTGTAGAAATAAACTGTAATATCATTTATAGCTTTGGTTTTTCTGTCTCAGTGTTGATATTCACATGATTCACTACAGAGACGTTGCTTATACTATCTCTCATAAATCTGAAGAAAAACGAATCCCAGAAAGTGTCTTATTCCAAAGCTTTCGAAACAGATTGTGTTAACTGTATTATAAATTTACCCAATTATCACTCATGACTTTCTTCGTTTTCTATCGGAATTCCTTTAGACGTAGTATTGTTAATTTCTATTTTGGGACTAACCTCTTTGACTTTCCTGCCTCAATTGAAACGTTTCAGTCGGTGTGTTTTACGACCTTCCCCAATGATTTGTTTTTGTTTTTGTTTTTTTCAATTTCCTCAATTTATTTTCAACGAATTTCTTTTCTTATCCTTTCAGGACATTCTCCATGAAGCCTATCATTTTGTCCAAGACGCTGAACGAGAATTGAAGGTAAATATTTGATAACTAGCATAATACCCGTCGAAAACGACGGAATTTTTTCGTGTTATCTATGGATGGTTGAATATTTTGGAATATTTCTTTTTTTTTTCAATATGGTTTCCAGTCACAAAAGTCTCACTCTCCCCGTAAAACGAGTTTCTTTCCTGCTAAATTTACTCACAGACACAGCAAACTAAGTATATTTTAGTAAGTTTGTTGTGTCTGTGTGTCAGCTACAGCTGTCAGTCACACTCTGGATGCTGGCCACACAGTTACATATTTCCCCATTTATCAGCTTCTGAGACACGATGCAAATACAACTTCTTGTCTTTACATGTATAGATACAAAATTTTAAAACACACAGTCGCACACCTATATAAATATAAAATGAGTAAAGATTTTTCATTGCTTCATTACAGATTATACATTCTATTTTACTTGTAAAAGATTTTCATATGCACCCTTTTTTTTCAACTGAAACAGAATGTACAACCTCTGATGAACCATTGAAAAAATCTTTACTCATTTTATTACCGCTGTATTGATGGTATTTCCTCAACTGAGATCTACTTTTATATATATATATATATATATATATATATATATATATATATATATATATATATATATATATATATATATATGCTTCCAATCCAAATACTCATCTCGTTTATTCTCGGTCAATTCGCTTCTTTCAACGCGACTGTTATGTATTGAGAAATGGATATATGTGATCCGACAGGATGAATTAAAAATTTTGCTATATTATGTATTTATTTAAAATGATCACCCGTCGTTACGTGGTTAATATATCTTTCAATTTAGACAACGTTAATAGAATAAACAATAAAATATTCTATTTACGTTGTCTTAATTGGGACAATCTTCTTTGCCTTTCAAATTTACGAATCTTTTTTAATTCTAATTTTGTTTTCTTTCATTCTGTCGGATCATATATATCCATTTATTTATACATAACTGACGCGTTGAAAGGAGCCAAGAGAAAAGAATTTGGGTCTTTGCATTACCGGTGGCTGTTTAGCTCTCAGGTGTGTAATATATACATATATATATATATATATATATATATGTGTGTGTGTGTGTGTGTGTGTGTGTGTGTGTGTGTGTGTATATATATGTATATATATGTATATATGTATATATATATGTATATATATATATATATATATATATATATATATATATATATATATATATGCGATTGTGTTGCACATGGAATGACTGATTATGAATAAGGAAAGAAAATACTACTTCTAAGAATGTAATGTCATGTAATTCAATCCATTTGATTCTATGATTTTCTCTCGGGTGTGTAAATGAAAACATATTGAATCTTTATAAAAACATTCAACTAGAGACGGAATACACTTTTAAAAACTTTTTTTTCTTCTTGGAAATTTTGCACACATCTAATAAAATCTAATCACAGATTTTTTTTTATTCTGCTTTTTTTCTTCCTTATTTTGTGTCGGTTTAATTAAATATAGCAGCCGACTGGTAATACGACGAAAAGGCGTTTGCAACCGTGAATCGATAGCTTTTCCTCGTATATTTCAACATTTGAGCAATTTTTTTATTATGTAAAGGCGTTCATATATTTCTACGGTTTATGTCCACCATTGTTAATTTGAATTTTCTTTTTTTCTACTCATTTTGCAGCAATCACCAGAAGAGATTGAAAACACCATTGAAAACATGATTCCAGAAAACAAGCGCAAATTGCGGTGGTTCTACACCAGCGCCGAGGCACTACAACAGCTGAAGAAAAAGGGTTATCGGCGGGCGGATTCCACTTCCGGAATGGCGAAATGTGCCTCTCCGTTCGTTCCCCGCCAATCAACGCGGCGAATGACAATGGATGCCAAGTACCGCGAAGAAATGAAAGCCTTTTTGCAAATGAGCACAGAATGCAACACAAGTTGTTGCCCGTTTTGCCCGGCAAACCCCGACTCGCACAAGTGTGACGGTATGGCCTGTACCAACAACAACGACGTCAGCTCTGACGAAAAAAGAGACTCGAGTCCGGAACCGGCGGAGCAGGCCCAAGATCTCGACAAAGACGATGACACAGAGGTTTTCTCGAAAGAAAGCTATGATCTGGATAAAAGCAACGAGTATATGGGAACGGGCTACGAACAGCAAAATGGTAATCATCAAGAAACACTCGATTTGAACGGACAGGCGTTGGACAGAAATGAAGAAGACGACCAGAAGGACTCGGAGAGCGAACCGAACCAGAAAAATAATGTACATGAGAACGGACAAGAGGATGTAGACTCTCTGTGGCAGGTGCCACGCCCTGCTCCTCGCTCAGATCAACAAAGAAAGAAAAGAAATAAGAATAAGAAGGATAAGATACAACCATTCTACGGAGACTTGGTAGAAAATCAGAAAAACTTACCCAACAATGAAGACAGAACAGAGGAAAATATTGTTACTGATTCAATAAAGATTTAATAAAAAGAAAGCAATTGATGTTTTCTATTCTTTTTTTTTTTTACTATCTTGTCTTTGTTCCTTGTTGTGCCATACAGTGCCGTACTTGTGCATAAAATGGTTGATTCCTTGAATCCGTGCGTAAAATGGAGATAGCCCTTCTTAGCCTCGAAATGAACTGGTGATTATCTTCCTTTTTGAAATTGAGCACAAATGAAATAAATAAAAACATTTCACGTTTCACACACTCGATGTTGAAAACGGCTCACTGGAAAAATAGATAGAAACAACTTTATTTTCGTATATGTTTTAAGCGATTGCCCATTCAAAGTTAAAAGAAAAAACAGCGCACGATTATAAATAATTTAATTTATTCAAAGCAATAACAAATCTGGTTAACTCCAAGGGGGAGATGATCCATTTTAAGGCTGGCAAGAGTTATCTCGATTCTATGCATGGATTCTGGAAATCTACACATGAACTAAATAAACTGCACCCGCGAGGATCAAAGAAAAAAGACGACGTATTTGTTGAACCTTCTGGCTATTATTTCGGGTCTCATCAAGTCTACAATCAGCACTGCTTTCGTGATAGGTTATTGTTATTTGCCACTTAATGAAATTAAATAAACGACTCCTGGGTTCGGATCAAGCCAGTCACTAGAAAATGAATGTATACACAAAAAGTGAAAAAAGTCTAGAACCCATCGTTAATCTCTTGCATACAACTTATGTACACCATTGACTCGTGAAGCAATGAAAACCAATGGAGCGTCCGCTATGAAGTTTAAACGCCATTATGGCCAGATCACGTGACCTTTAGTAGAAGATAATATTAGGTAATATATATTTTTAGACGAGGAATATCTTATGAAGGGATACCTTTCTATCAAGTTCCCAGTAAATCTGACTTGAAACAGCTGAGAAACAATATGAGGACAGATCGACCGACGGACTGACACAGCCTCATATAAAGAGGCGAGGACGCCTCTAAAAGTTGTTAGGACCCTAATATCATAGTTTCATTCTATTAATTTCTCGCGTACTGTGATAGATTAATAAAATTTGTAATGGTGATCATTGAATACCAATATTGATTAATTAATTTCGGCTTGAATTTCTTAGATGAAATATTGATATTATGCTTTGATTTATTTGGACTGTTGTCGTTATCTTGATTGTTTGGGGTTATTTTTTATATTCACAACGTTTCGACCGTTGTTCTTTCTTGTCCGAACTATATCTATACATGGGACCTTTGAAAAAAAAAAAAGATTTCCTGTTTCGCCTATAATCTCTGTACAAGACGAAATTTTGTATAATTTTGCATTCCTGTTAGAAGATACTTTTCCGGGATCAGTTAAACTCCTAGTTTGACATGATACATTTGCTTTGGCTAACAAAAACTTCTGTTAAGTGCCACAATTTTTTTGTTCTAAGTGTGTCGCCAAGGCAAAAAGTTGGAAAGCCCTGATATGTACAATGATTGAAAGACTTCATTAAAAGAAAAAAGCAATATTGGAATTGCTTTGTTGTACAGTGATCTTTCTTGAACAATGCCAGATTAACTATACTAGCAGTAACCGTGGGAATTCTGCAGTTATTTTGAAAGTTAAAAGATGTTTGGGCGTTTTGTCAGATGTATAGAGGATGACGTGTTCTCCAGTGCAGCACTGATAAAGATTGCATTATCGAGTTGAAAGATTTTAATTCTGCAGAATATTAGGAAAGAACATCTTTGAAGATAATAATTTTTGTGATACACTTGTCACCTCTTCTACCTTGTGAGTCGTTATCCATTATGCTTTATCTTTAGGTCAAGAAGCGAATGCGCTCTAGAAAGAGCTACGTTTAATTGTCCATGAGAATACTGGTTCACGAAAAAAAAATCCAACTCTCCCAAATGTTGGTCCTTAGGACTTGTTTATGGTTATTGAACATTATTATCTTATAGGAAACTGATCTTTTTCTAAAATGAACAGTAAATTGGCTTCACTTGGGTAGATTCGTTGAATTGAAACCTTTGATCTTGATTATTAGTCAACTCTGCTTCTATGCAGTTATTGTTAAAATTGGTAATTACCAACCTTGTACCGTTGCATAAACCACGGTGGAGGGATATGTTCCGTAACAGCTAGAGTATAGCGCCACGCTTCAAATTTGATTTATGCGGTGACATTCCATGTGGAGTAAGTGAATGCAAAAATTCAGGATAATAGTTATTTTCGTCTCTTCCTTCTTTAATCATATCAGCACTTGGAGAAGTTACTATTAAGTTATCTCCGGTACGCCTTAATTATTAATGAGTCATTGTTGTTCAGTGTTGGGATAATTCGTGGTGCATCATCATCCAACGTTGCCCTGGAGAAAACCACCATCGAATAATCAACTATATTCTGATTTGGAGCATCAATTAATTCAGAATCGCCTTTTGCTACGAGTCTTTTATTCCTAAGCTCAAAGTAGAAGTGCAACGAATTCTTGTTGATCTTCTCTTGGGTGCAAATTTGGAACAAGCCTATGCTGTTTGAATAGAGACCAGAAGCCAGATCTCTCTTATTACAAGATTCAATTATTGCAGTTTCATTACTTCGTTGTACCACTGGTAATACTTGATAGAAATCTACACCTTGTAAATTACTTTCCTTCCAAATGCAGTGTGGATACCGGTAACATCCCCCAAGCATCGGTCAATGGCATTGAGAGCATATACTGGAACCATTAATGCTTCATTGATAATGAAAATGATTTGATTCCTGATGAAAATCGCGTAATCTGAAGTGGGGAATATGTTGCAAACGCCTGTTTTAATTATTGGCAATGGTTGTTTGAATAAACAAAGTACCATTTTGCCCCCTGACAAGCAGTGTGACAACAAATTCAATCCAGGTTGCACAAGAAATCGCAAGGTGCATTACTCTTACATAGTCGCAAAGGAGATTGAAATTGAATGCTGTACCGGAGTCAATAGGTGTGTCAACATAGAAACAACTTGGTTGCGAGGTATCACCGGGGCAAACTTGCATAACAGCGTTTATAATTTCAGTCACTATGTCTGTCTCACCATAGATTAATTGATCAATATCGGTGATAACTGGTATTTGTAAGTTACTTATGTCTCCATTTCAAAGTGGTTGAGGTAAACCAACTGTTGTACAACTATTTTAGTCGTGAATATCAATTATTACATGTAAGGCTCCATTTTTCAACACATCTCGATCTTCTTCTTGGTAATTTTCAATCCCTGCATTTTGAAAATTTTTCCAGAATTGCATTGGTTGACTGACAATAAGTGCATATTGTTGCAGACATTGTGCGTATATGCCTCTCTTAGTGTATTTTTATACACAGCCACATCGCTTAATAAATGATGGATTTTGCAAGCATATTTGAATGTGTTTGCAAGAATTCCATCAAGAGTTTTTGAATAACCAAAATTCGTAGCACCAGGAATGTGAAGGTGTAGGAGTCGCGAATAAAACATCTCTGAGTCTCTAACGCCAAGTGTTTACCCTTTACAGATTGATTCAAGAGATCATCTTGGCGGAACTGCCCACTTTCTTTCGCTTTCACGTTGATATGATAGATAGAAAAGGCAGAATACAGAAATTGGCGAGCATTTGGATCTTCATAGTCAAGTTTGAACCATGCAATTAGACAATTAGACATGTATCGCGCGCCTGAATTCTTTCGAGTGCATGTTTAGCCATATCAGCTGGAAAACACCAGAGGTAAACGTACAGTTGGCTTGTGTTTGGCGTAAGATTATTCATGCATTCTATAACCAGATAAACGCCACATGGTATCTGGAGGTGAAGCATAACGACCAGATAGATATGTGGTTATCTCGTCCGCTCGACTTTCAAGGTTTTTTTATCTTCTCTTCTATTAACATCGCGAATTTCAACATTTGCACTGCCATGGCCTCTGTCGACGTAATTAAATATATGCTTGATGCTTCTGATCAAAGAACGTATCTCAATGTTAATGTGCGCTGCATACTTCAGTGAAAAGGTATTTGTTGAACGGTACAACAAATCTGTTATCTCCTTCAAAGCGTCCGTCTCTCACTTCCGAACCATCACAGTTTCGACGATAACCTGGATACCCATTGATATTAAGTGTCGTTTCTTCACGAAATTGTTTCTTTTGAACATTCTCTGTTCTTCATGAATACAGAATTAGCATCGAAGGTGCCTCAAGGTCGGTGTATCCTAAACTGTTTGACGTATCGATGAAGCTCGTGATTTTTAACTGAATTCGAAATTTCAGCAGAAACAAGGTTATCAACAGCTCTCAATTTATCCTCTGCTCAAAGAAAGGGTCATCCATTATGGAGTAAAATTCAATCGCTTTCTCTTGGTTATAATAGTTACATATTCAAAAAATGAAAAAAAATTCAGGTTGAAAAGAAGATTAGAGTCAATCAGTCGAACTACGCGAAAAATGTCTATTCATAATAAATTATCGATTGGTCGAATTTCTAACTGACTTTAACCATTTTGATGCACTTTTATCCGAAAAAATAAACTTTGATTTGGCCACATTGATTCAATAGATTGTTCATGTCACTATAACAAAGTTATCGTTCAATCCTGTTATTCTCCCCCTTCCTTTCTTTTTATGTAATGTCTTTTTTTCTATTTTGAAAAGAGCATTGTTCGAAAAACAAGGATTGAAAATCCCCCCCCTAGAAATTTCTCATCAAAATAAACTAAATATTTACATTTCATATCAAACAATAAAATTATTATTATACGTTGATTTAGAGATGCGTACCACCACCAAAACTATTAGAGAAATCAACAAGAATTACATCGTTCGAACATGTTTTTTATTTAAAACAATGTAAATTGACCCCCCCCCACCTTTCAACGCTAAAACCTAAAACAAACAGATTTTTTCTCAAAAGTGAATTATTTCCAACGGTAATATAAGTATCATGAATTTAAAACAGAAAATTATAAGTGAAGATATAACTATCCATCTTAAAATATCTTTAATTTTTCATATCATATTAATTAAACCTAATGAATAGATAAAACAATTTAACGATTTGATCTATTCAAAGTAATAACAATTATTTTCATGTACTAAGAACTTGATTTTTTCAATAATTTTTTAAGATTCATTTTGATTTGCTCACTGTTTTTAACATCAAATCGGCGAGTGTGTTAAAATCTACAATTGGGACGATCTTCTTTGCCTTCCAAATGGACGATTGTTTTAAATTCTAATTATTTATTCATTTATTTCTCAACGTCAGTGACGTGTAAGTCTAAGCTTGTCTTATTATTTCTGCCATGTATCATTCTTCCTTTTCTTTTTCTTTCATCCTCATCTTATTCTTTTTTCGTCATGACGATGGCTCATTCCATCATTAAATCAAAGGGTGGAGAGGTTGTCACCAACGTAGTCGATAGAGTATCAATTAAAGAAGGATTAAAAAGAAATGGATATACAATCCGATAGACGAGTCCAGCATTTTCAAGGGACACGCGCTAAATACTTGCAAGCTATCAATTCCGATTCTTTGATTATTTAATTTCTCTGTTACTATTGAAATACACCACTTTTAACTGTTTGGCCAAATAATTAGAAATGAACACAAAGCGATCAAAATTGAAAATGCAGAACTGCAGAACGTAGACCACTACATCTACCTAGGACAACGAATCACCATGAAATCCTCAAAAGAAGAAGAAATCAAGCGAAGAATCACTCTAGGATGGCAAGCTTCCGGCAGAGCAACCTCAACCTTCAAGAACAAGAAAGTCCCATTAGTCTTAAAAAGAAGGGTATACAACCAATGCATCCAACCGATAGTCACCTATTGAGCTGAAACATGGAACTTAACCAAGATACAGACCCACAAACTGAAAAGCTTGCAACGTTCACATGAAAGAATCTTGCTCAATCTCACATGGAGAGATCACAAGACTGCTCAATGTATCAGGGGGAAAATAGGAGTCAGAGACATTATAGAATCTATTAGAAAATCCAAATGGCTGGCCATGTTGCTAGAATGGCAGACAACCGTTGGATATCACGACTCATTACATGCATCCCCAGAGGTCACATGCATAACCGAGCATGGCAGAATACACGATGGAAAGACGAAATAGACAATTTCAGAAAGTATTGGCTCCACGACGCCTACAATAGAGAGGTCTAGCAAATCCTGGAGAGGTCAATGTCTAACGACGGATGTTAAGAACAGCAGAAATTTCATGTCAAGAGCAGATCTGAATAGGTTAACAGTGTTTGTAATGGATTAGGTGAACCAAAGACAGAGTGGTTAAAGAGAGATAAACAGCGTTCGTAACGAAGAAATAAAGTATTTATCTTAATAAGAGGGAATAATTGGAGTGTGAAAGAAAGTATTTCCTTTGCCAATGAATTATATTGTATTTTGGACAATATTTTTTCATTCATTTTTGATGCAATGAATTCTTTTATAACGTTTCAACTTATCTAATATTATTGATATTTTTATAACAGAAACAAATATTGACGAAAGTTGCCAAATGCTGTCAAAAATTATGTATACAACGTCGCAGGTTTTAAACAGTCTATTCCTTTTCTTGTTTTTGAAATTTTACCGCCAATTTTTCATTCCATACTCGAACATGTCTCCTGGGTGATTTCTTTTTTGCCAAATAGCATTTTGTCATTTTCTATTCAATCTTCGAGATATGAAGGTGATTACTCCATTGCTTTTAACAAACATTTCGAATTTTAACCAGCCCTAAAAGGTCATCATAATTAAGTGATTCATTTGGACTACAATTCTCGTTTAATTAATATCTTATCAGATGAAGTATTATAACCCAAACGAATTACCGTGGCCCTACTAATGGCCCTACCAACCAGCCAAGTGGACCAGTGGTATAGCCAGGATTCAACGTAAGGGGGAGCGAGCAGTGTAAAAAAAAAAGCGCCAAAATTCGTACCAAATAACTAATATTTATTTTATATTTTTATTTCTCATTGAAAATCATAAAAGAGAGATACTATTAAGTTCACAGTCGTTAATTTTCTTTTGAAATCATTTATTGATCATTTCTTTGGCGACGCAGTAAGACGCGTCTCAATTTTAAAGGTCAGGCAATTATGGAATCTTTTATTGCATATATTATATGGTTACTGAAGATGTCCCTATAATTGGGAGGTCGGGGAAATGAAGTGATGAGCACATGAAGTTCTTCCGAGGATTGTTATAATATAAAAATAGATACGACTTTCATCGTGTAAGGGAACTGAAGAGTTGAAATATTTTTCTGAAAATTCGCCCCTTTTGAAAAATGTGCTGGGGGGATCGTTCGCTACGCCGGGGGGGGGGGCATGTGTGAGAGGGTGCATGCGTGTGTGTGTGTGTGTGTGTGTGTGTGTGTGTTGGAAAACTGCATAAGTATACCACTAAGTACCATCTAAAATCATTTTTTGGATTGCTTTTTGCAGACTCTTTGGTAAAAAGATAACCAACAAACCGACAATGACCAAAATTGAGATATTTTTTCTAGCTAATTTTTGATTAAAGATCTATTTTCTTCCATCATCGTAGAGTATTTATCGCATCTGGTTATTTTCAGAGAAATTTTTGAATCCAAATGTATGGGAGTTTGCAAATCTGGCCTCTTTTGATGGTTTTTAATGGACTCAACAACAAAGAACTCAACATAAGATGGATTAAGGCTCTGCTGAGTAACTTTGAACCATTTATTTGAAAGCTGTTATCACAAAGTCTAGTCATAACATGAAAAGAAGTTACAACCAAATGCCATTAAAAGTAGCATTCAAGACTCTTGCAGATTTGAATCTACTTGAATCACTGAACCGACAATTTTGTTGAACTTAAAACAAGAAAAGGAACAATTCTGTTCAAAACCTGCAACGTTATACATACAATTTTTGACAGTATCATTTGTTCTAAGTCGTTTCTTTTTGCTGGAAGTCGTCTGCTGAGAGGAAAATCTGAAATGCAGGGGGTTCGGGGTCAAAAGAGCAATGAGAGACTGGGATATTGGACAAAAAAATGACAAAGAATAGTCCATTGAAGAATACGAGAGAATTAGATTCTAGCAAGAGTCATTATCAGCAGAATTTGAAAAGAAACTACAGAGTTGTTTGTTTCTGTAGTAAAGATGATATTAATAGTATCAAGAAATATTTATTTCCAACTGATCTTTCCAGTTAATCCTTGTTAAAACGTCAGAAACAAAAATAGATTTGCATCAAAAGTAAAAAAGAAATATTTGAAAAAAAGTTAGTTATATAAGTGTGTGTGAGAGAGAGAGAGAAGTGTATACATTTGTTATAAACACAGTGTAGTCTGCTTTCTTTTCTATTTCTTTTCCTATTTTCTTTTTTATTCTATTATTTATCTCGAGTATTTACTTTTTTAGGAATAATATGATGTAGTGTGACGTAAAAAAATGTCTTTTCCTTTCTCTCTCTTATTCAACTACCCACTCTTTGGGTCACTTAATTCCTTACAAGCGCTGTTAACCTATCCAAATCAGGTCTTAACCTGAAATTTCTGTCGTTCTTAGAACTGTCGACTTGGGTCGCTAGTAGTAACTAAATTTAAGACAAAAAAGCAGCTGGTTATCTCTGTTTGGGAATCCATTATATTTCAGCCAATCGTACAGTCTAAAAAAAGATGTTCATGTATCCCTCGCTTTTCGAAGATTTGCTTTACTCTACTTTTTCGCTTATACGAAAAAAAGTGAAGAGTAAAAATCGTGTTCAGTTTTTGTCTTACAGCAAGTCATTATAGAGGCAGTGCGTACCCTCTTCCTCTCTCTCTACTGCACCCTAGTCTCTCGTGCCTTCCATCAACGCCAACTCTGATGTCTCAGCCTTAAAAAAAACACCCTGCGAGTGAGAGGATGCTCGCAACATTTCCCATATAAATTAAGGGTAATTCCTTCTTCTCTTTATGCCATTTAGACTTACGAAAGGTTCTTATAGGAACTCTCTACTTTCAGATAGCAGGGAGAAACTGCACTTTACATTGTGTATGTTGAAGAAAAGAAAGACAGAATTACGTAACTGAAGATGATGACTCGAAAATATTTTGGAACAAGTATACAGAAGAATATGATCTTTATAATACAATTGTAGCGGGTAACATTATGCCATTTTTGGTTTGAGCATTAACAAAATCATAGCTTGCAAGAATTTTTTTCTTCGTAAGTTATTCCCCCTAACCAATCAGAAAATTAACTAGGCATCCACAACTTCGGCTCCACCTTGTTGTGGTAGTATCGCAGCTTGCATAATCAGTTAGCAAGTCATAACATTCAATGAAAATCAGGGTTTATTCACAAGACAATTAAATCGATAAAACAGTCATTATGCAGTTACGGTTCCGTTTATATCAAAAAGGCGGAGTCAACTAATTTGCTTAAATTTAATTTCTAACACCTAATAAATTGTAAAGGGAGTATTTTTTTATTATCTCTATACATTCAAATATTTTAGCGCATTCAGGGCCAGTTTAAAGTGTTTGCAGTCTCTACACTCAAAATGTTGGGGTCAGTTTTCTAAGCTGGAACGGCTTTTTCTAGTTCAATGCATACAAACGTTGAGCTTCGGTGCAAAAGCCTCCTGGGCAAAAGTTCAGCTCAATCTTTTAATCTAGGAGGTAACCTTATTGGAAAAAACTCCAAATGTAACAGATCCTCTTATCGAAATGTTTGCTCCGATTATAATTCTTCAAACAAATCATAATTTTGATGTAAACGTTTTTACTTCGAATTCTATAGTTTACCTACAGAATTTTCATTCTAACAACATGAAACTATATAAATGTATTTAATGCATCTAGTTTGTACGTAATATAGTGTAAATAAAGAGTGTAGTTTTAATTCTGCCAGCTGTTTGTATTGCTAATATTGTCATGATGGGAATTGCCATTTTTAGCACAATAACGCTTTTCGGGATCATAAATTTGTGTGATACCATTTCTTCACAATATTCTTTTTATGTTGTTTGAGGGGTCTGTATTCTACATATAATCCTTCTGATTAAATTACATGAAATTTTGATTATGATATCCTTGTTTTGAATAAATTTAATTGATTTTTTTGTAAAAGAGCGGCGTAAAATTTAAGTGATGAATGCCGGATGAAAGGGAGATAACTCGATTAAATATTTTAAGAATAACCTCCCTTTAATAAGCCGACGAACTTTTTTTTCACTGTAGACAGAATTTGATGTGAACTTCATATTAGTTTGTCGAGATAGTGAAAACTAATGGAAAATCTGAAATTAGTACAAGACTGGTATTCAATCCTAAAATCAAGTACTTTTTTGAAACAGCAAAACAAAATTCGTAATGGAAAATAATTTTCTGTGAAACAAATGTGCCACAGACATAAACGGACAGAAATAATAGGTTTCCAGTTTTTGAGCCAGAATTCACCGTCAAAAATGTTATTTTGACAAATTTTGAAAAAAAAAAAAATTCTCATTTGTTACATTTAAATTCATTGCTTCATCTCAACATTAATAGATGGGGGATATTGTTCTTGTTTTTCTTTCAATACTTGTTGCTACAAGTGGAGAAACAAACAGTAACACAAACAAGAGAGTGATACCATGGGGATTTTTTGATTTTGCAAAATTTTGATATTTTAGATGTTTTGTTAAAGTTCAGGGCCTGAACTTCATCAAGTATCTAAAAATATCAAGATCTTGCAAAACGAAAATCTAAATACATCGAGTCTCATTAAAAAAAAATATCTAAATAACTATCTATATCTATGAATAATTTCTAAAATCTAAATGAAACAAAAATATCTAT
The DNA here is from genome assembly GCA_963457665.1 of Thysanoteuthis rhombus. Lineage (NCBI taxonomy): Eukaryota > Metazoa > Mollusca > Cephalopoda > Oegopsida > Thysanoteuthidae > Thysanoteuthis > Thysanoteuthis major. The sequence continues at coordinate 15,910,400 of OY735222.1, forward strand.
AGTTAGATTTAGAATATCTTAGATAGAATAATACGTTTTTTAGTGAAAATTTGCGATCAAAGTTTCCGCTAAATCCAAAAACCATTGTACCGGGGCCCGTTAAACCAAGGATTTACTGTAATGACAAATTCAAGGGGAGTAACTCTTTCAAAGATTTTCTAAATAGCCTCCCTTTAATCATCCAAGGACAGAAGTTCTAAATATTTTTTTTTGCTAATGTCAGAGAATAAATGAAAATAACATAAATGATGATATAAAATCTCTCTATCACTGTTACAAACTCGATTTAACCCTGCTCTCGCAGTATTTCAAAATACTAGCTACTCAGTCAAAACAATTCTAGAAATAACAGTGACTTATTACAAAATTATACTATTAATCTCATTCATCTTGCTGTCTTTTTTTCAAATGGTTGATTATTATCATCAAATCTCTTTCATATTTGTGTAATTCAAAATTCAAATTCAAAATATTAAAGAAAAAAGATCATGAATAAGCCTGGATGCTGCAAGGTCCAACTCCACTTCAACTTCTATAAAGCAGGTAAAATCAGGAAACTGGCCGTCCTCTTCAACTTGTGTCTAAAAAACAGTAAAGTCCCAGACGATTGGACCACTGCTATCATAATGCTTTTATATGAAAAAGGAAACCCGAAAGACCTCAACAACTATAGGCCTATAAGCCTACTCAACTGTGCATATAAACTTTTCACAAAGATCATCACCAAACGAATCACAAAAACACTCAATGAAAACCAGTCACATGAACAAGCTGGCTTTAGAAGAAGCTACCTGACCATGGACCAACTGCATTTGATAAATTGGCTGAAAGAATAAGCAGCTGAGAATAAACTACCACTCGCCATAGCATTTATTGACTTCAAAAAGGCGTTTGACTCAGTAGAAATCCCTAAGGTCATGGAGGCCATCAGTCGGCAAGGTGTAGATCCAGTATATGTTGAAGTGTTGAAACATATATACAATCATGGCAGCTCATTTATCAGGCTACATAAAGACTCGGACCCCTTTCAGCTCCAGAAAGGAGTAAGACAAGGTGATACCAGCTCACCTAAACTCTTCACAGCCTGCCTCGAGATGATCTTCAGAAGACTAGACTGGGAGAGTAAAGGAATTAAAATAGACGGCGAGTATCTGAGCAACCTCAGATTTGCAGACGACATTGCCCTTTTCACAGAGAACCTACACGACCTCCAACTAATGATAGATGAACTAAATGAAGAGAGCAAGAAAGTCGGCCTACACATGAACTTCAGCAAGATGAAGATCATGTGCAACAACCACATTGGAGATAAAAACACTAAAATCAAAATCGAGGACACAGAACTCGAGAAAGTAGACCACTACATCTACCTTGGACAACAAATCTCCATGAGACCCTCAAAAGAAGAAGAATTCAAGCGAAGAATCACACTAGGATGGCAAGCCTTTGGCAGAGCTAGCTCAACCTTCAAAAATAAGAAGATCCCATTAATCCTAAAGAGAAGGGTGTATAACCAATGTATCCTCCCAATAGTCACTTATGGAGCCGAGACATGGAACCTAACTAAGAGACAGACCCGTAAATTGAGAACCATGCAAATGAAAGAATGATGCTGGGCCTCACATGGAAAGACCACAAGACAGCACAGTACATCCGAGAAAAGACAAGAGTCAGGGACATCAGAGAATCCATTAAAAATCTCAAATGGCGGTGGGCAGGCCATGTTGCAAGAATGGCAGACAACCGATGGACATCACGACTCACGACATGGATCCCCCGAGGTCACATGCACATCCAAAGCCAGCAGAATATTAGATGGCGAGACGAGCTTGACAAGTTCAGGAAGTGACGCCCATGATAGAGAAGTGTGGCAAATCCTGGGGAAGGTCTATGTACAACGACGTTGAAGGACTGATGATGATGATGATGGATGTATTTTACATGCAATAGTTAAAATATCTAGAGAAATATCTTTGGAACTTTTGTATTGTATATGTAATAGAAGAAAAAATATCTAAAAAATATCTTTTAGTATAAATGCATTTATTCATCACTATAAAATAAATCTTTGCATATTTCTTGTATAAATTTTCAAAGATTTGTAAGACTTGTCAGTTCAGCTTTAGTTGGTAAGAAACCCACCTACTGATTACTTAGTTGTGATTTAAAATCACAGTAAAGAAATGTTCATTTTATATATTGGTTTGGTTTAACAGTACAGACAAACAATGAAGGGTTTATCCTCCCTAACTTGGTGAGGATTGTTTTTGTTTTCATTCTTGTTCTCGTCATGTTAAAACAAAGTTCGACAACACATATTTTTCTCCAAAATTCTGATGAAGGTCAGCTTGAAAAAAAAAAAGCATTAGAGGAAAATTATTTCATTTCAATTTATTTCATTTTTCTATGTTATCAATTGTCACATTTTTTCCATTCATTTCCCTGAAAGTTTTTTTTTTCTAATTTTTTATTAAATGTTGAAGATCAAGATCTTAGATACTACTTTTGGCTGAGAATGCATTTGTCCAATCAGCGCTAGTACCCTGATGAAAGGCATGTATCCACTTCTCCCTGCAATCTGCTTCATTCAAAATATCTTGTTATTGATATGTCATGATGGTTGACAGTGGGTGAGTTAGCACTTGAGTGAACCACTTGAGTGAACCACTCTCTCATAACCATCTTACTTACCCAGGCAGTTGCAGCAGAATTCTGTTATCCATACCCAGCCAACTGGGATCCTATTAAATGTAGGAGTTACAGCAGTCATTGGGAATCCAAATATTCCTCTATCTTTGCTTCTTGGGGGTGAAAAAAAAATTCACTGAGTCGCAGAACAGAGTTAAGGTTAGAAAACATCAACCATCTCATTTGGAGGCAATTGTTTTTATTTTTCAACTGATAAAATATTTATGAATTCCTTCCAATCAGAAATCCCCAAACCTTTCAGACTCTCAAAAAGTTGTTTTTTTCTGAAGTAGAGTAGTGCTGTGGGAATGGTGTTTCCCTTACTTTGTTTGAGAGGCATGAATGGTGTTTCCCTCACCTTCTATATACTATTCTATTTGTACCCTTGAATTAGCAGAAACAGTGAATTGCTACTCTATACATTGAATCAAAACCCCTCAGATGCCTCAAAAACGTCCCTAAAATTGGTTAACTTTCAAAAATTCAAAGTGCCCTCCTCCTCTGAACCACCTACTCAACAACAAACAAAAAATGTGAATAAACATGCCTAGTTACTGCAGGTTCAAAATTCACAGCTACTTCTGTTTCGACTGTATATGATCACTACAACTATTGTACTTTATAAATAATAAATAAATTTATAGATATATAAGACTTGTCAGTTTGGCTCAGTCGGTAAGAGTACCATCCAACAATCACTTTGTTATGATTTCTAAAAACATGATTGAGCGATGTTGATTACTTTGGTTCAACGTGATGTCACAAACAAATAGTAAAGAGTTTGCTCCCCTGAATTAGGTAAGGATTATTCTTCTTCTTGCAAGGTTAAAACTAAGTCAAGTTTCATTTAGTCAGGAGTGGAACAATATTGATGAATCTCTAGAATAAGAATGTTTTTGATTTTTTTTCATCTTTGAATATAAATGATTATTGATGATCAACTTATGTAACAACTGTTTTATTGTCAGTTGATTCTTTACCATTTATACTCATGTATGAATTGTTTTCAAGACTAAATTTTTAGGGAAAAAATTGATACGTGGATGATCGTTTTGTTAGATTGAAATCTGTGCACAGTGAGATAGACTAGGAGCAACTTTTAGCATTAGATATGAAAAATATTCACCAGTTAAACAATGAAAATATAGGATATGTACAAATTAGTAATGCAAAGCTGTGCAGTGCTTTCAGCAGATGAAGCTCACCAATTTATTATAGATTAACTTAGTAAATACCAGTGTATAAGATAGACAATTAATTTCATTTGAATTGTTTAGATATGTATATATAACACTGTCCAATGCACTGGTACTATGACAAGGGGACTGTGTATCAAACCTCAACATAGACTGTTATGGGGCTTGGATGAGTTGTATCAAGTGATAGCCCTCCAAACATTCTTGTAAACCATTCATCTTATAGCATGAAATATACAGTCATGTTCTTTCAGTAAACTATGAAGACTATGTAGAATTTCTAGCTCTTATCATATATGGTGTCAAAAGACTCTTAGATCTGGAGAAAAAAAATTGAAACCTTTTGGATATTTTCACACATTACAATAAACAAGTCTCATAATTCATAATCATATACAATGCCCCAGTACCTTTGGAGCATTGACACTGTTGCAATGGTGTGGCAAGGGCTCTCAGTACTCTGGTGGGGAGTGGGGGGCAGATAGCAGCCAGGGGCAGTTGTGGGAAGGATATGACAAGCATTAGAGTCCAGAGGAAATTTTCCACACCTTTACATCTGGCCACGCCTCTGAACCATTGCTATGGTAGACCTCCTACTTGATTACAGCAACCCCCACAGTCACATTTATGAATTATAGTATGATAATGCACAACAGTTGACAACACGGAGAATTGGATTGGCAAGCTGAGTTCAAACTCTGGCTGGGACAGTCTGCATTCACTTCACATTAATACCCTTGGGAAAGGCATGTACCCATCATCACATTATGGGCCAGCATGGCAGAGAAGTGCCAATCATCCTTCCCATGTCTTACCCTTAGTTGGGGAAGGATCACGCCCAACAATGAACCTAAAAAAAACTGATAACGTGAATAAAATGCAAGATTATTTAAAACAAACTTCAGAGAAAGTTTCTTGAAATTTATTTTAGATTCCATAAAACATGATGCTTATATACTGTAAGTTGTTGTTCAAATCTCCTCTGTTCAAGAATTCTCTCATAAGTTGATGGTTTCTTGGTCAGAACTCAAGAATAAACTAATACAAGAGATCAACTTTTATATACGTGTATATATGGTACTTGTACCATATATGCGGGTATATAAGATGGACATTCAATTGAAGAAAAAATACTATGCAAATATTACACTGCATCGAATGTGCTGGTATCATGACTGAAGGGTTGTCTACCAAAGTTCAATATTGACAATTACTGGGCTTGGTCGAGTCGCAGTGTGGGGTCGTCCTCCAAATACCATTGTAAACTACGTTTCAGTCCCACATTTGTTTGTTTTTTATTGGGTTTTGTTTCACCATTTTGATCTTTCGAATTTTATTTTTATACTATTTCTATTTTATTGTGTGACTTCTTTATTGTTTGAATTCCATTATTTTTGCCTTCCATGACTTTTATTTGTTTTACTGTTTTGTGGTTCAAACTTTGCTTTTTTTGATGTTTGAGTCTTTCAGGTTTAATTGTTTTACTGTATGTGTCCTTTATCTTTTATGCTTTAATGTTTTACCATTAGGTTGTAAAGAAAGTTCTGTCCATTTTTTTTTACCAATAATGCATGAACAAAATGGCTGAAATGCCACCCCTATCTCACTCTTTCAATCCGGGAACTTAGCAAACGATTCAATGTTGGCTACATGACAGTTCATCCCAATTTGAAAAAGCTAGGATAAGTGTCGAAGGTTAGAGAATGGGTCACACATGACCTGCCATAGCAAATCCCTAGCAAGATTCTGATCGTTATGAGTCAATGCATTCTCAGCAGTTCCAAGTGCCTATTTTGGAGTTATTGCTGGGGATGAGAAATGGATCCTTTTTCACTATGTTAAGGATTGTTGTTAGTGGCTCAATCATAATGATAGACCTGTTCCCCAGCCAAAAGGCAACCTTCAGCTGAAGAAGATCTTGTCGAGTGTTCGGTGAGACATCAACTACTAACTTTTAAACAATAACCAAACAGTCAAAACTGAACTTTACTTCCAACAACTATGGCATTATAAAACAGCTTTGGACAGAAAATTCTCATCCTTAGTGAACAGAAAAATACCCATTCTTCATTATGGTAATGTATATCTTCATACAGCTCAAATGACTACCAAATATTTCATAGAGGAGGGATGGCAAACTTATGGCACAGGTGTCCAAGGTGGCATACAAAAACATTTTATCAGCACGTGGGAGATAAGATTTTTTATTAAAGAAATAAAGATTGGCAACTTTTAATTTATCAGCTGTCACCTCAGTTATTGATTGTCTAAATAGACATCTTCAGGGCATTTGGTTCTTTTCCTCCATTAAATATTTTGTAAAATACAAATCAAAACTCAAAAAGGTTAGCCCCACCCCTAATCATTAGCATTTGGCTTGGAAAAAATCATTCATATACCATACTCTCCTAACCTTTCTCCAACTGACTATGATTTGTTTAGGAGTTTGCAAAACTATTTTAATCAAAAAAGACTTATTTCAAGAGAAGAGGTTAAAAATCAGTCTCTTATTTCAGGTTGAAATCAAAGGAATTTTAGAAATCTGATATCGAAAAAATTTGTTCATAGATGGAATAAGGTTATCGAAAGTGAAGGAGAGTATGTTAATGATCAAGTATATCTTTAAACACCACGATATTTCTGTTTCCGAAGAAATTAAAACATCAGACACATGAGCATTCACTGCCACTTTTATGTATCTTAGCAGCCACCCTGTTACCAGCCTTTAATGTTTAAGTCAACCAATAGACTCAGGCGAGTCAACATCCTCTCAGCTTTCTTGACTGTAGGTCAAGTTGAAAATACAAGATCCTTAATCACAATTTTTATATCTTCAAAATTTTTTTTAATGTTCAACTGAATCGATATCAGGAGCAGACTGAAAAACACCTGAATAGATTTCTCATTGCAAAAATTTAGAAAATGGTAATCTTTAGTGTTTAGGTATCTCTGTACATAACTATTTTTCTTTGCAAAGTTTGTTCACCTAACCTTGAAAGGCCTTCGTTTGATGTGGAGGAACAATCATCATAGTTCATGACACTTTATATGATTCTTTTCTTTTAGGCATGAGTCAACCTCCTTTGCATAAAGTATTTCAGAGGACAGCAACCAAAGAAACAAAATAAGTTAAATGATGAGAAAGAAAAATCGGCTGAATACGATAAAGAGAGAACAGGACAATCGTGACTGAAGTGAATCATCATCTGGAAACCTTGATTCAATTTCACCAAATATATTTATTCATTAAATGTTTACAATTTTTTTTCATCCTTCTTTCTCTTTATCAGTGAGAATGATTGACTTTTTAGGAAGGAAGTTGGGAGACAACTATTTTTTAGTGAGTAAACTTTCCCTCTAACTAAACCAGTGGTCAAGTAACATTTTTTTTTTTTAGAAATCTCACAGACAGTAAATAATAATACTATCTTTTCATATGGTTAGATTGAGTTGGGATTACATAAAATAATTTTATTGTATTATTATCCTTTATTGACTATAGTGTTCTAATTTTCAAATCCCTTTGTCCTCAGCAAAAGGCTTGATCTAGGGGGGAACAAATGCTCCCTTTGCCCCATGTCACCCTCAGCAGATATCAATGAACTCAAACAGAACTTTCGTTACAACCTGTGTTTTATTGTTTCGCTGTTTGAATCTTTCATGTTTTATTGTTTTACCATTTGCATGTTTTATGTTTCATTGTTTTACCATTCGCATCTTTCATGTTTTATTGTTTTACCATTTGCATGTTTTATGTTTTATTGTTTTACTGACTGTATCTTTTGTTTGTTTATCTATGTTTGTCTCAGTTCCAGCATCCTGTTTCTCTTGGCATTTTTTTTGTTTTTTTTCAATGTTCACTTTGCCTCATCGTTTCAGTTCATCAATCACGAAAGAATAACTTCAATATTTTCTTTTTCACTTCTTGTCAGTTACGCCAGTCACCCAATCCTCACAAACTGAAAACTATTAATATTATAAGGAGAATAAGTCCTGTAAAGCAGGAGACGGCAATAAGACCTCTACGTCGTTTGTATGCATTACTCTCACTCTGCGATGAGGAAGAGACTGTGGTTGCATTGTAGACCTGTGGAGAAAGATAGAGAAAAAGAAAACAATCATTAAAACACTTTGAAAGTAAAAGATGATATGGCAAGAAGGTTTTAGTAGTAACATTATCTTGACTTATTTTTGAATTGAATGAAGTATTGTCAACAAGTATTGATTTTTGACAAGTATTTTCTTTTATCTTAATTTTAGTTATCTGTCATCGCAACCACTCAGACCATCAGTCTACCTCAGTGAGTGAACAGTGTTGGTCGAAAATGAAGAATATGCCCTGGGCAGGACTTGAACTCGCACCCGTTTTCATCTCAGGAAGCCTACCCATGAATGGCAACTGCTCTACAAACTGACCCATCAGAGCTCTTACGGCTGACAGAAGATCAAATTTAACCCTTCTTCTGTTTTTTCCTAATCACTCAGCACCATATTTGTTACTATTTTTATATATACTAGTTTAAATAATAGTAGTAATATTATCTTGATTCTATTTTTTATTGCATGAAACACTAATTTATTTTTGACCAGTATTGTCTTTCAACTTAATCTCAGTTGCTTTTCATCACAACCACTCAGACTGTCAATCTATAGCCGTGAGTAATCAATAACTTGTATCCCTTTACCTAAAAAAACAGCCTATTAATGGCAACTGCTCTTTTAATTGAGCTTGCAAAGCTTATGGGTTGGCAGATGATCAAATGTAACCCTTAAACCAATTCCTCCTGATCATTCAGCACCATATTTGTTATTGTTTCTTTTTACATATATTAGATGCATTAGTGGTAGCAGTATTGTTAGAGACTGTCAACCAAAACTATCACCAAAACAGTCAACATAGGTTTCTTCAGTTTTCAAGTTGGTCTGGCTGGCTGGCTGTCTGGCTATGTATGGCAGTCTCCCGCATATATACTGCACAAACGGTGCTAGAAGGCTGAACTTTTCGACATTTACTCAGAAGGAACTCCTTTTTGTTCTTTGAAAATTCCACCCCATAAGTAGGATTTTAGTTGAGCGTTGTATTCGCAAGGTGAATTCATACCTAAATGGCCCAATAGTTTGTGTCCAGCAGCGTTCACACTTGTTTTCTGAAAATTTGGACTTTTTTAGTGATCACCACCAAACAAGTGGCAAGAGGAGTAACTTATTCATTGATCACTCCTTTTTTTCAAATTTTTCAATTGATCACCCCTAAAACAGCATGCCTGCAGAAGACATTGATCACATGACAGTTTTCATATAGCTAGATTGACAGATTCTTTTCAAAGTGACTTTTTTCAGATATTAGAATCTTTCTGTTTAATAGCAATAGGTGTCGGATGAATGGCACAATAAAGTTATAATCTATTAGAATTAGGAATAGGCCTTGAACACCTTTGCATAAAGATGAAGATCGGTTTATAGTTATGGGAAATGGTATGAAAGAATATATCAAAAGTTTTACAAAATCCGAAAAGTACGTTTTTGAAAGAAAAACTACTAAACGTGGTAGGCGTAACAATGTAGTGAGCAGGGGATATACGTGCGTCTAAGACAAGACGCAAACAGGAGTTCCCAATGAATTTCAATGAAATTCTGTGGAAGGATGTAACAATAAGCTAAGGAAGAAATGATGAATTTAAGAATTTTTTTCAATTTTTATTATCAGGAAGTATCGTTTTTACATTTTATTCCATTATTTTTATATGTTTTTTCAAAGTTTTCAAATACAAAAGGTCTGGTTAGTAACCGGATAGAAACTGTCACATGAAAAACGTCTTTTGACAGCAAGCAGTGTTGGAGAGATCAATTAAAAGATTGGAAAATAATAAATAATCATAATAGATAATGATATAAGGAATAACTTCTCGCTCTTTTTGTTAGGCAGTGATCACTAAGAAAAAAGTCCCAACAGTCAAAAAAACAAGTGTGAATGATACCAGTCACAAATTAAGGGTCGAATTTAGCAAAAATTACATTGTAAATTGAACCCACACTTACAAACCTATTTGGAGAAGAATTTTTGAATAGAGAAAACATTGTTTTTCTAGTCATAATACAGAGTAAATGTTTGAAATTTCAGCCTCTAGCTCCATTGATGTACATGTGATGCATACATAGTCAGCTAGACAGCTGGAAAACAAAGAAATCTATATTGACAGTTTTTGAATAGAGAATGTCAAAGTTTGAAATAGGTGAGACTCACCTCTGAATCATTTCGAGCGTTGTCCTGCAAAGAGAAAAAAAAGAAAATATAGAATCGTTCACGTTAAACTTCTATATATTTATTATACTTTCTTTTATCATATATATATTTATTTCACTGTAAAACTTATCGCGCGTGCACGTGTGTGTGTGTGTGTGTGTGTGTGTGTGTGTGTGTGTGTGTGTGTGTGTGTGTGTGTGTGAGCACACGTGTGGTCGCTAGGAGAATTTTCATCCCTTAAATTGTTAACTTTAAGCGGAAGAGTCCATTGTTTTGGTCAGAAAACGAAAAAAAATCACACTGTTCATTACATGAATAGACCAATTTGACATAAATCGGTGTCAAAACATTGATACTGAGAGATCCAATGTGGACCGAACCCATCAACAACAGCAAGTAAGATCAGCTTGCCAATCATTTCGATACGACGTGCGTCTTGATATGTTCTTTGGGGGGGGGGGATATTACTTATTGACATACCAGTTTAGTATCAAACCATCAATAGTGGGAGATACAATGAGGATCGAACCCAGCCAGCATGATTAGCTAGCTGATCATTGCTGTACGATGTGCGTCTTAGTCCGTTTTCATTCATATCATTTATCAAATTAAGAGTTCGGTTTTGGAGAGAATGCAACCATAGGTAAGAAACGCCGAGTTTGTGCTTGTTTACATACTTTTGAGCTGTGCTTTTTTTTTTTTATATAAACAATGGTTTGTTAATGAAAAAAAGTATTTCTGATAAGTAAATATCTTCTCCCTGATGGAGAATCGGTAAGGAAAACTGCTGCTGATAATATTGATATTGATATCTACTCTATTGAAATTCTTTATGTTGACAATATTCGATTCTCGGGTATAAGCAGATTGTAGATAAACATTAGTTGATAACTTTTGAATATTTGTCTTTAATAATTCAGAAAGAGGCAATCCTTGCTCATTCAGTACTATAATCATCTACCATAAGTATTGCCAAATGTTACTTCCTTTGATGGCTAAAAATGGCTAGATTTTTCCAAGTAGGATAGTGCACTAAACTTGGTTAGGTTTAAACGAAGTCTACGATAAGATTATTTCTATTTTCCAATTCATTTTCGCAATCAGTTAACTTCAAGTGTACATTTTTGTTTATATGTAGATGAATCCATCTCCATGTACTTTTACAGTCATGAAAAAAACTTAGTATTATCATTTTCTTATAAAGATAACATACTGCATTTGTCTTTAAAAAAAACAACAAAGATCAAAATTTAGCGTATGATCGATATTCATTGTAGTGGATATATTTTTTCAAATGTTTTTTTCTTTTTCATTTCAGTTAAAATTTAAAGTGTCTACGTAAAAGGATATATATATATATATTATATATATATATATATATATATATATATATATATATATATATATATATATATATATATTATGAGGATAACTGAACATGGAACTTGTTTTTAAAAATAGAAGCTATCTCATTGTAGGCTTCGTTTCAACTTAATCTATTCTGCTTTTCAGAATCTAGCCATTTTTAGCTATTGAGGAGGATAACTTATGCCAAACTTCATGCGTGTTGATTTTAGTTCCGAATAGGCAAGTGTAACCCCCGAATAATAATGTCTGCATTTGTGCTCTTCTCTGTGGTAATCAGATTTCCATATATCTATAAATCTGAATAATACTAAAAGTCTCTTTCTGTTCATATCTATATGAACCCCTAAGTGCATTGTAGCCAGTGCTATAGAATTAAGGGACACCTGAAAAAACAGTTTTGATCTCTCATTAGGACCGAAGGTCCCATTTAGGCCTTCCACAGGAACTAGCGGGAAATCCTGCCTGCAGGGCATTTTTCAGTTCGTATACATAAACCAAATAACTATCTTATATCAATATACACATATATAAGTAAAACACATATATAAGTAAAATAGATATTTGTATCAATATAACACACAAATGCATAAACCAAATAACTATCGCATATCTATTTAACACGTATATTCTGTGATGATCATATGTATGTATGTATTCAAACAAGCACAAACTGTGGATTTCTTGCCTACGATTTCAATCTTTCCAAAATGTGTATTTGTCTACTTTAAGGCTATTTGATTAACTAGTTTTGCAATTCTTTCCAATAGCAATGTCACTTATTCTTTTCAATTTCCTCGATCGATTCTGAACAAGATTTTAGCTGGATACAAATATACTTGATTTGATTTATTGAATAATTCAATTCTATTAAAAAATGTTTTCCACAAATCTAGCATTCAGAACCACAAAATTGACTAAATGCATGTCTTGTTGTGCCGAGTGCAATGAAATTTGATTCTTCTTGCGTAAAGTCCCCTTTTTTAACTCTCAAAATCATAAAAGCGCAATTTCTGTTTTTTCAAATACTTATCAGTAGTACTATATATAATTTTGTTGAAGTAATTCATTGCCTAATGGATATATCTATGCTATCTTAACATGCAGAGGAAAATGAACCATTATATCTGATATTGATACAATTGATTAGCTTTGCAATATGTCTGTATTCCTGTGTTTCGCTACTAACAATTTTTAGGTTTCAGATTTGTGGGGAGGAGTGATGCATGAATGGCAGTTAATGTGAAGATTGAGTCTTTTTGCTCCCATTCAAGCATAAGCACTTCCTTACTCTTTATCATTACATTGCAAGGGTAGTTGGAGTTTTTGAAGAGAAAAAATTTAGGATATGAGGAGAATGAATACCAGTCAGAAAACGTAATGGTCGTACACACACACAGGCAGAATGATAGTGGTATTATACTTACGATGACTGAAGGTGGAGAAGTGCTGACATGAGCTGGGGGAAATTGTTGATTATGGCTTCTGCTAAAGGACGGTTGATATTGATGGTGTGGATGATGTGAAGAATGGGGCTCGTGGGGAGCTTGTATTCGAGAGTAACCAACGTTGATAGGTCCCGAAAACTGGGGACCTACAGGAGGACCACTGGGCTGCGGCACAGGTGGGAACGGTGGAGGCATGAACCTCAGATTAGCAGGCGGTGGTTGGTGGAATCCTATGGTGACATTACCATCAGGGAATTCCGTCGACATCTGCCCGGGTATGTATTCAGTCTGGGGTGCAAGAGGATAGGGAGAATACATTGTCCGGCTGACTGTGTTATATGATTGGCTGGGGTAATGGAAGTGATGATAACCGTGGCCGGGATTACGCGGAAGTGTTCCACCCGAGTGCGAACCTGGACTTGTGGTGTGAAGAGCAGACAGTGATATCTTGTGGTCAGGGATGCCGTAATCAAAGGAGGGCGGTGCAGACGGTACGGTATGAGTAACGTTCAGATCTGTGAACAAAAGAGAAAGAAAGGGATTTTCAATAAGAAAAAGTATAACTGGTTGTTTCAGGGGAATACTCGACTCTGACTCGATTGATACGTACACAGATAGAACTATTTCAGCCATTAGGCCGAATTTTCCAAAAATAAAAACGTTTCTCTTACTCATTGAGGGGAGTATGTATGCAAAAATTGAAATTACAATGAAACAGTTACAGCTGTACACGTGATTCAGACCTTTCGGGGTTTTGATCTGAACTTGAATGGTCTGGACAGGAATGTCATTGTTATTAGATAGGAAAATAAAGTCAACTCCAATAGTAGAAATTTTACAACAAAATCATTTATTTACATTACCAACTGTTCTCTCAGATTTGAAAGCTATCTCCCTCTTGGGAAGTGATTTTTAGCCAGGGTAGGAATTAGAGAGGAATTTCAGCCAGGGCCAGAATTTCAATTGGAGAAGAATTGAGGAAACCTGAGATCGCAAGGGAGTTATGAGACCAGGGCCTGAGAACCACAGTTCTCGAGGAAGTTAGAGGTAGTCACTGATAGACATGATAGACATACAAGGATTAACAGATGCAGTGTGCACCCGAGAAAGACTGAAGAATATATGTACTGAGAAGGATTTAATAGAAAAAAAGATTGACAGAGATTAGGATTCGAATCGAAATAATTCGTGGTATAACGAAAATGATCAATCTCAAAATTTCGGACCACATTTATAAGATGCATGTTCCACACAGATTTTTTTACAGTTTTGTTCATCACAATTTATTCCGATTGCTCTCTTATAGCATCACGTTGAATGTAGTGAAATATTTTATAATTTTCCCCTTTTTTTACTTTTTTTGATGTTTTTATTTTACGTATGTCTTATAGGTCGTAAAATGCAAGTCTTCAGTTGAATCATTACTTATAACTCAATTAAACGGCCAAATCGCGTCGGATACTCAGGTTCTCATATGATCATCGAAGTGAAGCGACATCGAACCTGGTCATGACCCAGATGAGTGACCGACTGGGAATAACCAGGGGTCGCATGTAGCAATAAAATTGTCGTGCAGCCGTCTCAATCTATACTCTGACGTCAATTAACAGATTATCTTGTCAAGCTAGACCCAGACTATGCACTGACTTTTTCCTATATATATATATATATATATGTGTGTGTGTGTGTGTGTGTGTGTGTGCTTATGTGTTATTAAGAAATGTATATATGATCCGACAGAATGATTATGAATTGCTTTATATTACACTGAAACTTTTTTTTGAAAACCATTTTCTTGAATTGTTTATTCTATTCACGCTGTCTGGACCAAATGAAACATTAATCGCGTGATAATTGGAGATCATTTCGAATAAGAGTTTCACTATAATACAACGCAATTCATTCGTGTCTATATATATATATATATATATATATATATATATATATATATATATATATATCAATGGAGATGAACAGAATTTGATATGAAAATTGACTTTTCAGAATCTATCCTCTCCTTTTTCTTTAGGGAGATGTATGGAAGTGGATTGCATTTGTATCTACACGTGCACCTACATATGTCCATTTGGCAGTAGCAGCGGCGTTTTCGGTCGAATGAAAACTGATGATGTTTAAAAGTCTTTTTTTACCGAAATAGATTCAAACATAAGTGATTCCTTTTAAATGTTTCGTTATGTTTTCATATTGTTTTTTCTTTCAATCGCAAACTTTGTTCGGTGAGCCAAATTGCCAGAGGATTTGCTGGATGAAGACATCAGACACAAATATCTCCAGGTTTATGATGTATTCCCAAATAATTTTTGTCGCAGGATTTTTCTTCCTCTTAATAATACATAGATTATTACGAAAACATTAACATGATACAAGTTGTTTTATCAACACCTGTCCATGGGCGTCTGCTGCCACTTTTCCCGGGGTGGGGGCAAGAGCATACATATCTAGGGAAGGAATATATTTTAGTAGCAACGCTGTTACCCGATAAGTATTCCAGCCATCATTTGTAGGGTAAGCAAGTACGTCCCACATTATGATCCAGATGTCAGATGGCGAACATGGCCAGTGATGTAGACAACATGATCCGACCCGATGACACGATGACATGAGCACCAGCGAACAATAACCCTGTCTTTTAGAACGGGAACGTTAAGTAAGGGTTGCATAGAACAATTGTACTGCATCATTATCATTTTTTGACAATGAGGTTTCGACTTTCAAAACCACCCTCCCAACTCAGCATATGTTGCCTCATCAAACAAAAGTTCACGGAAGTACGTGTCGGTTGTCCTCTCCGCTGAGCAAATCTCAGCATCAAGTTGATAAAACTCACTAAACTTACTAAAATGGAAGAATCTGTCTCTAAGATGGCGTACTTTCAATTAAGGTCCCAAATGAGATTCCCATCGGTACGTTATGGATCTAAACTCGGCTCCATCCAGCAAATCCTCTCTACTCAGAAATTAGTCTAACCTGACTTTTCATGAAACCAAGGATGATACCAAGCAGTAATGAACGGCCCCTGAATTTCAAAAGTTAGTTTCAGGAAAGATAATGAAAATTGCCTGAGATGAAAGAGATGAACATATGGCGACCGAACAAAAGAAAATTTTGGAAGATCATGCAGCAAAAAGACAAAAAATGAATCTGTACATAATTAATTGACAATTTCTTGACGTAATGTGAACTCCCGAACAGTCTTTTTTAAACTTTTGGGGATACGGTCCCTTAAGAACTCTTCTCAAATTCCAGAGCTAACCTGTCAAATATGGATACAAACACGAACAGATGGACAAAAATTCATTTATTATTATTTTAGTCTATGCACCCCCCATTTCAAAAGTGCCAGAGCCCCCAAAGGGACCATATGGCCCCCGTTGGGAATGGCTGCCCGAGAACATGTGCTAAACATCCATAGAAATGTAATTGTCTCCGGAGTCATAACTCACACACGGCGAACATGCGCATAGGTAGATGAATAGATAGATGAGGAAACACACCTTCACAGTTAAAACAATGAAATTGCTTACAATATGTTTGATTCTAAATTCTACATCAATCTATTGGAAAAAAATACATACAACTTCAACTTGGCGAAGAACAAATTAACGTGAAAAATATGTACTATCAAGTTAATTTGAACACAATATCTTTCTTTGTCTCATGTCTAACAGTGAGTCAGATAATGAGTCTTGGATTGTGATGAAGGCAGTGAAAGCGAAGATTGTCTCGGAGCACTGGCGAGATATTTCGCCGATATGACGTCACATAAAATATCCCAGCTGAATACTGGCACTTGCATCGTTTCCAAAAATCATTTCAGAGATTAATCGTAAACGAGTTTTTTTTTTCAAAAGGCATAAAATATAGTGCTTCGTCAACATTTCTTAAATGGAGTCGACTTATACAGGGATCACTACGCAATTATTTCTGGACCTAAAATCAAGGGTCGACCTATTCTCGAGATAGACATATACGCGAGTGTAAACATGGTATCTTGTAATATAACAAGCTCTGTCTATAGGTTTGTTAGTTTGTCTTCTTGGTTGTCTGTTGGTTTTCTGTCACGCTGAAGCAAACAGAAATATATGAATGGATACTGCAAAAACAAAGCCACAGAATGGGCTATTGCAGGTAAAGCAAGGCTCTATTAAGACTGTGCGTTTGCAGGAAGATAGACTATTGCCGCTGGTGTAATCATTACAACAACTACTACTGATTATGATTATGATGATGACAATGATGATAAGGACTCAGTTTCATTTTTCACTTAATTCCGTTGCTTAATTGTTTTTAAAATTAGTGGAAAACAGAAAATGTGAATAGTTGGAGAAATTCGAGAGAAAAATAATGTTTGAGATATGCGTTTTTTGTATGCAGTATATATATATATATATATATATATATATATATATATATATATGTGTGTGTGTGTGTGTGTGTGTGTGTGTGTGCGTATGTATGTATATAAAATGAATATATCGCTTAAATTCAGCCATACTATATATATATATATATATATATATATATATATATATATATATATATATATATATATATATATATATTTTTATGGGTACTACGCTAGCTTATTTTTATATTTCATCTTCCATTGTCCGCCCCCTCTTTCTCTCTCTTTGTCTATTTCTCTCTCACTCCTTTCCTTTTTCTATTCCCTCCTCTCTCTCTCTCTCTCCCTCTCTCTCTTTTAAAACAAATTAAAGTAATATAAACCAGATTGTCTGCCATACCAGCATTCCAACATTTGTAAGAAAGGTAAAGATCTGGTGAGGTTGGTGTGGGAGTTTCCCTCCCCTCGGATACTGAGGCACAAACCCTGATTTCCCTTACGCCCCACCAAGCACAGCTCCGCGTCTTAATGCTCCCTCTCCATCACCCCATTCAATTGGCATAAGGTCCCCAGGGGTGGCTGGCAAGTATTGCTGGAGTAAGTGACTCCATCTTTTTTTTTATCGGGGTGAGGCACAGTCGTGTACCTTAATGGGGTAAATGTGTGTTGATATGACGCACCGTGAGGTAAATAGACCGAGTTTCTGGTAAACGGCACATAGTTATTGCCAACGGAGGATGGGGAGCCAGGGTTTAGAACTGGTATTAGGGTCAGGAATAGGGTTGCCACTTGGTACTTTTCGAGACCGAAAAATGAGCAAATTTGGTACTGAACAAAGGTATCGAATATAAAGATTTGGTACTGAAACCGAAGAGGAAAGTTTACTAAAAGATAACAATCCGTCACAAACGAATGGTACGATGAGGCATAAATATATATGATCAATTAATAAAAGATATATGTATTCTAATTCATATATCATGCAAGCTTAGTCTGATGATGTGTTTCAAGTTATTTGAATATTTTGGCACTGGACGTACTCAAGACGATACAGATCTGGTCAGATTTAGAAAAGGGTGAGATATATAGAAGAATAAATGAATGGAAGATGAAGGGGGGGGGGAATAAGAAAGGGGGAAATATAAGGAAGACAAACGAAAGAATTACAACGTATTTCAACAGATAAGGCGACCTCCAGATAAGATGGGACGCCACTTTCATTGTGAATTTCATGATTTTAGTCCAGTTTTTTGTCAGTGTTTCTATATCTGGCCTATAAGACGACCTCGTTCCTTAGAGTGCTTTTGGGTGCTTCAAGGGTAGTCTAATCCACCTAAATATTCGGTATTCAAAAAAAGAGAGAGAGAGAGAGAGAGAGAGAGAGAGAGAGAGAGAGAAGGGGAAAGAAAGAAAGCAAAATTTAAGGAGATTTAAGGAAAAAAGAAAGATGTGTGTGTGTGTGTGTGTGTGTGTGCGCGGGTGAGTGTGAGTGTGTGTATGTGTGTACTAGATTACATTATTAAAAGTCGCCAGAAAAATGTCATTTAAATGTTTCATTGTTTACAAAGTCGAAAAAGATTGAAAGGCTGAAAGGGTGTTTGTTTTCAGCGTTTCAATCAGAAAGAAAATAACCTTGAAATGGCATTTACACAGGAAAGTTTTCGCTTTTGGTATTCTCCTTTCGCCTTAATACACACGTGCACACACACACGCACACACACACGCACGCACACACACACACACACACACATATATATATATATATATATATATATATATATATATATATATATATATATATATATGCGTTTGTGTGAGTAACAGTGTGTGCGTGTGAATGTGCGTGTTTGTGCGCGTATGTGTTACACCGAATTGGCGAAATTGCCTAATCAGCGAAGTTTCAACTCGATTTCATTTTTTTACGATAAATGATCTGATCAAAAGTTCATTTAATCAAAACAATAATATGAAATAACTATTTTTTCTAACATCAAAAGTTCATATCATCATAGTGTAATCAATTTTGTTTTCACGAAAAATGAGTAAATTTCGGCAATTAAACCGATTCAACGCAACACATACACGCGCGTGCGTGCATGCACACGCGCGTGTGCACATACACATACGAGGCTGTATCAAATATATTTTTTCGGTCGAGGTTAAGGGACAACGCAAGTAAAAGAAAGATATAAAACAGTAAGAATAAAAGGAAAGAAAGAAAAATACAATTTAGATAGAATGAAAAATGTAAAAAAAGAAAGAGTCAGAGAAAGAGAGAACGAAAGAAAGAGTATGAGAGGAACGAAAACAAGAAAGACGTAACCGAACAAGAAACACACACACACACACACACACACACACACACACACACACACACACACACACACACTCGTAGGCGCGAATACACGAACAGAAATACATACGAACTTCAATTTCCAGCCAAGTTAAAAATGTATCTTCGTTCCTACTAATTTATTTATCTATTTTACTTCATTTATTTACGTATGTGTCTATATACATATTTATTTATTTATTTATTTATTTATTTGCTTTTTTGCCATTTGCCTGTGGTGGCCTTTTCCAATATACAAGCAAGAAGCGTGGCAAGAGGTGGGGACAGGATATGAGAATCGTGGGTAGGGAGCATCGTGGAATGAAGTTATGACTTCCATTAAGTAAGATATGAGATACGGGCGGTCTGCGGCGGTGGGAGCGGCGCTGGAAGGCGGGGCAAATACTTGGCCTTCTGCCTCTCGGGTAGCAGATGGCTGAGGAAAAGAAAAAAATTGTACAAATGTAGATACGAAAAATAAGATGTAGTTAAAGTGAAGTGAGCGTGGCTTTGATAAACCAACAAAGAAGGAAAGAAAAGAAAGAAAAAAAAGAGAAAAATAATGAAAAGAAAGAAGAATTTTAAAAGTGAGAGAATAAAAGACGGTGGAAAGAAAGAAAGAAAGAAAGAAAGAAAGAAAGAAAGAAAGAAGGGAGGGAAGGAGGAAGGAAGAGGTAAATGCTAACAGTAAAAAAAGAGTGGTAAAGGAAAATGGAGGGAGAGAATATCAGTAAAAAGCTGAAGGAGAGGGAAAGAAAGAAGAAAGAAGGAAGGAAAAGAAGAAAGCTCAAACAAGGAAAAATTATGAACAGAAGAAAGAATTTTAAAATGTGAGAGAAGAAAAGACAGTGAAAAAAGAGAAAGGAAGAAAGAAAGAAAAGGAGAGAAAGCAAAAGAGGAAATATTTTTTTCAACTAAAAAATAACGGAAAGAAAAAAAATAATGTGAGTGAAAGACAAGAAGAAAAAAAAGGAACAAAGACGAGATTTCAAAAAATGAAAGTGAAAATAAAATAATTAAACAATCTCACTTATATTTAACCCCTCCAATCCAAATTATTCTTTTGCTCTTTTTGTCCCTTCACAAAAGTATGAAGCCATCTCTCCCCTCAGCCATGGGTAAAATATCGTTGGGTGAAGTGAGTCACGCCACTTCGGGTGCTTGTTGCCTCTTAGTCAAAATATATCTCGATTCTGAATGAAGACATGTGGAA
Source organism: Thysanoteuthis rhombus (assembly GCA_963457665.1). Taxonomy (NCBI): domain Eukaryota; kingdom Metazoa; phylum Mollusca; class Cephalopoda; order Oegopsida; family Thysanoteuthidae; genus Thysanoteuthis; species Thysanoteuthis major. The sequence continues at coordinate 15,931,252 of OY735222.1, forward strand.
CGGCTTCATGTCATAAAACATCAGCAGATATAGCTCCAGCATAAATTATAGACCAGCCTTTTCCCTAACCTTTTTAGACTGGAGAAATCCTTAAAATAACTTTCATATCTCTAGAAACCCCCGTTCAAAAAATATCATATACGCAGCTAACAATACATCAGTGAGTTCAAAAATGTATATGTGAATTATCAGTACTCTGCTGTGTACAGGAAGATAATCTATTCATATAAAGACCATAGTCACCGAATTTGTTTGTTCGTATATTTATTTGCCTGCTCACGTCACAATGAAGACATAAGTTTTACTCTCTTCCTCTCTTTAAAGCTGATTAAAGAGTAGGGAAGCTGAGGACTTATGTGGCCAGCAACCAAAGTGCGATATATTTGTTCATTCTGGCGAATAATTCAAGGTACTCAATCTTTTCTTCAGTACCCTCTCACCCAAATGACAATTAATATACAAAATATGAAATGTAAGTTTGTTTCCTTTCAACATATTGATAAACTTAGCTTATCTTTCATAAAATTGATGTTTTTCATGAACTTTATATACTTATATAAGGAAAGTAAGAACTCTGAATGTTCCCTTTAAAAACTTAAATTCATAACGTTTGTAATAAATAACAGCTGCTGGTCTTTTTCGGTTGGTAAAACCTCTGGTGCTTTCAGTGTCAAATATCATGTTTTTATGTTTTGTTTTTTGTTTTTTCAAACTCATATGAAGCATGTCAGGTGCTTTTTACACGCATGTATAAAAATTCTCGCAGAACCTCTTATAACCTTCTGCGGAACCCTAGGATTCAACGGAACCCCGGCTGAGAAAGGCTGACATAGACAGTTAGAAGGTATAACGACGTGGGGGAAGCGTATACTAGGGTAGAAAAAAAAATGGCACACTGTTTTGGATTGAGAGAGAATGTTCTGGTCGTTCCTTAGAGAATAGATATGGATGCTAGGTGTGGATAGAAAGTACGGACTACAGGTTTTCCCCACTATCCGAAAGTGGGGGATTCTTCTAATATCTTGGTGGACCAAAATGGCGTAAAGCGAAAAAGCAATTACCACTGATTTATTATCGACGGAATATTTGAGCGTTCCCAGACCCCAAAACAACTTCCTTCTTACTAACTCTCTCAGACTTGACTGCTACCTTAGGACACACCTTACAAACGGACGCACAAAATAGATCGAGATAAAACATAGATGCTCACAGACGCAGTTCAAAGCTATGGCGGTTTGAGGAATTTCGTAAAAGTGAAGTGGCGCAAAGCGAACCCACGTAAAGCGGAGGATATCTGCACCTGATAATTGTTGTTGGCTATGCCTCTGGTTTTGTGAACGAAGATCTGAGAAGACATCCCACTTTTAGAACAGGCCCGCAGATGGCTGATGAGGCCAATTCGAGATAGGCATGTCCCGCCACAGCAACGGATGCAGGGATAGGGTGGGGTGAACTTCTTTTAACCAAAACATGGGTTTTTTACGGCACTGTCTTTCCTCAATACTGGTTTTGTGGGGGGTCCTTGCTGGGGGTCAGAAAGGAAGGGGATGCTGAAAAAGTATTAAACTGACGAGGTAGCTCAAAGGTCCTCATATTAGGGGTACTTGTACCTCTAGGGTATACTTGCATTTTTCAAGGGACACATAGGTTGTTTAGTACAGTGATAGAATTTCTAGATAGGAATCCACAACGTAAGCTTGACTTATTCAAAGAATAAATCATTGAGTATCGTATGAAGCTGGATGGAAAACTTGATGGGTATTTCCCAAACCTTGGTAATGATGAATTCGTGTATCCTTTCACTGCAAATGCTCAGGTGTTGTACGCTGGGACAGGTATGCGAGAGGAACCCTGGCATGATGATTCAGAAAGTGATGTATTATGTTGTCCAGAAAGTACTGGCGCTTTCTTCTACCTTGACACTCGTCAATAACAAAGAGCAGTTTACATGATACAAATAGAGAATAACATGCCATTTTATACAGAGAATGTGTTCATTTACAAGTTTTCACAATTTACGATTGCTTATCTCTTTACAGGTCTGAGTTATCCGCCCCTTTTAACAACATGAACAGTATGGGTTTTCGTATAATTTTTCTGTATGAGAACAGACTTATGACGAATGCATCTGAAACTGCACGAAACATCAACGAAGCATTCGGCCATAGATCGGTTCTTGAATCCATGGTATAGCGTAGATTCCAGCGGTTTCAGCGTGAAGAGTCTTCAAAATCTCGAACATCCAAGAATGGAGCGAACATCCAAGAATGGAGCGAACCTCCAATGACGACTCGGCTAGGAAAACGATAGAGGCAACAGGCACTCGCAGGAAGAGTGAGAACAGGCAAATCGAGTATATCTGTTCATTTCCGTGCATTGGTGGGGAGGGGGATAAGATGGATAGATAGGTTTCACATTTACTGACGAATCGGCGTAACATCTGTTCAAAAAATCAACATAACTTAAAAGATTTGAGAATCAAATTTCTGCCTTACACTTTCCTTTCTCGGATGGACTTTCCAGTTTTAAACATCTTTATGATTTAAAAAATCCCAAATAAAGCTACAACAGCGGTAGGTTCTAGGGAGTTTCCAGGGATATTGATTTTTATTGAAAGAGCATAGATGAACTTGTTAAACATTAGAAAAAGGTATAAATTGGACTTTTATTGAAACTGTTGTTTATCATCTGCTTTTTATTTATTCTAATCTTTGATGCTTGCAGAACGCCATTACTTTCTGGACAACCTAATATTTTCTTAGAAAATATGTTTCTTTGGTTTTGGATGCAGAAAGCTGATTGCTGAACCTTCTAATGGCGCACTGTCATTATTTCCATCCAATATGACTTCGTGAGTCAAGATTTATAGTGCTGTTGGGACTCTTTTATTGAATAGTTCATTTTATTCTTAAATATTTGATAAGATTTTCAAATAGCATTTTTTGTTGAAGATACTTTCTGCGTGGTTACACGTGAAGTATACTTACATACTTGGTCGAAGATAAGATAAGTTACAGAGTGACCCTTTACAGACGCCAGAAGAACTACAGAAACATCTCAAGTACATTAATTGACAAGATAAACCTTGGTCGTTTGGAACCCCCGCAGATAGATAGCCAGTCACAGCCATTTGATTAAAAAGGCATTAAGAGATAGAAAATGAAAAGGGGTTGATTAAAAACGGACGATTAATAATGATTTTAACAGCGGAAATGAGAAAGATAGTAAGTTTAGTTGCATGAAAAACAAAAGAAAGCAGGAGGAAAATAGAAGAGAAAGGGGTAGATGATCATTTAGTTCCGGTATAAGGTAAAAAAGAGAAGGAGGAGAGTTAAATCAGTGAAATAGATAGCGATATAAAAGGGACCCTTGCCTATAAAAAGGAGACCAAAAGGTTGGTCATTTTAGTGGTAGACGAGGGTAGAAGACCAAACGAGAGTATATCGGAAAAAGGGTCGGACGGTCAACGGGCTGCCAGCACTTAAGGACTGATGCCCCCCTCCCCCTCTCTCTCTGAGAGTTGGGATTTTGTTTGGCCTTCAAACGAAGACAATCGGTGTATTCACGGACGGTCGATCGGTCGAAGAAAAATAAGGTTCGATTTTGAATCCCGGTAGGAGTCTTGCGTCCTTCGCTCCTTCGCTTGCTACAGCCGCAGTACATATCCATTTCAAGAAATGCATCATCTTTCATTGAGGATTAAATCAAATCACAGATCAAATATCAAAACATGATCTTCGTTAAGCTGTTACCCCTTAAGAATAATATAAGTTATATATAAGTTTCCTCTAATATCAATATACGTGTGGCTAAAAAAAAATGAGCTCCCCGACTACCTCGTAATCTAAAGACTGATATCTTTCTAAGATGGAAAAGGTGCGTAAAGGGCCTCTAACCTTTCCCTAACAATTAAATGGAGCTCTTTTCAAAATCGATAAAATTTTATCTATATTTTTATTCTCAAAATTACATGGGAAACCCACCAGAATGGCAAGATGAGTGCAAGAGAACAAACAGGTTGAAAAACCTTGGGATAGATGAAAACAAAGACGGAGCAAGACGATGTTCACTACTGAATAGTTAAAGCTGTTAATGGTAAAACTAAAAATAAAGAGCCTAACATCCATGGATAGTAAGGAGACAGAGAACATCGGATGGTATGGTTGTTTGCGTATTGAGGGATGGTAAAGATAAATTTAGAATACAGAATATCACTTGTGGAATATAAGACGGTGACGTCAGAGGAAATTATAAACTCTTCCACGAAGACAATTTATATGTTATGCCAAATCAGTGAAATCACCAAAATTTTAATAATTTTTGTTTAAAAAATCAAATAAATGCGTTGTCATAAATTGATTTAATCCAACCAGAGATATATAGCAACTATTTTTTTACAATCAAAAGTTTGTGAAATCAAACTTTTTTTTTACAAAAAATACGTAAATATGTAGTTTTAACTTTTATTTTCACAGAAAGTAAATAGATGAATATGTAGTTTTGATTAGATCAAAAGTTTATTTAATCAAAACGAGGATATCAATCAACTATTTTTTACAATCACAAGCTTATGTAATCAAAGTGAAATCAAATTTCCTTTTACCAAAAATAAGTAATATTTCGTCAAATAGACAATTTCGCCGATTCAGCGTAACACAGAGTGAATGTGATTTCTGCCAATCGTATTCGTATTCAATTGCAATTATAATTTCAATCAATAGTAATGGTCGATTTTATATATATATATATATATATATATATATATATATATATATATATATATATATATATATATATATATCATTTCACGTCATTTCCGTAATAGCCCCCTGAATAAAAATATATTTTAAGGACGATGTGAACAAACAATGAAACGTGAAGAGAATCACCCACATTTTTGTTAATCCTTTCTTCTAGACGGGAGGAACCCTTGAAATAACTTTCATATCTCAAGGTGCCCCTGCATGAAATATCATACGTACAACAAACGATACATCATTGTGATCAAAAATGTAGGTATTGTAATCTAAGAGTAATTGTTAGTATTCTACATTGTACAGGAAAAGAGTTCTCTACACATTTGTTCAAAATATCCTGTCCTCTCTACCCAAAAGGATATTTGATGTAAAAAGAAACAGAAATATTTACTTAAAAAAGCTGAAATCTATAACGATTGTAAAAAATGACCGCCGATGGTCTCTTTCAGTTGTTGAAAATTCTTGTGCTTCCATCAACTTTTTCCGAACAGATTAAAAAGAAGACCAAACATTAAAAAATACAGCAATCAAATTAAAATCCACAGTAACCAAATAAAAAAATATGACGACCAAATTTTAAAATACACAATGAAAATTAAAACTACGGCATTCAAATTGAAAATAAGACGAGCAAATTAAAAGATATATGCCATGCATATTGAAAATACACCAAGCAAATTAAAAAGACAACTTAACTGAATAGTGAAGTAATTTGCTTGGTGTTTTTAGAAATTTGATTGCCTTCTTTTAATTTGCTTGCTTTAATGTTTTAATTTGCTTGGGCAAATGTATAATGTCATATGTCATCCTGACAGGAATCGTTACTCATCATACAAAAAACCCCGGTCAAATGAAGCAATAGTCAGGTGATTTTTTCCCCGCATGTACAAAATTTTTGCGGAGCCCCTGTTGAGAAAGTCTGCTCTAAAGTAAGCGGAGTAAATTTTATCTCTTATGCTTTAAAATTTCTGATTACAAGTATTTATTAATACGCTTGTTCATTCCTATCTACGAACCTCCTCAAGTACAGAGTGTGCAACGCTTTCTGCACTCCCCCAAACAACAACTGTCTGCTGACACGACTTAAATTACTACTTACGGATTCGTTGATGTTTGGTACTGGCCTATGAACTTAATTTTCACATGTCATGTCAATAAATATACATATAATGTACGGGTTACGTGAATTTTACGACACACGGTCGTGAGGACTTTTGTGACGTTTGGAAAAAAATGTTCAGAAAATGTTTAGTCTAGAAAATTTCCCCCCTAAGACCTGGAATTTGCTTCAGTTCGAACACAAACTAGAGATACTGGAGGTAAATTCATCAACCACTCGGGAAATGAGTCCAGAAGTAATCGCAGAAATAAGCTAACGTACACACAATCACGCAACATGCTTGATAGCCAAGATTGATTTATATTTCCTAGGGTCGCTACTATTCGGTTTCCAAACCCCCAAGTGAAAACTGAGATATTGAATGATGATTTTCAAGGCAAGCAAACGAACCCTCCCTCCTTTGAAGTATGATGCAATATATAGATATACATATACAAATATATATGATTTGAACTATAGAGAATGAGATAGACTCAGGAGTGAAATTGTATGGAAGTTAAGTTTATTTATCTGTAAATGTTTTCATTATGTGTGAGTGAGTGTGTGTGTGTGTGTGTGTGTGTGTGTGTGTGTGTGTGTGTGTGTTCTTGGCGTTAACGCATTATGTTCGGACCTGGAAGTATGAATACCAATAATAAACGTCGAACTTGTTCTTAGTGATGAAGAATTATCAACAGCAATGGCCAACGACCCACTGACAACTGTTTGAGCATTTTCTGGCAACTTGAGAATATCAAGTCATCTCATCTGAACAGAGGGAAATGCTCCATGACAGTGCTTGATCAAACACCTCTCGGCTGACTGTGTCTAAACGTAGAGAATTGGGATAAGAAGTCTTGCAGCAGCCTCCACGTTCACCTGATATTTCTTCTATAGATTTTTATCTCTTCAAACATTCCAATAAAGGGTTCTATAATTGAGAAGCCATGATTCGTACTTTAAATGAATTTTTGAACCCTAAACTTGAAGAATTTCATAGAGATGGCATATTACCATTAGATGATCGTAAGGAAAAGATTATTGCTTCAAATGAATAATATTCTGATTAAATATGTATCGTTTTGTTGTTTATATTGTCCTCAAATTACTGTTCCGAATTTCATAGTTCATACATAACAATCTCATCTATGCATAGATTTGTGTCATTGTAAGTAGCATGCGTGCTATTTTTATTCTCCTGACGATAATAAGTAAGTCGAAACGTCACTTAAGAAAAAATAAAACTGGGGTCGAGAGAATAGGAAATCTTATGCAAAACTGATGATACAGGATGTGTATTCACTCACTACTCACGGGACCGATTTCAGTTGGCTTCTCCCACCCCTGATTCTCTAGACAGCGGACCGAACATCCACTTATGACACCTGACGCAGTCCGTCATAAGAACGGTTTAAAACACATTTCCGAAATAGGTTTTCCTTCGTTTAGTCACGTCTCAAACGAAACTCTAGAGCGTTATAAATATATTCTTTGAAAACAGTACAACTCCGATCTCCCAGAGGCTATTTATTGATACGCCATGCTTACAGGGGAAAATAGATTTTCCAAGTTTTACACGCTTGGAGGCTTTTCGGTGGCTGTTAAGCCCAATGTCAAGTCACTTCGTGGTTATAGAATTTATATTATGTAAAGGATAGTACTCGTAAAAATGACAGGATTATTTATGTATGGATCGACACGTTTGCCAAGGATCAGGGTGTGCTCTCTCCATAGAATCAAAGTCTCGTTCCCCGTTCCTCTACCCAAGGATCAGAGTGTCGTATGTGCGCTCATTTACACACACGATATACGGGAACCGGGGCTAGGTGGGCCCCTTTTGCACTCATAGCAGCATGGAGATTTTTTTGATAGAGTTTGTAGAACCATTCTAATTATTCAGGTTTAAAACGTATGTCAATATCTCGCCTAAATCTATGATATCAATAAATGGCATAACTATTGTAACACAGCTCACAATTTGGCTCATAACTCACCTAGTGACGCAGAAACCAACTTGTCCCATGTCGGGGTAAGTTAGTCCACGGTATGGGGCAAATCAGCTCCCTTGTTTTTAATAAACAGAATGACACAATAACGCTGAGCCGTGCAGCCTTTTTTCTATTTTTTTAGGTGGGCCCCATTCCATCACCCCACACCGAATTCCAGAAAATAAGAAACATTCAGTTGTGATGTAAACAGCCTCAAAATCTTCTAAGATTTCCAGACTGTTAATATTTGGCACTCCTCCAGTGGACACATTAAGAGAATTTTTTTTATTTAAGTAAAAGGATCTCACTGAAGACACTGTAAATATTTTGGCATTAATTTGCCCCTGGGGACCAAGTTGCCCTGTGATAAAGAAACCGACTTGCCCCAACATATTCTTCAGATAGAGCATAAGCGTCCCTCCCCAACAATACCTCTGATATATAGATCTACTCACAGTTCTGCACGTCTGATCGATATCATTCACAAAATCTGAAACCCGATCCGGACAAATCAACAACTTATACTTTTAATGATCAAAATTAGTTTCTAACACACCTCACCAGACTATATGCGCCAGATTTCCGGTGCAAGAAGGCAGGTGATCATGTGACCAAAATGGCTAAAAATCCCGTAAGGTTCACATGAAAGCCTGCGGTCCGACTTACCCCGAAGTCCAACTAGCTCCAGCCCCCACAACACGTGGATACCCACTGCATTTTATATACGTAGATGGATAAACCACGCCGACTTCGTCATAATGTTGTGTACATGGTTAACACTAGACTCAGCTCAAGGCTGTGTTCATTGAGTGCCTGGTGAATAACTCATTCATTGAGAACGGTTCTATACTCGTTTTCTAACCATTGTCTAAAAAAAGATTTGTTGGACTGAGCCATATTTTGCACAAAGCTGCTGGCTTTGTATACCGGAGCCAACTCAATTGGAATAACTTTTGCAAATAGCAGTCCTAACCATCGCCTTACAATTTGTCCTTCTGATTCATCAGGAAAAGGTGAAGGTTACTTTAAACCTGATTGCTATCAATTCCGACAAGGAAGTCGAGGTGTAAGTTTATTTGTTCAAGTTCTTTTTTGTGTGTTTTATGAAACGATGAATTGGATACGTTTTGTATCGCAAGATCAAGACGTTTTTGCAGATTAATCAAGGCAGTTCGGATGATAACATTTTAGAAGACTCACATCGTTTAAGTCGCAGGAAAAGATAAGTCAGTATCAAGTATTCATTTCTCTTCTCTGGTATCTAGTAGGCCTTATGTCAGAAAGGTAGGGTTTTTCAGACTTAATATTCTTATCTAGAAACTGCTGATTAAGTTTTTATTCTCCCGGACTCCGAAGCGTAATATAAGGAGAATCTGGTCATCATCTTTATCAGTTACAGAGTCAGTCCGAGGAATAAGCGAACTAAGGATGTTCAAGGCCCCTTGGCCAACAGAGGCCCCAAAGAGCGAAGTGGGGACAAGAGGTGGTGGGGACCCCGAAATAAAATTGTGCACAGGGCTCTACGAAATCTTGGACCGGTCGTAGATATTTATTTCCGCGTAATTAGGACTCTTATACTTATCTTTCTTGTTTCGATTACCAAGTCTCAACCGATGCGCTCTCCGACCTTCCTTGGGTTACCTTCAGGGAGTTTCGATTTTGCTCACTGGGAGCAAGTCTTTTTTCTTGCGATTGAACTCACAACTCTCTTCTCATGTCTGCCTTTTTTTAAGGGGTGCTTATTGCTTCACGATGGGCAGAAAGAATGGAATCGGCGAGTTCGAACCCCAGCTGGGAAAGTTTGCATCCACTCAGCACTGATACCTTTGAAGAAGGCATGAATCCATCTCTTCAACCACCCATCTCAGCTATGGGTAAATAACATGATAATTAGAGCCGTTTAGCCCTGTAAGGCTATTCATCTTGGGCGTCAGGCTTGCACCTTAGCCTCGTAAAAATACAGCAGTTGCTCATTAATTGTCTGAGAGATGGATATCCAATCCTAGTCTCGTATTTTGTACAACACGTAAGCAAATTTGTTTTCGCCACTTTTTCGTCTAACGATTCTTCAATGGGGCGTCATCTTTCTCCACCCCCTCAGCACAACGACAAGATGTGAAAAATTTGAAACTACGTCTAGTGTAGCAATTGAACTCCAGGTACCCACGCGAACGACGGGCGAGAACCAACGGTTTTATCAACTTATTTTAGAGTTGTGAGGAGGCTGAATAAGAGAGATTTTTATCATTAATTTTGATTAGTTTTTATTTTCATCGGACTTTCAGTTGCTTCTTATCACAATTTTGGATCGGAATGTAATCCTACGGCAACGATTAAACAGCATAATTGGAGAATGAAGAGCAAGCCCACAGTGATAAATCGAACTCACACACTCGAGCCAGAGGAAGTCCGATATACGCCTGGCTGTTCTTAACCATTCAGCCACGGGAATTTTTAAGCGGAAACTGATTTCACACCTTGAACCTAACTACTTATAATCGATATTTCTCACTGTTGATGTCAACAATTGAGACCTAGTAGTCTTTTTTTATATGAGGATTTATTAGCCAACGTTGCAAATTCATAATAAATGTGAGGGCTATATTTGCGCCGACACAGTAATTATATCATATTGATCCAATTTCTCAAGATAGATAACTCCTGGTAAATAAAATTCTTTTTGCAGAGCAGATTCCCTTATGTTATCAAGAAATGGATGTATGATCCGACTGAATGATTATAGCACACAGAAATCTCTGTTTTGTTGTCTTATCCAGCGTACTGACAACCCTTGGCTCTCGCTGCTCGTTCACTCGGATACATGGAGTTCAAACGATACGTTCATATTATTCTGTTTGCGTTGTCTCGGCCAAATGATACATTCACCATGTAATAACGGGAGATCATTTGAAATAGACTTTTAATTTAATATAATGCAATTTTAAATTATGTATATATATATATATATATATATATATATATATATATATATATATGTATATATATATATATACTCTTGCATTTAGGGAACACACATATACATACATATGTAAATAGTTGAGCTTACGACCGCAGAATGAAGAGGAGTGAGCGATATGTGCCTTTTCAGAATCCTGAATGCTATAGGAGCGCCGTTCAACTCAGATGGAAAGAGCCGAGCCACATTTAGCTGGCTTCCTTTGTGGATGCATGTTCGAGTCCTGCACAACACTCATTTTCTTAATTCATTTATACAGTCTTGGACCATTCGATATGCTATGCGGTTAACACCGATGCCGGATGAAATATAGTTCCCACTCCAAAGTCTATATATTTCTATACATTTTGGGTGTAACACATTACAATGGACGCGCTGATATTACATTCTGGTCCTAGGCACAAGTACCGGTGAATGACGCTTTGATTCTAGGCAGAGCGCACAGATACTTCCCTGTTCCAATGCAGGGGGAGGGGCAACAACTCGACCCTCAAAGTACACATATACTTTGAACCTAAGCAGAAGTGCTAATCTATGTGTAAATAACCCCGTCATTTCTTCACGGATACTATACTGGTTATCATATGAAGCTCGTTTCTCTGTCCGAAGCAAATTTACAAGTCAATATCACCCTTTTTTCACTTCTAAAATGTTCAAGGAACTTAAGGTGCGAAATAGCTTCCTCAAAGAAAGATTTTAAAAAATGGTAGAATAATTAGTTTCTTTATCTTCTGAAGTGATTTCGAGAGATTTGTGAAGTATCCGGAGAGATACGGGAAACGCTTGGTAACTTGACCGATGGAATGATAGATCAATCTGTTCAAACTCCCTTAACTTTTCCCAAACACTAGGTGGGGCCGCAGTTACCGCCTTTCTAGAAACGATGTTTCAAATTCAACCATCGACTATCTGCGTCGCAAGATACAATGATTATTATTACCGAATGCGATGATTCCTTCTTTTTAATAAATACGAGCTGTTTATATAACCTGATAGGATTTATTAAACAAATGCAGTACGTCGAAATTGTCATTCACTCTAACGATTACATGCATAATAACGTATCAAAATCTGGTGGTGCCGGAGAAATGTAAATGAAGCCTCATGGTTAAGCAGAGCTCCTATCTCTAATCATATCGCAGTTCCTTCCAATTCCACTAGCTTCTTACGGTTACGAAAAAGGGATCTCTAGATAGATTGATAGACAGATAGAAAGAAAGAACCATCTGTGCATAAAGGTCGTCGCACTCATAAAATAGACGCACATGTGCACTCAATCCCTCTTTCAAGTTGTTAAGTAGAAGGTAAATAATGCTACAATAAACTGCCCAGTTTGCATATGGACTAACATAAACAGCTCACCCAATTTACCAAATTTGCATGGATATAAAGAGGAGAGCAATCTTCTGGAAAGCATACCTCAAGCATTCAGCCCCGATTTACACACACACACACACACACACACACACACACATACACACACACATATATAGTAATTGACATAAATATTTGAATAGACATCTTGCTTCTTATGACTTGGTTTCTAGACTTGAAACAGGAGCAATCAACATAACAAGGCATGCAATTAGTCATGTTTTGTAGTTCTGAATTCTGAATATCTGATCCTTCAAAAATCTTGATCGGAATCGATCGAGGAGATTGGAAAGGCGAACTCAAATTACTATTTGGAAAAGTAGCCAAAATATGAAGTTAACTTGGACCTATTACTCAAAATCCTTAATGGACCATTCAATTTAATTTTACGCTTGTTCAAATACTTGAAAGTGGTACTTTTTTATGTAAACGCCTCAACATTTATATAATAAGCACTGATCACAAGATTGTGCAGGGGTGGGGGTCCCACAGTTAGTCCAATGGCAGAAAGGCGAGGATCAGCAACGCATTGTGAAGTGCGAAGAGCACGGCTTGGTACTCTGGGTGCTCTGATCATCTACTGCATCCGCATCTGTCTCCAACCGTCTTGACTATCTTGCCTTTGGTGAACCCAGGCAGACAGGGGTGAGTGGATGAAGTTGTTGACCTGTACAACTCTCCTTCATTTCTATCCAAGTAAAGCTCAAATCATGATCGCAGGCTCTGCAATGCACCACTCAGAACTGAAGCTACGGTCATCTTTGACTCAGAAGGGCGAACGTCACCATCATCATCATCATCATTCTTTTAACGTCCGTCAATGGACATAGACCTTTCCCAGAATTCGCCACAATTCTGTATCATGGGCGTCGCAGAGCCAGCATTTCCTAAATTCGTCTAATTCATCTCTCCATCTTGTGTTCTATCGGCCTCGGTTTCTCATGTGATCTCTGGGGATCCATATTGTGAGTCGTGATGTCCATCAGTTGTCTGCCATTCTTACAACATGGCCTGCCCATTGCCATTTGAGATTTTTTTGATATTTTCTATGATGTCGGTTCAATTTCTTTTTTTAAAAAAACTTTTAAGCTTAGAAAATCGAATTGTACTGCGCACTGAATTGAATTAAACAATGAAGAAAAAGACAGATGCTGATAATACGAGGTCTGTTCGGAAAGTATCGTCAGTTTATTCTAGCGACAAAATAGCCTACCTAGAATTATGGTTCTTCAGTCATCTTCAGAATATCCCCACCTCTTGATATCTCGTTCGCTCATCCCTGCATCCTTTCCACTGTTCAAAACACTTAGCAAATGCCTCTTTCGAGATCGCTGTCAGTTGTTTCTTTGCACTTTCCTTAATTCGGCCCGGGTTTGAAATCTCACCCCTTCCAACGGCCAACAGCGCATAAGCACACTCAATGGCGTCTTATCACTTGGGAACTCTACCGGTACGGTCATCTCTGATAGGTTGCCAATTTAGACTCTGGCCGCGCAACCAGTTCTCAACGTACACAAAATAACCGAAGACTTTCCGAACAGATATCGCAGAGATGGACGGAGAAAGGTGAGTAGAAAGAGAGAGGGGGGGGAATATAGAAACTAGGGGACTGGGATTTTGTGTGGAAACAATATCTTCCCAAAATGCCGCATGTCTCACTCATAACTATATCGAGAAACGCATCTAAGAAAGAGGAACACGTGCACGAGCGAGAGAGTTTTAAAGATGGGTGTGCTTTTTAAAAGTTGTATCAGTCCCTAGCGTACGCTTACACACCGCCTCCCCGTCTCGTTCTACACTTCTATTTTCCATGATTACTCACATGTTCATAGCGCAAATATATCTACTTCTTCGTTCAATGGATGTATATTCCTTCATACGTACACACTGTGGGGACGAGAAGTAGAAGAATAGAAAGGCGAAAGATAGACAGAGAGAGAGAGAGAGAAACTTTACAGATAAACAAGAATAAATAACTGAAGTCTATCATTGCCTTGCTGTGTATACATATATGCGCTTCCCATCTTACATATAGTGGTCTAGCAAGAAAGTGGAAGCTGTAAATGCACACTCATACAGAGAAATAGACGGGGTAGAAATCAACTTGGCGTGGCTCGAGGCTGAATGGGTACAGGAAGATTATGTTACGCCAATCGCTCAAGTGGTGAGACCCTACCTATCACGAAAATCAGTATTTGAAATCCTTTTACTTGGGTTCGAATACTGGCACCGGTGGGAAGCACATCTATCTCAGACAGCAAATTCCCATAAAACCTTTCGTAATCCAAAATGGCAGGAAAAGTTGAAACAATTACCACAAGTTTGAATTCCCGGATCCCAAAGTTGTTGATGATGGTATTTTGGGCTGAGTCACCAGAGGTTGGGTGGAAGGAGGCACGGGGGACTGGGAAGTAGGAGAGAAAGGAAGATAGTGCACGCTGTCTCTATAACGACTCACTGCAAAACCAACATTGAACGCTTTTTTCGCTTTTCAACTTTTTTCGTAAAAAATGGCGTAAGGTGAACGTACAAAAACTTACACACACACACACACACACACACACACACACACACATATATATATATATATATAGAGAGAGAGAGAGAGAGAGAGGGGGAGAGACAAGCAGACAAACAGAGATAGAGACAGACAGACAGAGACAGACAGACAGACAGACAGTGAGAGAGACAGACAGACATATAGAAGCAGAGACAGAAAGACAGATGTAGAGATCTTGGTGGACATCAAGCCTGTCGTACTCACCAACTCGACGCACACGTGCGCTCTTCATTCACAGATGTCACAAAACAACAAACGAAAGATAAGTCTTACTCTCATTTCGTTTACTGCTGCATTATATTTCCTTCACTTCAATCTGTTCACTTTCTACCACCCTTTTCTTTTTTACGCGTGTTTAAGCTTTACACTTTCAAGTTGAACGGATTGAATTACATGCACACATGCGCAGACGCTGTTCTACGTTTCCTCTGCCGGAAGGAAGCTCTAAGCGTTTAAATAAAATGGAAGAAAGCAGGCGACAGATGCAACCAGGAAATTTATTTCATAGCATCCAACTACCGGTTTTTCTTCCATTATTTTTTCTTTTAAATTTCTTTGTTTTATGGCATGTCTTCACTACTCCACAGGCATTTTATAAGGTAGAAATTAGCGCATGTTGATAGAAGGGGTTCTGGTGATTCCGTTTGACTATGTAAATAGAGTAATAATGGTCTGAGGGTAATGATTTTTCCGTTGTTGACTGTTAAACTTTTTGGGGTACATTTTCCCAATCTGAACTACCTTTACATGCCTGTAAACGAAGCATGCGATAAGAATCAGTCTGATAAATGGGGGTACGTGGGAATTGAAGAGGAAACCTGTTCAATTATATCAATTGTACAAAAACCTTCCCAGGGGAGTGTTCAATTTTCGTTGGGGGGTACATTCATCGAGTGTGGTTCTATCTCTGTTGAAATGTACAAGCTCCGTTCGGAAAATATCCAGCCATTTTGAATATCTCAAGAACCGGTTGTGCAGCCTCGATGTAACTTGCACAACCAATCAGAGAGGACTTTATTGCGTATGCGTGAACAAATATTCTTCAACGGGATTTCTAAACTGGCAGCAAGACGTCATTGAGTGACCGTCACACAATTACTGGGACTGTCCATTCTTCACATCTCACACAGGTTTTTTAGGGATGATATCGCATCACTGAGGTCACGCCTCCAACAGTCAAGATTCTATTCCCTGCGATTTATGGCTTTTTGCAGTTGAGATTTGAATCCGTGGATAAATGAGACTAGGCAGCTGATGGCTATTCCGAAAGAGGACTGAAAAAGACAGACTGTATCGGAAAGTGGGAAGAACGCCAGGGTTAATGTGTGAGGTCGCAATGGAGGTACTTTGAAGAGGACTAAGGTGCCACTACCATAGGGTGGCGATGTTTTCATTTATATTAAATGGATGGTAACTTTCCGGACAGACATCGTATTCCGAATGCAAGATTTCAAGGCTGTTCTTATTCACTTGAAAGATTGGCGCAACACAATCTCCCTATTCCTATTACCACTCATCTGGTCTTGGGTTTTACAATAAGTTTAAGAAGAAAAAGAAAACTTATTGTTTATACGACTCAGTATTAAGTGAGAAATCTTTATAATCCGTCGACATTTATAAAGGTGATCTGCCACGTGGCTTAAATAGTTGCTCATTTTTTAACTCGATCACAAGTAATAAATGAATTATTCATGAGAGAAGAATACAGTATTTTGAATGCCGATTTTCAAGGCAGACAAACAGACCCTCGCCACTTCGGTACGACACAATTATTCTCTCATTTTATCCCCGTCGTACTTTGTGTCGTACTAAACTATACTCGGGATATATATATTTACACAACTTATCTATCTCAATACATTCAGTATTTGGGTTGTTTTCGTCAATTCCAAGCAAACTAAGTAATAATTATCATTATAGTTCACTGAATTTTTGTTTGCTGTATGTCATTTTTTTAATATCGAAGGACATTTCAGAAATCCGGCTGTTATCATTTTATCAAGAAAATAACAAAGGGATAGGGTTTTAGTTATGGTTAATCAGTCAGTCAGTCAGTCAGGGCAAAGGTCAATTTATGTTGGGGACTTCCAACTTATTCCATTTACAGATGTATTTAAACGTGTTGATCATGTAAAAGTCGATCCCTACTTAACTTCGGCAAAAATCTGTATTTGCCTAAAAACCGAAAGTCGATTTTGCTCTCATGTAATGTCTACGATTTCAGATGAGCTACTTTTCGAGAATAACCCATCCTCTTCTATGTTAAGGTATAGCATCACCCTCTAAACCAGTGATTCCCGAAGTAATCGCTACCATCCGTTATGGCGATGGAGGACTCAAGGTGGGTGCTGATAGGGTAGTAGAGGGCACTGGAAAATCAAGGGGCAGTAGGGACGCATTGAAAGTCGAGGGGACGAGAAAAGGGGCGAGGGGCTTGGTAAGACAAGGAATAGTCATGGGGCAAAGTATACAAATTTTATTTTCTATGTGTCATTTTTTAATGATTTTGTTGTGGTCGCTAATGAAATATACGCTCTAGAAGTGGGTGATAGTCTCAAAAAGTTTGGGAAACGCAGTTCCTGACTGATAATTCAATAAACTAGGGTATTTTTATTCAATAAGGATATCTAAAACGTTAACCACGAGAGACCCTCCGTTGCTCCCCCAATAAAAACACACAAAACTACCAAGTTGCTCTGAGTTTAATAAAACCTCATCAAAACGGAGTAATGATGTACGACAACAAAAGCCGAGAATGAAACGTGCGACCAGAGCTGGATTCATGCAAAAGCTGAACAAGCTACAGTTCAGGACCTCGCAATTCACCGGGGGTTCAGAAATCTTCCTTATATGATACCTTCTGGCGTGATACATTCAATAATGGGCCTCCTATCTTTATATAGCTTAGGGCCTTACTAAGTTGAAACCCAGCAGCAGTGCGTGCAAAGGACCCCAACGAACAAGAAAACATGGACGAAATTATAACTCAAGACAAATGTCTGTCACGGACATGAATAATACAACGGTATCTGTCGGTGATACATGAGGTGCATATTCATTTCGGTGACTTTTGAGAGTGATAGAGAAGCGTATAAAAATGAAAATGTTATATATATATATATATATATATATATATATATATATATATATATATATATATATATATATATATAGGTTCCATGGTCTCTTGGACTTCTAATCATGTTATGAATTTGATTCACATAAATTTGTTACTTTCAAAAGCAGTATTTATGCGCATGTGCAAAGCAGTATCTATGCTCATAGTCGTCCGATGGGAGGAGGGACGAACGGGGCATTTTCTCGCCCCCCACCTCGGGATCAGGGCTCCTCACAACGGGGGAAAGGGTTGAAATTTGGAACTTAATAGAGGCTGGGGATCAAGGGGTTACAGATTAGGATGAGTCTTAATCATTTCCTGACAACCGATGTATGTTTTTGTCCCCCGGATATATATTTTTGTCATCTCCCTCCAATATATACTTTTTTTTACTCCCGCCCCCAGGGAAAGTGGCAGTCGACGCTCGTGTCTATGTAACCATCAATCCTTTAAGCTCAGCCCAAAATTATAATTAAAAGAAAATCGACACGTACAAGAGTTTATACGGTAAGTTCATTTTTATGTCTGATATAAACTCGAAGTAATCGAGACTGTATCAGTGCAAAGACATAAAGTAACCATGTATCAGTTCGCTGACATGTTTGACAGAATTATTATAATCGTAAAGACCGCCGGGATTATACTCTGTAATTACCGATAGGAATTTGACAAGGAACTCCAGCTTCCCAGTTTTACAGTCTCCCACTGTGCAACAACAAGTACAACGTCCGCTTGTTAAAGTTTCTGCAAGATTTTATAACCCGATTCTCCGAGTTTAGACAAAGTCAGCTGAGAGGTTTGGGGTCTGGGACTGTCATGCAGCGTTACATTCAGTTTATATCGAACCTATCTTTCCAACTTTTTAACTTCTTCATATGGCCTTGAGATGACGTATTATGGTCACAGTTGAAATCCTCAAGTCTCCCGGAAGTGATCAGGCCGCTGTTCGTTAATCGTTAGCCACTGCTAGTGATAATTCTTCATCATCAAGAACGGATTTGGGACTCACTCGAGGTTTTATTTTTGGTATCCATTTTCCAATACCTAAATATAGAATCAACGCTGAACAGTTTGCTCTGAAGTAGTATTCACTTCAAATGTTCCGTTGACGTTATCAGTAGCTCGAGCAGACATTATGTCCCAAAATGAATTCATATTGAAAAATAGTCTTACTTCTCGTGCTGACACCATTGCTGTTTAGGATACATTGGATCTGACAAAAACACGATTACATTCGTAAATCTTTCACTTTTAGTATTATTCTCTATGATGTAGGAAAACGACATTTCATGAGTTAACAAGAAACACTGAGTTCGATCCTTACTGATTGTCTGATAAACGCTTCTTTTTACCACGGTAGGTCTTGTGCAAGAATTATCTTGGCGCCTGGCGTAGAGAAATGTTTGGCAAGCACTGCTAGATCATTTACTGGTTCAATTAGTTTCAATGGTTCTTCGCCTCTTTACTCCATGCCCCACCTCGACTGTGGGAAGAATGTGATACCCACTAACTGTGAAAAAAAAGTAATTTAACTATTCATCATGTGGTAAAAAGAACCTCTTCTAAATAGCCTCCAATACATCAAAATCGCCTCCTAATGAGGCGTGTGCTCCACTATCAGAACCTCAAGCTCCTGTGGCCTTGTACCAAAAGGTTCAGTTGGTAAATATGTAATCAAATGGTTCACTGATCTTCTCAGGTAATTCCTCACTTTCGTTAACAAGGTTACTTGCCTGCACCCGTCCATTCAAGTCATCATCATCACCAGCAGCAGTCTTTTAGCCTCTATTGTTGGACATACACCTTCACCAGGATTCGCTGCACCTCTCTATCATGGGCGTCTCGGAGTCAATACTTTCTGAATTTGTCTAGTTAGTCAGGCCATTTTATTTTTGCCGGCCACAGTTTTGTGTATGACATTTGGGATCCTCCGTTGTTGTGATGTCCTGTGGTTGTCTGACATGTGAGCTTTCTTACGCTCTTAATAAAATATCTGAGTCCATGTCTTGTGATCTTTTGATATTTCATACAATCTACACTTTTGCACGTTATATGTTTCTTATTTTGAGGGACAATCTTATAATTAAGTTCCATGTTGCGTATAAGTAGACAGGTTTATAATAAGAATTTGTAATAATCCATTTTACATCACATACTCTTACTATCCTTAAGCCCAAAACATTCACCACAACTTTTATTTGCGCCCGTTAGAGTTATTCCTTCTCCACTTGGACTACTCCCAACTCGTTGGGAGCATCTGATCAGGTTTAGAAAATACCTATATTTTCTGTATAACAGATGACTGTCGCATGAAACTTGAGGGGTAATGGTGATGGTACAGTGGTACACTGGATCGTCTCTCTCTCTCTCTCTCTCTCTCTCTCTCTATATATATATATATATATATATATATATATATATATATATATATATATATATATATATGCATTACTGAAAATGGGAATACCTCCCGAAACATATCTAGACCATTAATGAAAACATTCACAGAAAATAAAACTAACTTCCATACACTTTCACTCCTGAGTCTGTCTCACTCTCCATAGTTCAAATTCTCTCTCTCTCTCTCTCTCTCTCTCTCTCTCTATATATATATATATATATATATATATATATATATATATATATATATATATATAAGTGTGTGTGTGTGTGTGTGTGTGTGTGTGTGTGTGTGTGTGTGTGAGCCAAGGTGAATGAATGCAATATTAAATGTATAGTACTCAGCTTTCTTATATGCATTCAACAATGTTGGAATAATTGTGTAGGAGGCATCTCTTTATATGACGTCTATAAAAACCTCTTTAAAGAGCTCGGAACACTTTCAAGAGCACTTTTTATATTTCTGCACCTTCAAGACAGGTGAGATGGAGCAGAAATTAGAGGGAGACAGAATTATATCGTGTCAATGCTTTGACAATGTACTCTTCTCCAGGGGTATATAACAATTGCACTTATCTCTTCAGGGGTGAATCCTAAAATGTACGCATATCGAAAGAGGTACAGGTCCCAAGTGCAAAAATTGGATTGGTAATTAGCACGGGAGTTTCTACCATGAGATACGAACATATTGAAATAAAAACGAGAAAACTGAATCGAATAGATTGATAGATAAGAGTTGGTTGACTTTGATAAGAACAACCAGAATGACATAAACCATAGGATAAATAGATAGACAAAAAGATAAATAGATAGACAGACAGAAAAACAAAACTAATCAGGGTGAAATTGATATCTCTATAAGCATAAGAATTGTTCGGTTCAAATACTACCAAATTTGCGTAAACATACATCATGGCCATCATCATTAGTTATTACAGATCCACTGTTGGACAAAGGCTCTTCCCAGCTCCCTACATACAGACCGTGACTGTGCTAACATCTG